>UESW01001880.1:35314-335567 GCA_900491605.1 Calamus simplicifolius | reverse complement strand
CCCTGAGCGACAGAAGGCAATTGAGGAAGAAGTTGACAAGCTCATCAAGGCAAATTTCATTCGGGAGGTAAATTATCCGAGCTGGCTATCCAATGTTGTCATGGTGAAGAAGTCGAACGATAAATGCGGATCTGCATCGACTTCACCGACCTCAATAAAGCATGCCCGAAGGACAGCTTCCCTCTCCCTCGGATCGACCAGCTCGTAGATGCTACTTCAGGTCATCAGATGCTGACCTTCATGGACACATATTTGGGCTACAACCAAATCCGAATGGCACCTGAGGATGAAGAAAAGACCGCCTTCATAAACGACCGAGGTACTTATTGTTACCGTGTCATGCCTTTTGGTCTGAAAAATGCAGGTGCTACTTACCAAAGGATGGTTAACAAAGTCTTCAAGGAGCAAATCGGTCGAAACATGGAGGTATATGTTGATGACATGCTGGTCAAAAGCAAAGAAGCATCCCAGCATATTGAGGATCTCTCTAAGAGCCTCGCGACGCTCCAAAAATATGGATAAAGCTCAACCCAACTAAGTGCGCCTTCGGTGTCAACTCTGGGAAGTTCCTGGGCTTCATGGTTTCTAAGCGGGGCATTGAGGCAATCCACAGAAGATTCAAGCCCTTCGGCAAATGGCACCTCCGGCATCCGTCAAAGAGGTCCAACGCCTGACAGGAAGGATTGCGGCCCTCAACCGCTTCGTGGCTCGGTCGGCCGAGAGATGCCTTCCTTTCTTTAAAGCTCTCCGATCTGCCAAGAATTTCCAATGGTCCCCCGAGTGTCAGAAATCGTTCGAGGACCTTAAGAGATATCTCAGCTCTCCACCCCTCCTCAGCAGTCCTAATTTGGGGGAAATGTTTTTTGTACTTAGCAGTTTCAGAAGGCGCAGTTGGCTTAGTATTGGTCAGAGAAGAGAACAAGACCCAAAAGCCGATCTATTATGTCAGCAAGCTGCTCTGGGACGCCGAGACAAGTACTCTCGGATCGAGAAGTTGGTTTTGGCCCTGATAACGTCGGTTCGGAGGTTGTGGCCATATTTCTAGGCGCATTCTGTGACGGTCTGACCGACCAACCCATCAAGGCGGTGGTCCATCATCCGGAGACATCAGGGAGAATGGCCAAATGGACCGTCGAGTTAAGCGAGCATGATATCCGATACCAACCTGCCCGGCCATCAAAGCCCAGGTTCTAGCTGATTTCCTCCTCGAATGTACCATCCCGAAGGATGGCTCCACTCCGGACTCTTTGAGCATCCGAGATCAGACGCCCTGTGGCTGCTCCACGTCGACGGATCATCTAATGCCAATGGCTCCGGCGCTGGCTTAATCCTCACCAGCCTAGAGGGGGCGACCTTCGAGTACGGCGTTCTCTTCTCCTTCCAGCCTCCAACAATGAAGCCGAATATGAAGCTCTGCTCGCTGGACTCTGAATCGCCCGTGACCTTAAAGTGAAGAAGCTGAATGCCTTTACCGACTCTCAATTGGTAGCCGGTCATATGCGGGCGAGTTTGAGGCCCGGGAGCCGAACATGATTCGGTATCTTCAACATGTGCAGGACTTACTTTTCCACTTCTCTGAATTTGAAGTCATTCAGATCCCAAGATCCGAGAATGCACGCGCCGATCTATTGTCTCGGCTGGCAACTGCGGAGTCGATGGATTCCGAGTGAAAGTTTCCCTTGGAGATTCTTGAAAATCCTAGCATCACTGAGGCCGACCGAGTGATGCAGGTCGAGGTCAAACCATCCTGGTTCGACCCCATACTGAAGTATCTTAAAGAAGGGTCGCTCCCGGCCGACCGAAAGGAAGCGAGAAAGCTGAAATTACAAGCCACCCACTATGTGCTGATCGAGGACCAGCTGTATAAGCGATCCTTTTCCATGCTGCTACTCAAGTGCCTTCGCCCATTGAGCTGATTATGCTCTTCGGGAGGTACATGAGGGAATCTGCGGCAACCATCTGGGGAGCCGGTCCTTATGCCACAAGGTGCTGCGCCAGGGGTATTATTGGCCCACCATGCAAAAGGATACTAACAATCTCGTCCGAGCTTGTGACCCATGTCAGAGACATTCCAACATCCAGAGGCTCCCCTCCGCCAGTTTAGTCCCTATTTCCTCCGCTTGACCCTTTGCTAAGTGGGGGATAGATATTCTTGGCCCTTTTCCCCTCGCCAACAGAGAAAGTTCTTGTTTGTCGCCATCGACTACTTCACCAAGTGGGTGGAGGCGAGGCCGTTGCCCAGATAAAACTCGGGCCAGGGACTTCGTATGGAGATCCATTATTTGTCGCTTCGGCCTTCCGCATACTATTATCACCGATAATGGCAAGCAGTTCGACAACCCAAAGTTCTGAGGTTTCTGCGAGGAGCATGAATATGCCATCGCCTTATGTCGGTAGGGCTTCCGCAAGCCAACGGAGAAGCCGAAGTAACTAATCGGACCTGCTTCAAGGGATTAAGGCTCGGCTTGCCAGAGCCGAGGCAAATGGGTGGATGAACTTCACCATGTCTTATGGGCTACCGCACCACCCAGAGAATCCCCACTGGCGAGACCCCATTCCGGATGGCCTTCGGCATGGAAGCGTCATCCCCGTGGAGATAGGGCTCCTTCTTCGCGAGTGGAGAGCTACTCGGAGGAGGCTAACGATGAGCAGCTCCGCACCAATCTCGACCTGGTGGAAGAAATTAGAAGCAAGCTCGAATCAAGATAGCTGCATATTAGCAAAGAGTGGCCCACTATCATGCCTCCAGAGTCAAAGGGAAATCCTTCTCACCCAGCGATCTCGTCCTCCGGAAAGCATCTGTCTCCAAACCACTAGAACAAGGAAAGCTGTCTCCGAACTGGGAAGGCCCCTATCAAGGGATGAAAGTCATCGGACTTGGCACCTACAAGCTCCAAGATCTGAGTGGAAAATCTATTCCTCCGGACGTAGAACTCGGACAATCTCCGTATATACCACCAGTAGGGTACGCTTTCTATAGACTCGTCCTATTTACATTAGCATCCTGTCTCTATTATTCATGGCTCTATCGCTACAATCATTTTTTCCACCAAAAGCCACAATGAAAAATGGATGTTACTTACCCATTCTCGGCATGACTGAGCTATCTCCTTGAGTAGCAATATCTCCACACCATGGCTGGGCCGAGTCCTATTCGATAAAGACTCAGTATGGTTAGGCACCCCCAGTGCAGCTGGGGGCCAAGTGATCTCTAAAACTCCATCCGGATTTGGGCAGCTTACAAGCCCCGACCAAAGAACGAAGAAAACTTCATCCGGATTCGGGCAGCTTACAAGCCCCGGTCGGACTGAAGGGCGAAGAAAACTCCATCCGGATTCGGGCAGCTTACAAGCCCCGACCGGACCAAAGAACGAAGAAAACTCATCCGGATTCGGACAGCTTACAAGCCGGACCAAAGAACGAAGAAAACTCATCGGATTCGGGCAGCTTACAAGCCCCGGCGGACCAAAGAATGAAGAAAACTCCATCCGGATTCGGGCAGCTTACAAGCCCCGGCCGGACCAAAGAATGAAGAAAACTTCATCCGGATTTGGGCAACTTACAAGCCCCGGTCAAACTGAAGGGCGAAGAAAACTCCATCCAGATTCGGGCAGCTTACAAGCCCTGGTCGACCAAAGAATAAAGAAAACTCCATCCGGATTCGAGCAGCTTACAAGCCCCGGCCGACCAAAGAACAAAGAAAACTCCATCCAGATTCGGGCAGCTTACAAGCCCCGGCCAGACCAGAATGAAGAAAACTCCATCCGATTCGGGCAGCTTACAAGCCCCGACCGAACCAAAGAATGAAGAAACTTCGTCCGGATTTGGGCAGCTTACAAGCCCCGGCCAGACCGAAGAGTGAAGAAAACTTCGACCGGATTCGAGCAGCTTACAAGCCCCGACCGGCGCCGAAAAGTAAAAGCTTGGCCAAAGCCAAGTGCGTTACTTATTGAAAGCCTCGGCCAAAGCGAAGTGCATTACTTATCACAAATCTTGGCCAAACCGAGTGATAAGAACAAACATTTTGGAAATAACAGTAAACACAAAAGTTACGAAAATCCTCTTTTTCATTCATCACAAAAAGGGCAAAAAAGAAAGAAAAAGATACATGAGCCCTCACTGGGCTTATCATCTTCTCCGGGAGCCGCCTAGCCCTCCCACGCCGAGCTGACTCGGCAATCTATCGTCGAAGGGATGCTACTTCCCCCTCCAGCCGACTGTTAGCACGACGAAGGAGATCGACTTCCCTTATAGAAACGGCTTGATATTGTTCGGCCACCCTCTGAAGCCGCTCGCGATCCGAACATTGACGCCAGGACCTCCCCATCAACTGTTACCATAACGCGGCTCCCCTGGGACCCCCCACGGCCATTAGCGCGCCGCTTGGCGCCTCAGTCGATCGCCCCATACCTCCAGAAGCCATCTCAGAACCCAAAAACTCTTGGGAGATCGGCTGAAAAGATGACTAACAGAGGCATCCTCCTCATCCGTATTTAAAACCGCTCCTGGTGAATATTTTGATCGTTCGAGCCATTAATTTCAGCCCATGGAAATTTGTCATGCGTCGCCACCTCAGTGGGCGCTCGGGAAACGAAGAGTTCCGCCCCTCGTCGAAGAGGATTATTAATAACATTGAGGCGCTCAAGGAGCTCCCTTTTTGGGACTAGACTCCCTCCGATCTGTTGGACCTTTCGAAGTAAATGATCTCGAAAGTCTACCAGACTTCCTCGAATTGGGCATCCTCAAAAAAATGCGGAGAAGAGGAAAGAGTGCATCAGTGACCAACACTGAGCAACATAGCTCGCCCTCTTCGAGAGTGACCGATTTACAGGCTTCGGGCACCCCCTCCATCGCTTGGGTAGCCCCCATCCTCTTTGGCCGTCCATGCCTGAATCCACAGTTGCAGTAAGGACCAAGTAAACTATCAAAAAATCCTGGCAACACCAAGCGATCTCTGTATCTTGGCAGGGCCAAGTAAAACACCAAGCGATTTTCGTACCTTCAGGGCCAAGTAAAATAACCGAGCGATATTCTGAAGCCTCGACAACAACCAAGCGATATTCCGAAGCCTCGGCTACAACCGAGTGATTATCTGAAACCTCGGCCAAGTCAAATGGCATATTCTTAAAATGTTATCTAAAGCTCCGATCTAGACGAGTAATCTCTCAAACTCTCTGACGTAATTAAGACGTCCTATGATACTTCGGCAGAAGTAAGCAACCTTCTTCTACTCAACCGTAAAGACATACGAGCTATCTCTTTCCGAAGAAATACCTACTTTGTTCTACAAACGGGATCATGCTTACCACATGAGTCCCCGGGACCACCCAGGTCCACCTCTGACCCAAACAGGGACAAATGTTTTCCTCCGCTGAGGACCGAGCATTGGTCTTAGCAAAAGCAAGGTAGCAAGAACGCTGCGAGATACGCTATGACACAAAAAGCATGATATGGGAGTAGTAACTCTCAAACACAATCACATCGAAAAAGAAGCAGGTGCTAAAAGAAGAAAGAATAAAACTTTCTTTATTTCTTCATCAATGCAAAAGAGTTACAACCTCCTAAGAGGCGTTACAAGTGCATCATGGCACAGGAAATAAAAACAAGTAAATAGCTCGGCCGGACTGCTTCAGTCAGCTTCAGTTAATAATGATGTTTCGGCACCTGACCCGAGTAGTCAGACAATCCAGTTAGCTCGTGCTGAACCATTGGTTAGGGCTAGGCCGGCCTCCCACTGGTCCTTCGGATGAACCAAGAGATCCAAGAACAGAAGGACGACCTGTGGACACCGATGCTGGGGAGACATCCCCCTGGGTGGGATGCTGGGCTGCTGGATGCTGCCCGACCGTGAAAGATAGGGGACCAGCAGGCCCACACTGCTCTCAACTCTCTCTTCACGGGCAAAAGATCCCCAGCCGGACGAGCTAAGGAACCCAGCCCGAGGGAGAAGGAAAAGTTGTCCTTACCATGGGGATATGCATACTTTGCATCTCCGGCGGTCCCCATGGCAAGTGGCAAAGGACACGTAGGGAGCGCACGTATGCGCTCCCCATATGGTCTCTACAGACCTCCCGTGCGCTCTCCATATGATCTCCAAATCTCCTCTCTTGAGGACGGGTTGCTCTTCAGCTCCTTCATCACCCCAGCTATCCGGGGGAAGTCGACTTGCAAAAGGAGAACTCAGTCTCTCCACTCTCAACCTCAGATACATAGACATCGTGAGAGCTTTCACAGGAGAACAAAGTCCTGAGAGATAGCCTAACACGGCCCGTTCTCCCCAATTTATAGGCAAATGAGCCCCCAAAATTTGAAACAGCATGTCCCATTGCTACGTGGAAGGGCAGAAGAAAAGAATTATTTCCCGAAGCGCGCCAAATACGTTTCCCAAGCCGTGACGAAAGGCAAGAGATCTCCCCTCGATCTTGAATCAAAAACCTTAAATGCATGAGATCGCCTGCAGGTCGTTGGGATACGGGCAGGCCTAGGAAATCCCCTACGAAAACAACGCCATCCAATGGCGATCGATTGCTTGTCACATACACTAAAAGGACCTGCATTGGAAAAGGCCAACGAAGTAAATGCCCTAATAAAGGAAAATACTCTCCAACAAAGCCACTTCATGTACCTCAGCTGAAAATATACCCATTTCTCCATTCTGGGCAAGCCGAACTATCTAACCTCAGCTTTAACCAGGATACCCCTGCGATTCTCGACCATTTCAAGTTGAGCTATCCGATACTTCAGGGCGAACTCCCTTACCCGCTCCAAGCGAGACTAGAACTATATTCCTCGGCAGCGCCGGGTCATGTTATACCTCGGCCTCGACCGAGACGTTTATTCTAGCCCGAGTCCAACCAACCTAAGAGCGCGAATGAGTTATAATCCGTTCGCAGTCAGAGGAAAACTTAAGGTAAAAGATCAGCCAAAAAGACAAACAAATAGAGGTGAAAAAACTCGTTCATCAGAAATTTTAATCAGGTCACAAGTCCAAAAAAAAAAATACACAAGCGACCCTCAAGGATCAGGGGCTGGATCAATCCCAACGGTATCCTCAGCAACATTCAGGGAAGCTTGGCTCGTTTCGCCCACTTCGAAAGTCATCGTTCCTTCGGCGGCGAGCTTGGAGTATCCTTCGGGAGCGCGGCCTCGCTAGAGCCCAAAATAGCGTCAAGATTGACGTCTGAGATATTTTCATACTCGACTTCTTCGGCCCTCGGGGTACAGGCCTCAAAGGATTCAACATCCAAAAAGGAGAGGTCCCATTCCAGATGCTCCCGATAAATTCTAGTTTGGGCCTCCTCCACGCCAAGCTGAAAAGCCTTGGCAAAAGTCGCATCTTGTTCGTCCCAAAGTATGGCGAGATGCCTTTCAGCCTCGACAACTTGGCTCCAGAGTGAGGCAATTTGCTCCTCGGTCTCTGGCCCGCCCTTCAAGCTCTGAGCTCCTTTTCGACTCGACAATAGTTCCCCTTGCAGGGTCTCTAATTGGCTTTGGCCCTCTAATTTTTCCTTCTCCATCTGCAAACACAGGGTTAGCCAATGCAATAGTGAGCCGATGGAAATATTAAAAAGACGATATCGTACCTCCTCCTCCTGCCGAGTTAATCTCCTGGTCAATTCCTCGACCTTGCGAAGGCCCTCAGCTTGTCGGCCTTAACTTGCTTGATCCTATCCTTGAGGTCATTGATCTTTGACTGCCTGCTGTTAGCTTCTTCCCTGGACGAGAGAGCTCGTTATCGAGCTTGGCCATTTTCTCCTGATGCCATTTGATCCTGTCATCCCTGGCAACAATGCAATGATTTAGCTGTCGGACCTTCTCCTCTGACTCGCCAAGCATTCTATTCAGGCGATTCTTCTCCTCGGCAGCTTCTCCCCTTAGCCTGTCTCGACTTTTGTCAAATTGCTTCTTAGCAGTTTGATTTCTTCAGCATATCTGGATGTGACCTGTGATAACTCCGAGCATACTTCGTCATACCTCGCTCGAAGCCCATGTAGCTCCTTAACTTCGAGCCTTAATTTGGATGCATTGTCGAGGGCGGCCTGATGCAATCCAGCCCCTCGCCCTCGCTAGGTTCTTATTGGCGGTGTCCAGAACTCGCTCAAATTTATCGAATGCCTCTGCTCACAATCGGAGCTCAGTACTGACTCTCAAGTGCCAGCACAGTGCCCTAGTGATCAGAGCGCTCTGAAACTAAACCCAAATAAGAAAGTGCGATCAAGTTAACCAGAAAGCACCCACTACTCTGGAATAGCAACTCACCCGGGAGGTGTAAGACCTAGCTAGCTCCATGAGGGTGGAATTATTGATTTCAGGGAGAAGATGAACATCCTTCGCACATTCCGCTGACTGAATGAGGCGTCGATAAGATCCAAGTCCGTAAACTCATTCATTAAGGGACCCGCGCTCGGATACAATGCCGACCTCATCAGAGCAGAGAACGCCTCCTCGACAGCCGGGTCCAAACTACCAGGCTACCCATCTGAGGGATCAGTTGGGCAACCTTAGACTGAGAAGCCTTCAATCTTCTGGCCTCCTTCAGCAAAAGTCTGGCCTGCGATTCCTGGAAATCTCGGCCAGCCCAGGCATCAATGTTTCCGAGGCTTCAGTGGGAGAAGCTTCGACTGGAAGGTTATCATCCTATCCCCTTTCTCCACCCGAAGGTCCTTCTTCAATCATCGGCCTGCTCCTCCCCTGCGGGCTCCACCGAAGCCTCAACATGTTCACCAGCTCCTCTAACCTCCTCAGGCAGAAGCTCTCCAGTAGGAAACTCCTCCGAGCCTCCATTACCGCTGGCCCAACGTCACCGCCCTTTAATCCCTCCGAGGGAGGCCCTTCAATGGTAGGCTCACCCTGAACTTCTGACGGAGCCTCGTCGGAGCTATCCACTATCTCCACCATCAAAGGGCAAGGGATCTCGGCAACCCTCTCTGGGTCCTCCTCCGCTCTCTGCTCCTCCGTCATGGCTATTTCTTCTTCCCCAACTAAGAGGACCCCTCTCTCATCGCCGGTGCTCCCACATTCTCTTTTCTGTCTACTATCTCCAGCAAGCACTCTTCAGAAAGATGAACCCTCTTCTCAGGCTTGCGTCTTTCCCCACTACTGCCTCTTGGGCGCTTGCCCAACTCCTTCCTTATGCGGCCCTCCAGCGCAGATCTCTTGGCTGCAAGCGCAGTAGGCGAACAATAAGACCAAGATATACTCGCTCGAATGAAATCAATGGAAGGGAGAAAGAAAAAGACTTGCCTTGTACGTCGACGGGGCTAAGCCCGGCGGCAAAAAGAGCCTCCTCCGATAGTAAGATGTTAGCCGAGAACACTCGACCATCAAGAAGGACCCCTAGGTCCTCCTTCTCCTATTCGGATAAGGCTGGATGCGCTTCCATATCCCTAACAGGGTTTCCCCATCCCCGCGGGATGCTGGAACCAATGTTCCCTTCGGCGATAAAGAATCAAACCTTCCATTCCTTTATGGATGATGGTTTATCCATGATCGTCCTGAATGACCTCCGAGGTCTGATATAGGACCACTCCGAGCTCCTCGGACATCAGATGGTAACAAACACGGAACAGGGACAAAGTTGCTGTTACCTGAACCCGGTTACACATCGAGATAAACCGATGATACTCCACCAGCTGTTAGGAGCCACCATTGTCGGGCAGATGTTATAAAACATCATGATCTCTTTCGCTAAGGGATGAAGGGGAAACCGGAGGCCTGCCTTCAGGCTATCTTCATAAAGAAAGATCATGCCCTCCAGGTCTTGCGAGACCCTGTGCTCGGGCTTCGACAACCGCAAAATGACATCCGAGGGAATGCCATATTTCTGGCGTATTCTCCCCAAATCCTCAGCAACAATCTCTGAAACCATGTCGCTAGGCCTCACCATGCTGTTGGTTGAAAGAAACGCCGAGCGAGGTTACAAAGGAAACAGAAGAACAAGATTCTCCAAGAAGAAACAAAAGAGTGTTGCGAACGGAAATGGTGCTGTTATAACTTTGTTTCTCCTCAATGGTAACCGCCTCAAAAGGAAGATAAAGCATTTTAATCGAGACACCCAAAACCGCCATCGCGGGCACCGTGAAAATCAGGATTTGATACGTTTTGTTTCCCCAAGGAAAATTGGGATTTGATACGTGTTGTTTCCCCAACCTTTGCCCCCAAGAAACGATAGATTCATCCCGTAAAGGCATGGCGGCCATGCAGCATTAATTCGGGCATTATTACACAGGCTGTCAAATCCAGACCCCTTTATTCAGATTGTGCCACCTGGAGTTATACTCTCTATGTCCGAACCTACGCTTCGAACTAGGAAGTGGGGGCATGTGTTGATGGGTAAAATCACCGTTGCATTAATAATCATGCAAAGGGTTAGGATTAGCCCTGACTCCACTTGTGCAGTACTCGTTAGAGATGAATCAGCCTCAGTGGGTCGAGGCGCTTTAGCCCCTCGGCGAGCCAAGGATTTCCAAGGCTTGGATCACATCTCTCGGCCTCAGCCGAGCTATTGACATCAGCTATTGACATTTTCGGCCTCAGCTGAGCTATCCCCGTCTCTCGGCCTCAGCGAGCTATTGACATCTCTCGGCCTCAACCGAGCTATTGACATTTCTCGGCCTTAGCCGAGCTATCCCTATCTCTTGGTCCTAGCCGAGCTATCACATCTCTCGGTCCCAGCCGAGCTATAACATCTCTCGGCCTTAGTCGAGCTATTGACATTTCTCGGCCTTAGCCGAGCTATCCCCATCTCTTGGCCTAGCCGAGCTATTGACATCTCTCGGCCTCAACCGAGCTATTGACATCTCTCGGCCTCAGCCGAGTTATCCCTATCTCTCGGCCTCCGCCGAGCTATTCCTATTCACCATGCCCCAGCCAGACCCAGGCACTCAAGCACCTCTGGAATCCGGGCGAGAGAGTTTAGACAAAAATCATACCCGAGAGTGGCCTAAAGCCCTAGAGCCTACACCGTCTCGAATCTCAAGACATCAACCAGCTCTCCCAACCATCCCAGCCATCGATCCTCTAACTAACAAGATACGAATCTTACTGACCTCATAACAAACTGGATTCAATCCTAACGGCTTTCGGACCCACGATGCCCCCAAGGAATCAGCTGATCCTCTATAAATAGAACCGTCTTCCAACTTCTCAGGTATGCGCACTTGCTTACTGGCTCACTCTCTTTCTACCTCTGCTCATCCCTTTCCGCCATTAACGCTCTGCTCAGAGCTCTCGAAAGGCCATCCTGGAGAGACTCTTCAGCGAGAGCTTCTCCTCACATTTGTTGATTGCTGATCCCCGCTGACTTGAGTCAAAGGGTCTTCCGGGGGCCACCCCAATGCCTCTCGCATGAGGACTGTTTTGCAGATCCACCTAGGAGGGAGCCCATCCTGAAGCCCAATCGTGCCCGAGTCGGAGAACAGATTTCGCAGCAACAAATTCTAACAATAGGACAACAGTAGAATATCCATAAATAAGCAACTAATTAATGTGTAATCTCAAAATTAAACAAGGCTTCTTCTATAACATCATCAATAACTAGCAGTGGTATTATTTAGTTAATTCTAAGTAAACCTCTTTAATTTGAATTACATCATGTCAACAAATATTCCATGATATAAAAGAAAAATGATCCTTTAAGTCCCAACAAAAAAATTATTTGCCTAGCCAAACTCCCCCATCAACGCGTCAACGTATCTACTAATCTCAAGAAAAATAATAGAATGGTCAGAGTGTTGACCCAATTATTGATTTTGATGATTAATAAAAGATATGAATATATTCATTTTGTTACTAATAAATTTAACAAGTGTTTCAGGGCTTAAAAATGTTTGATTAATCAAAAGGTATAAAGAAATGTGTTTTGAATCAAATGCCAAAGGTATGTTTCAAAATTCAGAGCCTGGAGTCGACACCTAAAAGGTCTGGAGCCGACCCCATGGCCGATCAAATGCTTTCCTGATTTTTGGCATGGTCTGGAGCCGACACCTAGTGTTTCGGAGCCGACACCCAGAGTTTCAGAGCCGATACTTACAGTGTCTGGAGCCGACTCCAATGCGGGAACAGAAAGCATATTTTTGGGCTACTCTAGAGCCGACACTTACAGTTTTCGGAGCTGACTCCGAATGTGACGAGCCGACACTTACCTTTTTCGGAGCCAACTCCTCAACGAACTTTACTTTCTATTTTTGGATACTCAACTTGGAGCCGACACCTGAAAAGTTGAAGCCAACTCCAACCTGTTAGGAACGGATTTTTAAAATGTCAGAACGGCCTCTAACGGTAATATTTCTTACTAATCTCTAACGGACACTTTTCTTGTGTGTAGGAGGAATCCAAGAACAGAAATAACGGCTTTTTTCACCTAATCTTGGATTAAGAAGAATCTATAAAAGGGGAGTCCGTTCGTTCGAAAAAAAAGGGACGAAAAATAAGAGAAAACAACTTGAAAAATCCAAAAGTCTTGAGCAAAAAATCAAAGAGGAAAGAGTCAAAGTTCAAATCCATCAACTCGAGAAAGCTAAAGAGAAATCCAAGGCATTCACGTTCAAAATTGAAGGATTTTCCAAAAGAAGAAAAAGAGAGCCAAAATCCTATTTTTTTCCAAACTTCTCATCTGCAATCTTTGTGAGAATCTGAGCTGAGGCTGATTCAACATCTCAAAGGAGAAGAGGAAAAGAAGAAAAGCTCAAATCAACTCTACTTCAAACAGGCTTTTCTAACCTTGTTTATTTATATTGAATATTTGCTCATTTGAGGAGCTGTTTGTTATTGTAAACTCTATTCTCATTTGTTTTTGCTAGTTCAATCAGGGGGATTGAATTAGAGGAGGTAGTATACCTCAGGTCAAGCTAGTTTAGCTTGGGTTTGGGTTTTGTGCTGGTGAGCCCGAAAACCAGCTGGGTTCGTTGTGATCCGGGGGAAACAATAAGTTTTGAGTTGTGAGCTTGTAAAACAACTCGGCTGTAATCTAGTAGATTATAGTGTGGACCCAAGTGTACTTGGGAGTGGACGTAGGTGTTGGATACACCGAACCACTATAAAATCCTTGTGTTTGCCGTGTTTTGATCTCTCTCTCTATCTCTTTGTTTGTGGTTAATATTTATCCTGCACTTAATCTTGTGTATTCCAAAGCCAATCGTTTTAAAAGGTTAAATTTTTTTAAGAACCCAATTCACCCCCCCCCCTCTTGGGTTGCCATCTGGGCCAACAATTGGTATCAGAGCAAGTGCTCATTTGATTTTGATCACACGATCAAGAGCTAAAGATCCAAATGGCAGCTCAAGCTAGTTCATCTTATTTGAAGGTCATTCTACTAATAGACCTCCTTATTTAATGGAACTAATTATAGTTATTGGAAAGCTAGAATGAGGATTTTATTCAAGCACTTGACTATGACTTATGGGGTCATATTAATGGACCACACACACCCACAATTATTGATGGCACTATTGTTCCTAAGCCCGAAAGGGAATGGAATGATAATGATAAGAAGTTGGCACAGCTCAATGCTAAAGCCATGAATGTTTTATATTGTTCATTAGATGCAAATGAATTTAATCGAATTTCTACATGTAATTTCCGCAAAAGAGATTTGGGATAGATTAGAGGTTACCCATGAGGGTACTAATCAAGTAAAAGAATCAAAATTAATATTCTTGTTCATAAATATGAATTATTTAGCATGGAACAAACTGAAACTATTGCATGCATGTACACTAGATTCACTGATATTGTAAATGGTTTGAAAAGTCTTGGTAAGACATATACTAACTCTGAACTTGTTCGTAAAATTCTTAGGTCACTTCCAAGATCATGGGAAGCGAAGGTGACTGCAATCCAAGAAGCCAAGGACCTCAACACTTTACCCTTGGAGGAGCTTCTAGGATCCTTGATGACCATGAGCTGACTATGAAGCAGCATCAAGAGGAGGAAGTCAAGAAGAAGAAAACTATTACTCTCAAAGGCTGCAGAAAGTGAGGAAAGCTGCAGTGATGATGATGATGATGAGACTGCACTCTTCTAGAAAATTTAAAAATTCATGAAAGAAGAGACCCTTCCACAAGAAAAATTTGGAACAAATGGAAGGAGAAAAAGAGAAAGAGAAGGACAAAGAAAAAGAGAAAGAGCCCTTGATTGCTATGAGTGTAAGAAACCGGGGCACTTTAGATATGATGTCCTCAATTGAAGAAAGCCTACAAGAAGAAGAAGAAGGCTTATGTTGCAACATGGAGTGATAGCGAAGAATCCTCTTCCGAGGAAGAACAAAAGGAAGTTGCCAACATTTGCTTTATGGAACGACGATGAGGTAAGTTCGAAACCCTTATGATGATTTCACTTTTGATGAATTATTGATGCTTTTAATGAACTTAGTAGAGATTTTAAGGTTTGAAAAAGAAAAATAAAATCTAAATCTTGTCAATGAAAAATATAATCTTACTCATGAAGTTAAAAAATTGAAATCAGAAAATGAAGCTTTGATTGAAGAAAAAGGATCAATTTCCAATGAAAATGATAATTAAAGAAGGAAGTTGATAAATAAAAATATAGTTGATAAATTTACATATAGTTCTGAAAAACTTAATTTATTATTGAGCAATCAAAGAGCTATATTTGAAAGGCTGGATTAGGTTATAGACCTAACATAAAACAAAAATATCAAAAACTTTTTAGAAAAGAACAAGATAAAAATAATTTTATGTCATTATTGTAACAAAAAGGGACAAAGCCTTTGAATGTAATTTAAGAAAATTAACAAGAATTTAATAGTAAAGGAAAGAAAATATGGGTTCCAAAAGGAACAATCTTTATTGCTACTAACCATGAAGGACCCAAGAAAGGCTTGGGTACCTAAATATAAGACTTGATCATTTTTGCAGGAGTGTCTTGCGGCCAAAAGATCAAAGCAAAAGTGGTATCTCGATAGTGGCTGCTCAAGACACATGACGGGTGACAAGATCAATTCATCACCCTTGAAAGCAAAAAGGGAGGAGTTGTTACATTTGGTGACAATGGCAAAGGCCAAATCATGGGGTTTGGTAAAATTCAAATAACTCCCTCCACATTTATTGAAAATGTCTTATATGTTAATGGTTTAAAGCATAATTAATTAGTATTAGCCAATTATGTGATAAAGGTTTAAAGTATCATTTGAAGCTTCTATTTGCACTGTTTCTAATCCCATTGATAATAGCATTGTTTTATTGGAAATAGAAATGGCAATGTATACTTGATTGATTTAGACAATTTGTCTACTAGTAATCATTGCTTAGTTGCTAATAATGCTAATATGAATGAGATTGGTTGGTTATGGCATCGTAGATTAGGTCATGCAAGCACACACCTAATTTCAAAATTAATTAGAATGGATTTAGTAAAAGGCCTTCCACAACTAGATTTTGAAAATAACAAAATCTGTGATGCATGTCAATTTGGAAAACAAACTAGAAACTCTTTCAAAACTAAAAATATTGTTTCCACTTCTAGGCCACTTGAACTACTTCACATGGATCTTTTTGGACCTACTAGAACCACAAGTCTAGGAGGAAAGAAATATGGTCTTGTGATTGTAGATGATTATTCTAGATACACTTGGGTATTATTTTTAGCTCATAAAGATGAGACCTTTCCAATATTTTTGAAATTCTTCAAGAAGGTCACAAATGAGAAAAACAACACCATAGTGTCTCTAAGAAGTGATCATGGCACTGAATTTGAAAATCATTTATTTGAAAACTTTTGCATGAAAATGGTATCCATCATAATTTTCTGCACCTAGAACGAGTTGTGAAAGAAAAAATAGAACTTTAGAAGACATGGCCCGTACCATGCTATGTGAAAGCAACCTACCAAATACTTTTGGGCGGAAGCTATAAACACGGCATGTTACATTCTTAATAGAGCTTTAATTAGGCCAATTCTTAAGAAAACTCCTTATGAACTATGGAACAATAGAAAACCAAACATTAGTTATTTTCATGCATTTGGTTGTAAATGTTTTATTCATAATAATGGTAAAGATAATCTAGGAAAATTTGATGCAAAATCTGATGAAGGCATATTCTTAGGATATTCAACATCTAGTAAAGCTATAGAGTGTTTAACAAGAGAAACTTAATTGTAGAAGAATCTATTCATGTAGTTTTTGATGAATCTTTAGCATCAAGTTCAAAAGATTGATGATGAGGAAGATACAAACATTCTAGAAAGGGATATTGAAAAATTAATATAGATGTATCTTCAGATCATGAACAAGAAGCTAAAGATGATGATTCTCCTAGTGTTGATGTTGTTGATGCAAATCATAATGATGTAGATCTACCTAGAGATTGGAGATATGCCTATGTCATCCAAAGAATTAATTATAGGTGATCCATCTCAAGGAGTAAGAACTAGATCATCAATGAGAAACATCAATAATCATCTTGCATTTGTATCTCAAATTGAACCTAAAACCATTGAAGAAGCTGAAAAAGATAATAATTGGATGTTAGCTATGCAAGAAGAATTAAATCAATTTACTAGAAATAATGTCTGGACCCTTGTAGATAGACCTAAAGATCATTCTGTTATAGGATCAAAATGGGTATTTAGAAATAAATTAGATGAAAATGGCATAGTAATTAGAAACAAAGCTAGATTAGTTGCAAAAGGATATAATCAAGAAGAAGGAATTGATTTTGATGAAACTTTTGCACCTGTAGCTAGATTAGAAGCAATTAGATTATTACTGCATTTGCATGTCATATGCATATCAATTTATTTCAAATGGATGTTAAAAGTGCATTTTTAAATGGATTTATAAATGAGAAGTTTTTGTTGAACAACCACCTGGTTTTGAAGATCATGAATTTCCAAATCATGTTTTTAAATTGCACAAAGCACTATATGGTTTGAAACAAGCACCTAGAGCTTGGTATGATAGATTAAGTAAATTTTTGATTGAAAATGATTTTACTAGAGGAAATGTTGATAAAACACTATTTTTGAAAAGAAAAGACAAGATTTATTAGTAGTACAAATATATGTTGATGATATTGTATTCGGTGCTACTAACAATCTCTTATGTCAAGAATTTGCTAAGTTAATGCAGGGTGAATTCGAAATGAGCATGATGGGAGAACTCAACTTCTTCCTAGGACTTCAAATCAAGCAAAGCAAAGAGGGGATTTTCATCAACCAACAAAATACACAAAGGAATTCTCAAGAAGTTTGGAATGGAGTCAATCAAACCCCTTGGAACACCTATGAGTCCTTCATGCAAATTGGACAAAGATGAAGATGGTAAGAAAGTAGATCAAAATATTACAGAGGTATGATCGGATCTCTACTTTACTTAACAAGTAGACCAGATATCATGTTTGCTGTTTGTCTATGTGCTAGATTTCAATCTGAACCTAAAGAATCTCACTTAATTGCTGTAAAAGAATCTTAAGATATCTAAGTGGAACTAAAAATGTAGGATTATGGTATTCTAGAGACTCAACACTAAATTTGATTGCATATTCTGACTCTGACTATGCTGGATGTAAATTAGATAGAAAAAGTACAAGTGGTGCATGTCAATTCTTAGGAAGTAACTTAATCTCTTGGTTTAGCAAAAAGCAAAATTCGGTTGCATTATCTACTGCTGAAGCAGAATATGTTGCAGCTGGAAGTTGCTGTGCTCAAATCCTTTGGATTAAGAGACAACTTGAAGATTATGGCATAACACTTGATAAAACTCCTATTAGATGTGATAATACAAGTGCAATAAATTTAACTAAAAATCCAATTCAACATTCAAGAACCAAACACATTGAAATTAGATATCACTTTATAAGAGAACATGTAGCTAATAATGAAATTTGTCTTGATTATGTTAATACTGAAGAACAATTAGCTGACATATTTACAAAACCCTTGAGTGAAGAGAGATTTTGTTATCTTAGAGGTGAATTAGGGATTTGTGACCCTTTGGAATGATTTTGAAACCCTTAAGGAATGACTATCTAGATTCTATTAATTTCTTGAAATTCCTTTCATTTTAAGGAAATTTATCTAGTCATTTATGCAATTTGACTCTTCATATTCCAAAGATTTTTTCAAAAATTTATTGATTATTTTGACAAGTTTCGGATGTTTGAAACTCATTATTTTTCTCTGAAACTGTCAATGGAGTCGACACCTCAATTTGAGGAGTCGACACCTCTTCTGTGTCGCTCTGGTCCTTGACCTTGGAGCCGACACCCGTATAAGTGGAGCCGACTCCAGTTCGAGCGCTAACTGTGTTAGCGACTTGGAGTCGACACCCGACTTTCGGGAGTCGACACCTGGTGGTCCCAAGTTGACTTTATTAGGGCAGAGTCGACACCTCCGTCATTTCTATCCTTTCCAATCCCTTTCCAAACTCTCTCCAAACTCTCTCAAAACCTCCCCAAGCCAAATTTCCTCAAATCGAACATTCTCAAGGATTTCTATGGCACCTAAGCGGAGAGGATCGTTCTTGGAGCTTCCGTAACCACCGGGAAGCGTACGGCTCGGCGTCCCGTCCGTGAGGTCTCCAAGCGACGATTCTTCCTCGCCATTCAGATAATCCTGGTCCCTCATCTTCACAGTAGATCACTTTAGCCGAGAGTTATTACTATGGGTAGAAAGGTTGATTTTGATTTCTTTGAGTCCGAGGGATTTTCTATTGGAAGACAAATCAAAGAGCTTGGCTGGGACAAGGTTTGCTCATTGGATGTTTCCACTTATCCAGCCCTTGTTAAGGAATTCTATTTTAATTATCAAGGGAGACGGTGGGATTATCAGTTCCGTTAGAGGGAAGAGAGTTCACCTTACCTTTGAGTTTAGGAATCTTCTGAGCATGCTGTCACTGGATTAGTTGGACATTCATAGTGAGAGGTCTAATGCATTATCAAGGATGTTAGGAAGAGAAGTGTCTGAATTTGAAGAAGTTAGGGCTAATCAATTTCCCTTGGAGCTTAGATTACTTCACAACATCTGCAGTAGAATTTTATTCCCTAAGACTGGCCGATTTGAGTATGTCTCGGAGCGAGACATTGTTGTTATGGACAGTGTTCTGGTCAGCCTATTAACCTTGCTGGGATGATGATTTTCTATATGGCTGAGGCTGGGGGCAAAAGGAGATCTTCACTGCCCTATGGTATGATTTTGACTATGGTGTTTAGAAGTCAAGGTATTGTAATTTCTGATAATGAGCCTTCAAAGAACCTTAGACACACTGATTACTATAGCTTGGCTACTGTGCACCGGATGGGCTTTGTGAAGGTTAATGGTCAATGGGAGAGAAAGGCCATCTGGATGAGAGAGCCGCTGAGATTAGATCTTGCACCATCTGAGGTTGGTCCATCAGCGGGCATCCTTCACCAGAGCCTAGCAGATCTTCACCACCTCCTGCTCCTGCTCCTGCTCCAGTTCCTATACCGCCACCTATGTCATCTGTTGATTTTTAGATATTCAGTTAGAGCAACTCAAGAGTTTACTTGCCCAAAAAGAAGAAATGAAGACAGAGTTTGATAGCCAGATTATGAATTTGAAAGAAACCCTTTACTCTTTGGATGATCGCATTAGAATGATTGAGTCTACCCTTGGTTCCTCTGCTAAATCCTTAAAGAATGATCTCAAGAACATATTTGATGGACTTAAGACATTGGTGGAGACTCAGAAACGTATTCCAAATGTAATGCTGAACTTCAGGACAAATTACTTCTGCATGTACATTTGTTGATGAAAGACTAAAGGCCTTTTTCAGGACTCAAAGTGAAGGGATGGCAAGGATTGTAGAAGAACTGCAAAGGCGTGTTAAATAATTTTTGATTATCTTGTAATGAAATGTCTTTGATAATTAGTCTAGTTTGATGTTGATTTATCTGAAGTTTCAATGTAATGAAGTATAGTTGATGTTTGATATAATGAAGTTTTATTTTGTAATGTTTAACTTTTGATGTAATGAACTTATCTTATACTTAATGAAATCTTTTGAACCTTGAAAAATCTATCAATTTTGTCATTTTACTTAACCCTTCTTGATCTTTTTGTTGATTACAAAAAAGGGGGAGAGTTATGTAAGTATTTCCAAATCGTATATGCATTGAATGTAAAACAAAAACAAGGGGGAGAACAAAATAAAAGGGGGAGAAATATTTAGCTTTTGGATATGCATTAGATCAAGTAAGCTCAATTAAGCTTAATTTATTGGTATCTAATTAACTGCACATAAGGAGAGGCAATTAAAATTGGTATCAACCATTAAAATTTTCTGTTAAAAGGAAGAACAATTGTTAAATTGAACTTCATAGGGGGAGCTATCTCATTCAGGGGAGCTTATATGTGAGGATTAAATATTTGAAAATTTTGATTTGAGAATCCTATTGTTTACTCATGCATATACTCAATGTTTTTATAATCATCAAAAAGGGGGAGATTGTTGACCCAATTATGATTTTGATGAATAAAAGATATGAGTATATTTTTTTGTTACTAATAAATTTAACAAGTGTTTCAGGGCTTAAAAATGTTTGATTAATCAAAAGGTATAAAGAAACGTGTTTTGAATCAAATGCCAAAGGTATGTTTCAAAATTCAGAGCCTGGAGTCGACACCTAGAAGGTCTGAGCCGACCCCATGGCCGATCAAATGCTTTCCTGATTTTTGGCACGGTCTGAGCTGACACCCAGTGTTTCGGAGCCGACACCTAGAGTTTTGGAGCCGACACTTACAGTGTCTGGAGCCGACTCCAATGCGGGAACAGAAAGCATGTTTTTGGGCTACTCTGGAGCCGACACTTACAGTTTTCTGGAGCGACTCCCGAATGCGACGAGTTGACACTTACCTTTTTCGGAGCCGACTCCTCAACGAACTGTTACTTTCTATTTTTGGATACTCGACTTGGAGCCGACACCTGAAAAGTTGGAGCCGACTCCAACCTATCAGGAATGGATTTTTAAAATATCAGAACGGCCTCCAACGGTAATATTTTCTCACCTAATCTCTAATGGACACTTTTCTTGTGTGTAGGGGGAATCCAAGGACAAAATAACGGCTAGTTTTTTACCTAATCTTGGATTAAGAAGAATCTATAAAAGGGGAGTCCGTTCGTTCAAAAAAAAAGGGACGAAAAATAGAGAGAAAACAACTTGAAAAATCCGAAAGTCTTGAGCAAGAAATCAAAGAGGAAAGAGTCAAAGTTCAAATCCATCAACTCCAAAAAGCTCAAAGAGAAATCCAAGGCATTCAAGTTCAAAATCGGAGGATTTTCCAAAAGAATAAAAAGAGAGCCAAAATCCCTTTTTTTTTCCAACTTCTCATCTGCAATCTTTGTGAAGAATCCGAGCTGAGGCCTGATTCAACATCTCAAAGAGAAGAGGAAAAGAAGAAAAGAAGAAAAGCTCAAATCAACTCTGCTTCAAACAGGCTTTTATAACCTTGTTTATTTATATTGAATATTTGCTCATTTGAGGAGCTTTGTTATTGTAAACTCTATTCTCATTTATTTTTGCTAGTTCAATCAGGGGGATTGAATTAGAGGAGGTAGTATACCTCGGGTCAAGCTAGATTAGCTTGGGTTTGGGTTTTGTGCTGGTGAGCCCGGAAAACCAGCTGGGTTCGTTGTGATCCCGGGAAACAACAAGTTTTGAGTTGTGAGCTTGTAAAATAACTCGGCTGTAATATAGTAGATTATAGTGTGGACCCAAGTGGTACTTGGGAGTGGACGTAGGTGTTGGATACACCGAACCACTATAAAATCCTTGTGTTTGCCATGTTTTGATTCTCTCTCTCTATCTCTTTGTTTGTGGTTAATATTTATCCTGCACTTAATCTTGTGTATTCCAAAGCCAATCGTTTTAAAAGGTTAAATTTTTTAAGAACCCAATTCACTCCCCCTCTTGGGTTGCCATCTGGGCCAACACAGAGCCTAATAAACGATGATCACTTCGTTGAAAAAGTTGGATTATAATATCTAAATACAGTACCTAATAATCCCATATGTCAAGTAGTCAGTATAATCATTTAAAGAATAATAAAAATAAATCATAATTTATAGGTTTCCGATTATCATCATATAAATTTATCCTAATGTATCTCATCATCCAATCTAGCTATGCTCAAAATCATAATCAAATCATCAATCAATGTTTAACCCTTACTAGGTTCTTGAAAGATGCATATTCTCATCAACTATAAATACTAACCAATGTTTAGCCCTCATCAATAGGAATTTGACCAATGCTTATCCCTAATCAGCCATAAATATTAATTAATGCTTAATCCTCCATTGATAGGATCTTGATCAATACATATCTTCCATCGATCATGGGTATTAATTAGTTTTTAATCCCCACTAGTAGGATCTCAAGAAATGCTTGTCAGCATTGGCCATGGATATCCAACATAATCGACATTAGAATCAAAATTATTTTAGAATTTCAAAATTAATTTATGTCATTTTTTTTAATTCATTTGCATTAAATTATCTTTTATAATCATGATAATCCATCAATCATAAATCAATAATATATCAATTTAGAAACTAAGAACTATAATAAAATATCATAGTTCATAACATAAAATTCGATAGCATAATATTTTACTATTCATAAATCCATATAATTCATAATTTTATTTAATCAATCATAATTGATACTATATAGAATTCAAAAGAAATGAATTATCGCTTACTTTAGTGATAGAAATCATAGTAATCTTGATCAAATCTAATTGTTTCCTTCAGAACATTTTGCTTATTTTGCAAGCATGATAATTAGGTAATTCCAACTAGCTTTGAATGTCATCATTAATGTATTCTATAAAAGGAATAATAAGATAAAATTCTTATTAATGCTAGCACTGCAAAGGGGTCAGATTGAGTTGGGTTATGATTAATATTGCTCCAAATTCGTTTTATATTTGAGTTATGATTTTGGAGATGAACCTAACCCATTTGGATCGGATTAGTTCGAGTTCATAAAAAAATCTAGGTATAATAAGTCATTCAAATTAATTCAAGATCAAATATGATCCAAGACTAACCCGAAATGTTAGGATTCAATGTAGGATTGAGTTAAGTCAAGTTTATATCTAAGCTAAGCATCAATAGTTATCAGTTTTGTAGTAAAATTAATAATTAAATATAAATACATTAAAATATTTAAATAAGATTACAAAGAATAATTTAAACTTCAATTTCATTAAAAACTTTAAATTCTATCCAAGTGAATGATTATGTTTAAGTTTATAAATTATGATTTTTAAATATTTACTGATATACTTAAAAGAGATTATATAACAACCCATCAAAATCAATAATAAAATTAGATATTTAGATATAATTAAGTAAGAATGAATGAGAGGGGATCTAGTTAGTAGGATAAAGAATGAACAAGTTTAAATGAGAGTCCATTTAATGAATTGACAAAGATAGTTGAAATAAAGAAAAATAAAATTTATAATTGAGATTTACGAGTCAAGTCAAATCAAGGTAGAGTTAAATCAGATTTATTTCCTATTAATTTAAATTAGATTCAAATGATATGTGAATTGGGTCAAGTCAAAAAAAAAAAAAAAGTAAGATCCCAACTTGAATATGAATTTAAGTGAGGTTTGATTTTTGAACCTAATCAAACAAATAGGTCTTTAAAAATGGATTAGGTTGAGTATAATTGGGTTAGATCATAGGTTGACTAAACTCATTTGCGGCTTTAATTGACGTAGATAAGGCTATACTAAAGGGATAGCTCTTGATTTTGCACTGATTATCACTTATGATATTAAAATTTCGCATCTAGGCAAGCAAAGAATCTTTTCGAATCAGAAAGAAAATTTAAAAAAAATTATTAAAAAAATTTTATATCCAAAAGCTTTCATTATAACCTATTTATAGAATTTTTTCATGCACTTTATAGGTTTTCCACTTTCATGGAATACTAATATCTTTAAAAATTAATAAATATTAAATAAATATTGAAAAATAGATTCTTAATTTCTATTATTTTTCTAACTCATCTCGCATCAGTTTTTAGAAGAAAGATATATAACTTAGGAAAAAATTTAATATATATATATATATAAGTTATAAAGCGATATTTTTATAATTTTTAAAAGTTTATCAAAACTGATATACTCTCACTCTTTTACGCATAACTTTCTTCTCCGTTTTAGATTATTTAAAATCCATTACAAACATAGCGTGTTAGCAGAAAGCTGACGTATTGAAAAATATAGTAATCGTTTTCTTAAAACGCGACAGATTTGGGGTTGATAAAACAAACACAAATGCGTCTGTTTTTCTTAAAACACAAGTAGACGAAGCCAATCCCCGCGCAGCGAAGAACAACAAGCACCCACTTCGAATCTCTTCTATTTCAGAAATCCAATCACAAAGACGTTACGGAGGAGCTATTATTTTGGAAAGTAGCCGTCACCTCACGTACCTGACCGAAGGCAATTAGAATTGAAAAACTAATGCAGGGTTTTCTTTCTTTTTCATCTCCATAGCACCCCATCTGCCCCCATATGAAAACTATATTAATCAAGGAAAGAAGAAAAGTGTCATTTGATCATCTGTGCTGTGATTTCTTTGTCCCGGAGGCCACAGCCAGAATGTCCCACAGTAGATGGCCTATTCCCAAGGAAGCCGATCGCATGAAGGGAAGGCATGCACCGTTCCTTTGGCTTCACGTAAATATGAAGCCAGAACGGGCTGAAACCTTTGTTTTTTTTTTTTTTTTTTTTTAGGGTGATGTCTTTGCTTCGGAGATAGACATCACGTCCCTGCCTGCGTGTATCGCATGTTATGGCACACCTGGGAGCCCTTGTTTTACTCGAGAGGCTGACGTTAAGAAACTCCTTGATACAAGCAACCCCAATCCACAATATCCATTTTATTTAGATTGAGTCACAGTCATGCAATTATAGCCCTTCCCATCCACCAAGAAGTCCTCCCGTTTGCTCTGCAATGGCACAAGGAGCAGCTGAGCACAAGATGCACATTTTATTTTTGGTAGCTATATATCTAAATTCTTTGATCACATTTGGTTAAACATAAATTTATTTGAGTAATTTATATGCATATATTTATGCATATTTGAGTAATATTATATAATCTGTTTTAGCTGCACTTAAATGAATCATTTACTTTGATTCAATTTGTTCTATATTTAAATGATAGATGACTTTCAAATCAATAATTAAATTTTTAAATATAATTATTTTTAGAATATGTTTAAGTGTCTGTGTCTCACTCTCTCTGTATGTATATATGTATATATATATATATATATATATATATATATATATATATATATATATATATATATATATATGTATGTATGTATATATGTGTATATATGTATATATATATATATGTATATATGTGTATATATGTATATATATGTATATATATATATATATATATACCATCTGCCACCTTTTCTCTCTCCTCTGCATGGAAGCTTCGGTTCAGCCTCCAGCTGCCGAGCCTCCCTCGGCCCCGGTCTCGAGCTTTCCGCCTCGGCCCTCTGCCTCGCTTCCGCCTCGGCCTCCAGCTCCATCGGCCTCGGTCTCCGGACAGCCATGGCCTCGGCCCCCAGTCGGCCTCGATCACCAGACGGCCTTGGCTCCAGTCGGACTTGCCTCAGCCCCCAATCGGCCTCGCCTCAGCCCCCAGTCGGCATTGGCCCCAGTCGGCCTAGGCTCCAGTCGGCCTCACCCCGGCACGTCATCCAAGTCGGCCTTGGCCCTAGTCGGCCTCGGCTCCAGTCGGCCTCGCCTCGGCACGTCATCCAAGTCTGCCTCAGCCCCAGTCGGCCTCGGCCTCTAGCCTCCGCCTCGGCTCCCAAGCTCCCCTCGGACTTCTCCTTCGGCCTCGACCTTGGTCGGCCTCAGCCCCAGTCGGCCTCAGCCTCCAGCCTCCGCCTCGGCTCTCGAGCTTCCCTCAGACTTCTCCCTCGGCCTTGGCCCCGGTCGGCCCCAGTCGGCCTCGGCCTCCCGCCTTCGCCGTGGCTCCCGAGCTCCCCTCGGACTCTCCCTCGGCCTCGGCCTCGGCCCCATTCGGCCTCGGCATCCAGCCTCTGCCTCGGCTCCCGAGCTCCCCTTGGACTTCTCCCTCGGCCTCGGCCCCAGTCGGCCTCGGCCCTAGTCGGCCTCGGCCTCCAGCCTCCGCCTCGGCCCCAGTCGGCCTCGGCCTCCAGCCTCCGCCTCGGCCTCGGACCTGTACCGCTCGGCCAAGAGCTTCCACCTCGGCGTCGGACCTGTTCCCCTCAGCCTCGGCACCAAGCGCCCGAGCCCCCCTCGGCCTCGTATGGCCCCGGCCTCGGAACAACTTCCACTAGGTGTCGGCCTCTCCCTTCGGCCTCAGCCTCGGACGGCCCCGGCCTCGGACTTCAGCCTTAGCCTCGGACCTGATGTCCCCTTGGCCCGGACCTCATGTTCAGCTGCCTCGAGCCGCCTGACACACCCATGTGGCCCACCAACTGTCTCTGACGACCACGTGGTCCACTATCTCCTGCAATAACCGTCCAAGCCAAGCACGTGGGGACACGTCTGGTAAGTGTCGTAACGGTCGGCCATGACCTGCAATAGCCTGCGACAGCTGTCCAAACCAAAATAGCACCTGTCAACCAGCTGCAGCCACCTACTCTGACGGGACATGGCCTGCATCCTGACACGTCACGTGGAGGTAAGCTCCACTATTGCTGCCATCAATTAATGCTCCGACAAGTGATCATACCCCAAGACTGACAGGCTCTAAGCACCAATAAAATGGATAAGAGGGACCCCCCGACCAGGTAACTCCATGAACCGCTACAATACTCCTAAATGCTCATTCTTGCTTACAGAGAGAACAGCTCTAAGCCTCTCTCTTCTTCTCTCTTTCGAGCTTCCTCAAGCTCACGGCTGTTGCCCAGAGCACTGACTTAAGCATCGGAGGGTCCCCGCCAGAATCTCCGGCCCTCGGGACTTGTTTGTAGGCCCACAGGTGCATGAAGCTCGTCGGAGGATCCTGGGCTCGCTGGAGGAGGCGACCAGATGCTCGCCGATGTTCAAGGGTGGTGATTTGGCGCCAATAGATTGGCACGCAAGGAATCGGAGGGTCAGCGATGCTGGTTTACAGATCCTCATCCCTTTTTATCAAAATGATTGATCGTTAAGATGGTGATGACAAGAATCTGGGAAGCTTTCACCAGTTGCGCTGGGGGGCACCTTCAACGAGCTGAGCAAAAGCTTCGGAGGCAACATCTCATAATCACGCAACAGCGGGCAAAAGCTTCCACTTGCTCTTTGGCCACTGCTTAAGCCAACCACCCTTCATCCTACCGGGAATCTCCTCAGCAAGAGGTCCACCGTCATCAAGCTCATCAGTGACTTAAAGCTTAGAGAGCCATCACTCGCCACCCAAGCCGCCTTCTCTCCTACGAACGGCGATGCAGAGGAAGGCCCAAGTAAGGGCAGCGGCACCTCCAACTCCCATCCTTCTCCAGAGCTGGCTTGGGAGATGAGAAGGTCAAGGCAAGGAGCTCCCAACTCTCGTTTCCATGCTCTCGGAAGGCCTCCGCCCAACTCTGGTCTTCGCTGCCAGCTCCCGTCAGCCTTGGAAGGCCTCCATCTCCTGCTCCCCTCAACCCCGGCCTGCCTCAGCTTCGACTCCCGAGCCATGCAGTCGCTCGGGCTCCCCTCGGCCTCAGCCCCTTGGCCTATTTTCCTGGGGGGCAGACCACCAGCGGGCGAAAGCGCTCAAGTCCGCAGAAGGAAAAAAAGGGTGCCGAAAGAGCTAAGTACGCTGCATTTAAGACAGTTTCTTTCATTGATACTTAAAAATGTCATGCAGTGAAGACCGACTCTGCATCTACATTCAAGACAACCTTGCGTTAGCGTCTCAAAAGCCCAATGTACCATTGGCACTGAAGACCGGTGTACCATCGGCTCCCAAAAAGCCCAAGGCCAGCTCGGCACTGCAAGCCAAATGTACCATCAGCACCGAAGACCAATGTACCATTGGCACTGAAGACCGGTGTACCATCGGCAAAAAGCCCGAGGCCAGCTCAGCGCTGCAAGTCCGATGTACCATCAGCACCGAAGACCAATGTACCATTGGCACTAAAAATCGATGTACCACCAGCAAAAAGGTCGAGGCCAGCTCGACACTGCAAGCCCAATGTACCATCAGCACCGAAGACCAATGTACCATTGGCATTGAAGACTGGTGTACCACTGGAAAAAAGTCCGAGGCCACTCGGCACTGCAAGCCTGATGTACCATCAGCACCGAAGACCAATATACCATTGTCACTGAAAACCGGTGTACCACCAGCAAAAATCCCGAGGCCAGCTCGGCACTACAAGCTCGATGTACTATCAACACCAAAGACCAATGTACCATTGGCACTGAAGACTGGTATACCACTGGCAAAAAGTCTGAGGCCAGCTCGGCACTGCAAGCTCGATGTACCATCAGCACCGAAGACCAATATACCATTGTCACTGAAGACTGGTGTACCACCGGCTCCCAAAAAGCCTAAGGCTAGATCGGCACCAAAACCCTGAGGCCAACTCGGCACCAAAGGCCAAAGACCGACTCTAACGTCGGCAGCAATGATCGTTGGCGTAAAGAAAAAGGCACCTGATGACTCTCAGCTCTTAGGTCACCCTCCAGGGTTAAATGCTCCCGAGCATGGTCCCATCCCAGCAACTGTCGGGTCACCCTCCGGGGTTCAAAAAGCTCTCGACGGCCTCAACTTTGCCTCAGTGGCTTCGTCACAGCCTCAACGGCTTCATTTCAGCCTCAGCGGCTTCAACTCTGTATCAGCATCCAACGGCCAATCGGGTAATACCTTTGTTTAATTATACACTTGCAACATATTGCTGATTACTTTCAGCCATCAAGAAGCCCCAAGACAACTAACACTGGGAGAGGCCAACCCCCAGCTCACAGTTGACGGGCACCCACTTCCAGGCTCCGCATCAAAAGAGGACTACTGGCTACTAGTCAAGGGAAGCGTGAAGATGTCTACACAAGGCACCGCAAAGAGAGAAAGAAGTCGGCCCCGCCCAGGCATCATTTCCGACCCACTTCGCCGCGGCGCTCCCGCTTGGCCACCTCAGCCTTAGCCTCGGTCCCAGTCGGCCTCCGAGGTCCCTTCGGCCTCGGACGGCCTCGGCCCCAGTCGGCCTCGGCTCCAGTCGACCTAGGCCCCAATCGGCCTTGGATGGCCTCGGCCTCACCTCCAGTCGGCCTCGGCCTCAGCCCTCGGCACTCCGCTGCCCCCTCGGCCTCAACTCATGCTCGGCCTTGGCTTTTCTCCTTGGCCTTGTACGGCCTCGGAACCAAGTTCCCACGTTACTCGGCCCCGTCTCCTCTCTTCTAGCGGACGCCTCAGCCCCTCGGCACTCGGCCTCGGACATGTACCATCGGCACTCAAGCCGACTCCGATCGGCACTCAGCCCGACTCCGATCGGCACTCAGCCTGATGTACCATCGGCATTCAAACCTGAGGCCAGCTCGACACCAAATGCGATGCAAAGGCAAACAACTATGAAAAAGCTAAGTACACTACAAGAAAAAAGTTTCTTTTCATTAGTATCTAAATGCATTATGGAAAACCAACCATTCAAAAGGCTCTCGACGGTCCTACGACCATAAGGTCACCCCCGGGCCGGCCGCGAAACCCCCGCGACGGTTCAAGACCTATGGTTCTAGCGACCTCGAGTCACCCCTCGGGCTGGCCATGAAACCCCCGAGGCGGTTCCGAAGGAGCTTGACGGTATGCGGCTAACGGATATCACTCAGCCTGGCTAGCATACATCTTAAGTCGGTTCAAATCCCTAACAGTCCATGCCCACTCGAGTCACCTCCCGGACCAGCACAACGCTTGAGGACGGTTCCGGAGGGGCTCAACGGTATCGCAGCTAACGGATACCACTCACCTAGCTAGCATATGCCCCGAGTCGGTTCAAATCCCTAACAGCCTATACCCGCTCGAGTCACCTCCCAGACCAGCACACAGACACTCGAGCAATTTTATTTCAGCCCCCACGGCTCTATTTCTGCTTTGGCAATTTTATTTCAGCCTCAACAGCTTATCTCTGCCTCCGCGGCATCATTGCATCCTCAATGGCTCCCTCTGCCTCAGCGGCATCATTGCAGCCTCAACGGCTCTCTCTGCCTCAGGGCATCATTGCAGCTTCAACGGCTCAGTCTGCCTTAGCGGCATCATTGCGGCCTCATCGGCTCTCTCTCTACCTCAGTGGCATATCGACGGGCGCCCACATCCAAACTTCATGTCAAAGTTAAAGACCCAAAGTCAGGTGGGATCAGCCACTTGGGAGGTGACGCCCCTTTTGCCTTGTTGGGGTGGGCCCGCTTCGTCTAAGGGGTGAGGGGGCATATAATGTGACTGATCCAACGCCGTTAGAGAACCATGAATGAAACTGATGGAGCCCGCTTCGACCCCCGGGGTCCCCTCGGCCTTCGAGGTCCCTTCGGTCTCTGAGGTCCCCTCGCCCTCGGCTCCAGACTTGGCAACTCGGCCTTCCCCCCGTCTGCCACCTTTTCTCTCTCCTTCATATGGAGCCAGCTTCTGTTCGGCCTCCAGCTACCGAGCCTCCCTCAGCCCCAGCCTCGAGCTTTCCGCCTCGGCCCCGGCCTCGAGCTTCCTCCTCGGCCCTTGGCCTCGCTTCCACCTCGGCCTCCGGCTCCGTCGGCCTCGGTCTCCGGACAGCCTCGACCTCGGCCCCAATCGGTCTCGGCCCCAGTTGGCCTCGCCCCCAGTCGGCCTCGACCCAGTCGGCCTCGGCTCAAGTTGGCCTCGCCCCGGCACGTCATCCAAGTTGGCCTCGGCTCCAGTCGGCCTCACCCCGGCACGTCATCCAAGTCTGCCTTGGCCCCAGTCGACCTCGGCCTCCTGCCTCCGCCTCGGCTCCCGAGCTCCCCTCGGACTTCTCCCTCGGCCTCGGCCCTAGTCGGCCTCGACCCAGTTGGCCTCGGCCTTGAGCCTCCGCCTCGGCTCCCGAGCTCCCCTCAGACTTATCCCTCAGCCCCGGTCGGCCTCAGCCTCCGCCTCGGCTCCCAAGCTCCCCTCAGACTTCTCCCTCGGCCTCGGCCCCGGTCGGCCCCAGTCGGCCTCGGCCTCCAGCCTCCGCCTCGGCTCCCAAGCTCTCCTCGGACTTCTTCCTTGGCCTCAGCCCCGGTCGGCCTCGGCCTCCAGCCTCCACCTCGGCTCCTGAGCTCCCCTCGAACTTCTACCTCGGCCTCGGCCCGATCGGCCTCGGCCTCCAACCTCGGTCTCGGCCTCGGACCTGTTCCCCTCGGCCAAGAGCTTCTGCCTCGGCCTTGGACATGTTCCCCTCGGCCAAGAGCTCCCACCTCGGCCTCAGACCTGTTCCCCTCAACCTCGGCATCAAGCGCCCGAGCCCCCCTCAACCTCGTACAGCCCCGGCATCGGAACAACTTCCACTCGGTGTTAGCCCCTCCCTTGGCCTCAGCCTCGGACGGCCCCGGCCTCGGACTTCAGCCTCGGCCTTGGACCCGGTGTGCCCTCGGCCCGGACCTCATGTTCAGCTGCCTCGAGCTGCCTGACACACCCACATGGCCTATCAACCGTCTGTGGTGACCACGTGGTCCACTATCTCCTGCAACAACTGTCCAAGCCAAGCACGTGGGGGACACGTCTGGCAAGCGTCGTAACGGTTGGCCATGCCCTGCAACAGCATGCGACAGCTGTCCAAACCAAAATAGCACATGTCAACCAGCTGCAGCCACCTACTCTGACAGGACACGGCCTGCAGCCTGACACGTCATGTGGAGGTAAGCTCCTCTATTGTTGCCATCAATTAATGCTCTGATAAGTGATCATGCCCCAAGATTGATAGGCTCTAAGCACTAATAAAAAAGGTAAGAGGGACCCCTGACCAGGTAACTCCATGAACCGCTACAACACTCCTAATGCTCATTCTTGCTCACAGAAAGCACGGCTCTAAGCCTCTCTCTTCTTCTCTCTTTCGAGCTTCCTCAAGCTCACGATTGTTGCCCAGAGCACTGACTTGAGCATCAGAGGGACCCCGCCGGAATCTCTAGCCCTCGGGACTTGTTTGCAGGCCCACAGGCACATGAAGCTCGCCGGAGGATCTCGGGCTCGCTGAAGGAGGCGATCGGACGCTCGCCGACGTTCGAGGGCATTGATTTGGCGCCAACATATATATATATATATATATATATATATATATATATATATATGAGTTAAAGATCTTTAGCTTAAGTATGAAGTGGTTCAAAAGTTAGGCTATCTAAATATATATTTTTAATTTCTTGATGTAGAAGATAGAGATGTTCAAATTGCATAATTTGTAATAAATATATATTTTTAGAGATATTAGATCATATTTGATGGTTTAAATTATTTGTGTAGAATCTTAATTATTTAAATCTTGACCAAACCTTATTAACATATTTTAGTTAGTTTTTATACTTTATTTATTAAGTATGTGGCAGTCTGTAATTTGATATATATGTTCTGTTGCCTTCTGAAAGCGAACATTCAACCTCACTATCGTCGCATGACAAAAAAAAGCCCATATAGAGCTCCAGATAGGATACAGTAAAAGAAACAGCAAAAAAAAAAAAGTCAAAAACTCGCAGATTGGAAAAATTAAACAGACTTCTGACGCTATTTGACTTCTTTTCTTGCTTCTTTAATGTGACGGCAATTTGGACTAGATTTTTATGAGGTCAGGAATTATAAATTGGGTTTCTAATGATGATGTTTTAAATTATGCAAAGTTGTTCAATGATGAGCTGAGTTGGAAAATATCAGCAGCTCACTATTACAATGGTATCTTTACTCTTCTATTATACTTTGACTCTATATATATATATATCATAAATAATAAGAAATTTAAAAATACAAAAGAATTGGATAAGGGCGGACTTGAATGGATAGAATTAAGTTCGATCTTCAAAAAAATCATTAGAAAAAGTATGATAAATAAACTCTGATAAGTATGTGTAAGTGTACGCTTTATTAAATTCAGTGGCTAATCAGTGGGAGGTACTAGATATTAGTTGTATTACACAACGGCCTAGTAATGAGTATTTTTTTAATTAATTGTATTGTCTTGTATTTTTGCTATATGTTCGAGAGATAGACATTAAAATTGGGTGCTACCTTTTTTTTTGTTTTTTTGTACACCCGGATGATCATACAACTCGTATACGGATCATCCCTTGAGCATCAGAATACAAGATTTGTTGAAGAACAAAAGGACAATGATCTCTCTGTCTCCACCTCCAGAAACCCAAGTGGTGAGCAACAGATGAAGCCACCCAATCGGCCACCGAATTAGCTTCCCGATAAGAATGGCGAATCTGAACATCTTGGGCCTCGTTCAGCATATTCCATATATCATCTAAAAGCGGTATAGCAGGAGCAAGGAAGCCATGTTCCCTCCGTAGCCACCAATTACAATCATAGAGTCACCCTCAATGATGAGGTTTTGAACATGAAGAGATCGAACAGCACAAGAGATGTCATCCCAAGCAGCATAGAGCTCAGTCATTGGGACAAGGAGTCCAAACTACCAAACCCTCTAGCTGCCAATAGATCACCCTCCGGCCCGCGGACGACGAAAGCAGATCCCGCAAGTCTGCCACGAACACTTCCATCAAAGTTAATCTTGATAAACCCTGGAGGAGGGGGTTTCCATGATATAAAAACCGTATGACGGTTTGCTGCCGAAGCAGCAGGGGAACCCCAGAGGCCAGAGGAGTCAAGACCACCTGAATGGAAGCCACGGGCACAGTCCGACGCCAGGGATCTAATTTTTCATATAATCCTTTGTAATGATATACCTCCATCTGAAAAAATAGTCTGGTTCCTAGATAGCCAGATCTGATATGCCGTAGAAGCCCAAAGGGCACATTTATACTGGGAGGCCTTCCGGAGGATCTAAGAAGAGAGAACACTGAGAAGTCGTCTGCTCCAATCTAGAATGATAGCCCACTGACTGCCAGATCCTACCCACTCTAGGACAAGAAAAGATGGCGTGCTCAGTAGACTCTTTCTCCAAACCACAAAACAGACATATAGGCTGGATAGGAAAGCCCCTCCTCACAAGCATAGCACAAGTTGGGAGACATTCCCACAAAAGCTTCAAATGAAGAGCTATATCCTGGGGAGAATTAGCAGCTTCCATATCCACACAGCATCCACCTGACCCTGAGGCTGGGGGCTGAACATCTTCACAAGATCCTTCATAGGGCCCTAGGAAGACAGGATCTGCGCCACAACCTACAATCTGAAGTAATACCCGAAGTAATCGGAATAGCCAGAATCCGACGAGCAAGCTCCTCCCCGAAAAAATGGGACACCAGAGGGTCATGCCAAGAGGAAGAATCAGAAGAGATCAGCTCCTTCACTCTCATGCTAGTGGGGACATCAATACTAACGAAGGAGGGCCATCGAGATAGAGGGATGTTAGAGATCCATGAATCCTGAATCACCTCAATGAAAGAGCCATCACCAATCATCCACGTAGTATTTTCCATAATGTATCTCCCATGACGACAGACCTCCGTCCAGAAGGGAGAATGCCTAGGGGACAACTGCATATGCGAGGAGGAAGTCCAATCACCATATCTCGCTCTCATAACAGAGCTCCATAGGCTCTGCGGCTCCAGAATGAATCGCGAGGCATGCTTGGCCAAAAGGGCCTCCCTTCTGACGATTAAAGACTGAATCCCCAGGCCACCCTCCTGGATCGGCATGCAAACCCTCTCCTAAGACATAAGGTGAATACCATGCCCTTCCTGCATAGAGGCCCAGCGAAATCCCTAAAGCATTTCTCAATTCTCCTAAGACAGGTGATCGGGATGGCAGCGTTGGAAAGAAGATACATAGGAAGGGAAGAGAGAACAGCTCGAATAATAGTTAACCTTGCCATCATAGATAGGTTCGTAACCTGCCATCCCTCAATACACTAACGGACCCTCGACTCAAGATCAGCATAGTCAGCACAGCGGGGATGTCTGCCTATCATAGGAACCCCCAAGTACTGAAGACGGTCAGTCTGTGATAAGATGCCCAGCCTGTGGACAATAGCTTCCCTGGTAGCTCTAGCAGTCCTCGACTGAAGCAGATTGAAGACTTAGATGCATTGACCTTCTGACCCGAGGCCTGACAATAGCGCTGGATGATATCAGCTAAGGAAGAAGCATTGGCTGAGGTAGCTCTCCCCAGTAAAATACAATTATCAGCAAAGAATAGATGAGAGATCTCAGGACCCGTAGAGCAGGTCGTAAAAGGAACAATACTACGATCAGTCTGAGCCTGGTAGAGGGCACGGGAGAGATCATCCGCCGCCAAAATAAACAGCAAAGGAGATAAAGGGCAACCCTGACGCAGACCTACTGAAGAGTGAAAAAATTCAGTCAGACTACCATTAATGATCAGCGAGAAAGAAGGCCTCTGAATACAAGCCATAATCCATTCAATAAATTGATCATCAAACCCAAACTCCTGCAAGGAGTGGAGGAGGAAAGTCCAACTAAGGCGATCATAGGCCCTCTCCATATCCAACTTAACAGCCATAAGGGACTGCCTAGCCGGAGCTCTCTGAAGATCATACATAAACTCCTGGGCAATGAGGACATTGTCCGTAATACTACGCCCTCTGATAAATGCCCCCTGCTCCACTGCTGTAATCCAAGGCATCACCAGCCGTAGGCGATCAGCAAGCAGACGAGCACAAACCTTATATAAAGTTGTGCAGAGACTGATAGGCCTGAAATGCTGAGGGAGAGAAGCATCATTACGTTTGGGCACCAGGGTAATAAGGGTACGATTCCAATCTACAAGGATGGCCTTAGCTTGAAATACTTGAAGGATAGCCTGAGTCACCTCCAGCCCAACAATGTCCCAATAATGACGATTAAAAAAAGCCGGAAAGCCATCCGACCCGGGGCCTTATCCTGCCCGAGCTCCCATAGAGCCAGACAAATCTCATCAACAGTGATAGGTCTGGTAAGCATTTCGTTCTCCAGGGAAGATACCTTCCTGGAACCAGGGACCTGGGTGACCGGAGAGCCGAGACCCGAGGACTCCGACCATCTAGCCTGAAAGAAATGTAAGAGCTGATCCCGAATAGAAGGGAAGTCCTCATGATAGTCCCCAGAATCATCGACTAGTCTGCGGATCCTGTTAGCTTCAGAGTGGCCTAGTAGAAAAACCTAGTGTTACGGTCCCCTTCACGAATCCACTGAATCCTAGACGTTGCCTCCAATAGATCTCCTGCTGAATAAGCAAGAGTGATGCAATGCTAGCTTGCCCCGGAGAGTAGACATGTCAGAAATCCCAAGAAAACCCTCCTGATCCTCCTTAGTCTGCAGGAGACTAATATCAGCTTCAAGATGTTCCACCTGCCTAACCAGATCACCAATTTCCATTCTATTCCATCTGGCCAGCCTGCATTTAGCCAACAGTAGACGACGAGAAAGATGATATATAACATTACCCCGGATAGAGGTATGCCAGACCTGGGAGATGATAGATTGAGCAGCCATATATGAAGTCCAAAACTGCTCAAATCTGAACTGCCTCTTCTGATGAGTCTCAATCTTCATAGAGATAAGGATGGGGCAGTGATCAGAAGCAATCCTCGGAAGATGAATAACAGAAGCTGAAGGGAAATTGTGAAGCCACTGATCCGAAGCAATCCAGCCTCTCCCAAACAAGCTGAGCCCGTGCGGTTATTGCACCAGGTAAATTGAGGCCCAGAAAACCCCAGATCCAGAAGACCAGCCGAACTGATGAAATCCCTAAATTCAGTGATATTAGCTGTACCGGTGACCCTTCTACCCCACGCTTTTCATTAGCTTCAGAGATACAGTTGAAATCACCTACCACAATAGAAGGGAAGCCCCGAGCAAGAAGGGAATGAAGATCAGTCCATAAAAGCGTCTTTCCCGAAAGTCAGTACTGGCGTAAACCGCTGATAGTAGCCAAGCATCGGTCGTGCCCTCCGTAACAAGAAGGCCAAGATGTTGATTACTATGATGAATAACATCAATCTTCACCACAGACGAGTGCCAGATGGAAATCATGCCACCAGATAGACCCACAGCCTCCACTGCAAACATAGACCAATTCCGAACAACCTGTCTCCGAAACCAGGCCAGACTGTCCCCTGATAACCTGGTTTCAAGAATAACACAGATATCAAAATTGTGGATTTGCATCAATCTACCGAAAGAGGATCGAAACGATGGCTTTCGAGCTCCTCTAACATTCCATAAAAGGATCTTCATTTAACATGAAGAGAAAGCTGGGATCCCCCCCTGTACTTCCACCATATCACTGTCAGGGTGACACCCAGAAGATCGAGTGCTGGCCTCAGAGCAGATCATAGCATCTTGAACCTCATCAGTCCAAGGTGAATTGTAAGAGGACCTCGGAATCGAGACCTGGCCCGGGGTAGCCGAAGTCAATAAGTCACTGGAAGAGCCTGAAGCCAATATGGGCTGATTCTTCTCCCCCTCAGCACCCTTAGGCCGATGCACCCCAGAAGCCCCAAGGTCACCATTCAAATCCTGCGTCACTCGGACTTGGACTAATTTAGATTTAGTGGAGGAAACTTCTCCTTTCCCTTTCTTTTTGTCCATTCTAGATATTAGTCGAGGGGCTTGATACTCCGCCAGACGAGCCCGCTTCAATGGGCCCGGGCAAGCATCCCTACTCCCCAAAAGACTAACTCCACCAGATTCCAAATCCAAGGAAGCAAATGGATTAGAAAGCATGGATTTGGAAGGAAATTGTTCAGTCATCTGAAGCTCCATAGAAACCGACACGCTCTCCTTAGAACCGGCACGCTCAGAAACCTTTGCAATTTGCATTGGAGACAACCACTGGAGCTTCCTTGGCCATAGCTCCTGAATCATGACCAGAGCTCCCAGCCTGCTTTCCATCTGCCAAGAGGCCTCTGATTCTTCTCCAGCGAGCTGACTTCAACTAAACAGACCCTCCATCAGTCGACGTCCCCGAAGCAGAGGCCACTCCCGACGAACTGGACCGAGGGCCAAGGGAAACTGGAACCGCACCTGACATCACCTTCTCCTTACCTTCCGCCTGAGGCCCCTTAGACACCTTGCGCTGCCGAACAGCCGACATCCACTCGCCAAAAAGGGAAGCTTCAGACGAAGAATCAGAGGCAGGGGAGGAGCATAAGCCGGAGAGATGAAGCGAGTCGCATCGCTGGCAGATACCTTCCAACTGCTCGAAAACAAACCGTTGCCAGAACGGGCCCATCGTCCCCCTCACATGAACCCCCGGCCGGAGAGGAGAACTGAGCTCGACTCGTGCGCAGACCCAAGCGAATCCTCCCCTGTTTTTCGCCTGAGTAGCCGAATCAACACAGACGTACTGACCCGTTGGAGCTACAATTTCGCGGAGGATCTCCTCCCTCCAAAATTCAATTGGAAGGTTGGGTAATCTGATCCACAACAAAGCCGAGGTGATGGCATCAGCCGCCGGAATGAATTCCGGCCTCCAAGCTTTCGACGCTGCTGGCTGGCCATTGATCACACAGGGCCTCTGCAGCACCATATCCCGGATTTCAGCATCAGCGAAGCAAAATATATAACTCCGGAATGCCAGGCTGATGGGGAAGATCTCGCCGAAAATTCCTACGCGCCGAAACTCCTTGATGAATGCCTCAACCGGAACCCATCTGTGGAAGGTTCTCATCAATACTGCCCGATGCTGCCAGACCAGAGATTCAGCTGCCAGCTCCGTCTCCAGCACTTGGACTACTTTGGGAAAGAGGTCCTCCAACCTCGCCACCTCAGCCGGCGTCGGGGAAGAAGACTTCCACTGGAAACCCGCACCCATTGCCCGACTCCCTAAGCTCCGGCCCTCAGTACCACCATCCATAGCCATGGATCTGACGGGGGGACTAGGAAGCCATAGACCAGAGCACATGATCCGCAGTCGCAGAGAGAGTCACCGGAGATCAGCTCGAACAAAGAGCAGTGCATGAATATTAAAGCAAGGATCAGAGAGGAACAGGGATGAACTACAGTAACCATGAGCTACAGTGCTGTTTTTTTATACTTGTGCTACCTTATTTACTGATGCACAATGGGCTTGTCCAACTTGTCCCAAAAGAAGGGCTGATAACGTTATGGGATGGATTAGGCTTGACTCTCAAGCTTTTGGGTCAAGGAAAAATCTTTGTACATTGCACGTGCGTACAGTAAAAATATTTTTATTATTTTTATACTGCATGTATGGTTACATATGTATACACCAATCATTGTTTACGGTGTCCACATTTTCGCTTCGCGTGCGGTACACATAAATTCTACATGGACTGCACCGTCCCTCCTACATGGACTGCACCGCCCCTCCTTATTAGTCCACATAGATTTTATATGGCTTGATACGATGGAACAGGAATACCTTCTTAAATTTTAACGTGACGGGCATTAATACATGTTTAGTTTTTTTTAAAATTTGTGTACAGGCTGCAATGCACACTTTCTGAATGGGTGTCGTAATTTTAGTAAATTTACAGCTAGGATGTCGTAATTTTTTTTTGCTTTCTTAATGGGTATCTTAATTTTATAACTACGGTGTCTTAAGTTTACAATTGGAGTGTCATCTTAAATACCTGTTCAGCTTTTTTTTTTGAATTTGTGTATATATACGTTTTCTGAGTGGGTATCGTAATTTTATAACTATGATGTCGTAAATTTACAACTGGAAAGTCATAATTTTCTTTTTGACTTTCTTAATGGATGTCTTAATTTTATAACTTCGGTGTCGTAAGTTTACAACTAAAGTGTCATCTTAAATTTTGACGCGACGTGCATTAATACCTGTTCAGCTTTTTTTTGAAAATTTATGTAAAGACACGTTTTTTGAGTGGGTGTCATAATTTTATAACTACGGTGTCGTAAATTTACAACTGGGATGTCGTAATTTTCTTTTTGACTTTCTTAATGAATATCTTAATTTTATAACTACGGTATCGTAAGTTTACAACTGGGGTATCATTTTAAATTTTGACGTAATGTGCATTAATACCCGTTTAGCTTTTTTTTTTGAAATTTGTGTACAGACACATTTTTTGAATGTGTTTCATAATTTTATAACTATAGTGTCATAAATTTACAACTGGGTATCGTAATTCTTTTTGGCTTTGTAAACAGGTGTCGTAATTTGTAACTATGGTGTTGTAATTTTAAAACTGGGGTATCGTAATTTTTTTTGTCGGGATGTCATAAAGCTATCTTAACATTTCTTAATAGGTATCGTATGTATGTGGACCAATAAGAAGGGATGGTGCAGCCCACGTAGGATTTGCTGCACCGAATGCGGTGTACAAAGTCTTTTCCAACCATTTTTTTTGGCTCGATATAAATCTACTTAACTTTGGGCTATGATTTATGGGCCTAGTAACACAATCTAGTCCAAACCAATACTTATATAGCATGTGCATTTATATTACACAAATATTGTTAGGAATATAATACTACTGATGGGGATAGTTAACGAAGAGATAGGAAGAGTGTGCGGCCCATGAGCCCTAGGTGGCCCCTGAGCTCTGGGCGGCCCCTGAGCTCTAGGCGGCCCCAGTGCTCTAGGCGGCCCCCCTGTGCTCTAGGCGGCCCCCGAGCTCTAGCCGGCCCCAGTGCTCTAGGCGGCCCCCGAGCTCTAGGCGGCCCCTGTGCTCTAGGCAGCCCCTGTGCTCCAGGCGGCCCCTGAGTCCCGGTCTTATATCTAAATCTCTCTAACTGCTCTCATATTAGAAACACCTAAAACGACAAACTATCATGTCTGGATAAGGCTCGAAAATCATCAACCATCATGACGCCTTAATGGCTCAGATAAGACAAACTCTGGAAAGTCACCGTTCGCCAAAAAACTCAGATAAAGGAGGTGTCAATCACCTACTTTAGAGCCAGATAACTTTCCACGAATTCTGACATTCCCTTGGAAAGACCGAAATCCATGATGAAGATTCCAAGCTTCTTGAACAAGCAAGCTCTTCAAAAACCCCAGGTATAATTTATCAAAAACGACCATGTGGCTATCGCTAAGACTAGAAACGTGGCTTGCCAGAAAGAGAGGGGGGAGATATAAGGCAAGTAACAACAACATTCAGGAGGGACATGAGAAAAAAAAAAGAGAAAAAACAAAACAACATCCCCATTTTTTCATCTTCAACTCGAGCTCCAAAAGCTCACGGTTGTGTTCCTGATCATTGATAGGATCCTCAAAGGGTCCTCACCATACTTTGCGCCGTGAGGTCTTCTTGGTGATCAGGCCGATCAGGCATCAATAGATTGGCGCACCAGGTAGGGGGCGAACCTATGGGTATGGATACAAGATCTCCGGGGGAGAATCCTTCCAATCAGTCTGGCGGGCACCTCTCGCCCTCTGATGGTATTGGAAAACCTCTTTACCCAGCCGGGCTGGCAAGGGCCAGCCCCCCTGTTTCTTCTTCACCACTATCAGCGCCAGCTACTCCCTAGGACCAGTTGGCCACCCTCACTCGGCAAGTTCAAGTTCTTGTTGGAATGGTTCAGCAGTTGCAGGAGCAGCATTCAAGAGGAGTTAGGCAATAGCCCGAATCGCCACTGCCACTCATGTCGGCTACTCCTGTCAGCCGACAGTCTACCCGAGGGAGGTCTCCTCCAGTGAGGCCTCTTCCCCCTTACACCCTAGTCAGGCCTCATTCTCAAGGCTACCGAGATGGCTCGCATTCTCTCACCCATCCCTTGGGTAGCCCACCCGCCAAGCGGCGGCGAGGAAAGGAGCCCCACGTGGAGCACCACCGGTGGCATCGTCGATCCTTCTCATATTCCCCTGAACCAGCCGGGGGAAATATGACCGACCAGATGGAGAGGTGCCTTGACGAGCAGGACTGGAGACTGGAGGAGCTTAGCCAAAGACTTAAAAATTAATCGGGGTCAAACTATGATGCCCGCCCTCCTCTTACCCGGCAGATCATGGAGGAGCCCATTCCGAGGAGATTTTGTTTCCCTCAACTAGACCCCTATGATGGCACCACTGATCCTTTGGATCACCTGGAAAGCTACAAGGCTATCATGCAAGTCCAGGGGGCAACCGACGCCCTCTTGTGTATCGCCTTCCCAGCCACTCTCTGAAAGGCCGCCCGTGCTTGGTATTCTTGTGTGCCTCCGCGCAGTGTTGACTCCTTCCGGCAACTAGAGAGATCCTTCTTGACCCATTTTGACACTTATAGAAAGATTCCCCGGGTGGTGGATAGTTTGTTCTCTGTGCAACAGAAGGAAGGGGAGTCCTTAAAAGACTTTATGACTTGGTTCAAGGTGGCGGCCCTGGAGGTCTATCATCTTGATGATGTTGTAGCTACTCTGGCCTTGAAGCGGGGGCTTCATCCCTCCCATTTCACCTATTCTCTAGACAAGAGACCTCCATGTTCTTATGCTGATCTCCTGAGTCGCACGCAGAAATACATCCACGCCGACGAGGCTAATTCATCTCGAAGGGGTGTCGAAGGGAGAGCTAGTAAGAGGATGGCTCGTCCGGGGTCAAGCGGGCCTCCTCCTAAGAAGTCCGAACCTTCGCACCATCCAACTGACCTCCATGGGAGCCTCGCCCCCAGGGAAGACCATTTTACACCCCTCCTTGCCCCCCGAGCGCATATCCTCATGGAAATTGAAAATGAGCCCTACCTACGGCGTCCTCCTCCGTTGAAGAAAGGCATCGTGCGTGATAGAAGCTGCTACTGTCATTTCATAGAGATTACGGTCATGATACTGAGGAGTGCCATAATCTGAAACAGGCCATTGAAGAGCTCATTCAGAGGGGATACCTTGGGCAGTACATTCAGAAGAAGGAGACTCTGCCCGTTCCAGCTTTGATGGGACCCCCCTGTTTAGGCCAACATTGATAACGCCCCAACGGAGCGGATGGTGGGCATGATTACTCGCGAGGGGGAATCATCTTCTAAGAGGCCAAGAGGAGAAGGAGAGCTAGAAAATGTAATCCCTTTTAAGGGAGATATAATGGGGGTAGTGTTGTAAGAGATGATAGCATCGTTGTTTCTATGACGATCGCTAAGCACCCTGTAAGGAGGATTCTAATTGATAGTGGAAGCTCTGCCAACGTACTTACCTATGATGCATTTCTTCGAATGAATCTGTCTCCTGACTCTCTTCGACCTGTGACTACTCCTCTAGTCGGTTTTACAGGGGATTCCATACGGGTGGAGGGCGAGATTACCCTGCCTATGACGGCGGGATAGCCGCCACACCAGAGCACGGTCACGATGGATTTCCTGGTGGTCCGGGTACCCTTGGTGTATAATGCCATTCTTGGCCAGCCTGGGTTGAACATGCTGGATGCAGTCATATCCACTAAGCATCTACTAGTGCAATTCCCCACTAATCAGGGAATTGGTGAGATGTACGGAGAGGTGGATTTGGTGAGGCCTTGTTATCATCTGGCTCCCAGCCCTCAGGCAGCGATAATTCCCCTAGTCACCGAGTCATTCGACCTCCGGGAGACCAAACGGAGGGGAGAGCCGGTGGAGTGTTTGGTATCTTGCCCCCTGGAGGATGGCTCAGCAAAGATTGTACAAGTTGGCGAACTCCTTTCCCCTGAAGCTCGGAGTCAGCTTCTCGCCTTTTTGCGAGCGAATGCGGATGTCTTCACTTGGAAGGTAACGGATATGGTCGGTATCCCTCCGGAGGTGATTACCCATAGGCTTAACATCAATCCGGGATGTCGGCCGATCTGCCAGAAGAAAAGGAGTTTTTCCCCTGAACGGCAAAGAGCCACATATGAAGAAGTGGATAAATTGCTTATGGCCAGCCATATTCGAGAAGCCAAATATCTTGACTGGCTAGCTATGTGGTCATGGTCCGGAAGGCCAGCGGGGGGTGGAGAATCTACATCGACTATACTGATCTTAACAAAGCCTGTCCCAAGGACAGTTTTTCGTTGCCACGGATCGACCAGCTGGTAGATTCTACTTCTAGCTATGAACTTCTTAGCTTCATGGATGCCTTCTCGAGGTACAACCAAATAAAAATGAATCCCCCAGATGAAGAGCATACTTCTTTTATCACTGAGAAGGGCATTTATTGTTACAAAGTAATGCCCTTCGGATTGAAGAATGCGGGGGCTACCTATCAAAGGCTAATGAATAAGGTTTTCAAGGACCAGCTCGGCCGCAACATGAAAGTATATGTAGATGATATGCTGACGAAGAGCACTTGTGCTACCAGCCATATTACTGACCTGCAAGAGACGTTCCACAACCTTCGACTCCACAGAATAAAGCTTAACCCGCGCAAATGTGTATTTGGAGTTACCGCTGGGAAATTCTTGGGTTTCCTGGTGACCCATCGAGGAATTGAGGCAAACCCAGAGAAGATTCAAGCTATTCTCGATATGAGGCGACTGACCTGTAAGAAGGAGGTACAGCAGCTCACCGAGAGGATAGCCGCATTGAGCTGTTTCCTGTCGAGATCGGCGGAGAGGTGTTTGCCTTTCTTTAAAGTCTTACGCAATGTGGATCGCTTTGAATGGACGAAAGACTGTCAGCAAGCTTTTGAGGAACTTAAGGAATTCTTATCCACGCCACCCTTGCTATCTAGACCAGAAGAAGGAGATAAGCTCTTTCTTTATCTCGCGGCTTCCTCGGAGGCGGTTAGCTCCGTCTTGGTGCGCATTGATGACCATGCCGCTCAGAGACCTGTATATTATACAAGTAAGGTGCTTCATGGTGCGGAAGAAAGATATTCCAAAACCGAAAAGGTTATATTTGCCCTAATTATCTCTGCTCAACGGCTTAGACCGTACTTCCAAGCCCATCGTATAATTGTGCTCACCGACCAGCCTCTCAGGGCCATCCTGTCTCGTCCTGATACTTTTGGCCGATTGGCTAAGTGGGCGATTAAATTGGGAGAGTTTGATCTATCTTTTCAGCCCCGAGCAGCTTTGAAATCTCAAGTTGTTGGCCCAGATGGCAACCCAAGAGGGGGGGGTGAATTGGGTTCTTAAAATTTAAGACTTTTTAACTTTAATTGATTAGTTAGCAAGATGTGCAAGTGAGATTAACTAATAAGCAATGAACAAGCAGTTATAAAGAGAGATAGAGATAGAGAAAATATGCACGGCAAACACAAGATAATTTTATAGTGGTTCGGCGCAACCAGCACCTACGTCCACTCCCAAGATTCACTTGGGTCCACACTATAATCTCTCTAGATTACAGCCGAGTTGTTTTCCAAGCTCACAACTCAAACTTGTTGTTTTCACGGGCACACAACGAACCCAGCTGGTTTTAACTCGGGCTTACCAGCACAAAACCCTACACGTTGTTTTTCTAGGGCTCACAACTAACCCAACACAAGCACTCCGGCTTGTAACGAGGTATACCAACCTCCACTAATTCAATCCACTGATTGAATCAGCAAACAATAATAATGATAGTGTTTGAACAATAATGTGCTCCCCTTGAGCAGATATACAAATTAAGTACAAAATATTAAAAGGTTAGAAAAGCCTGATTGTATTTGCAGATGGTAGATGCTTGGGCTTTCTTCCTTCTTCTCTTCAACTCCTCTAGAAGTGTTGAATCACGCCTCAGCTAGATTCTTGACCGTTGAAGTCTTTGGAGTTGAGATGAAGCTTTTTCTCTTTTGAAAATCCGCAGATTTGACCTTTGAAATGCACTTGGATTTTCTTCTGGCTTTTGTGGAATGATGAGAAGGAGTAGACGAAACTTTCACTTGGATTTCACTCCTTTTGAAACACTCTTCTTTGAGCTAAAGATTTTTCCATATGCTCTGTTTTTCCCTCTTTTCAAATGATATTCTTTTCTCTCTTTTTGATTTTCTCTGGGTTGTTTTGATTTGAAAAGAACTCCTCTATTTATAGATTCTGCAAAAATATATCCGTTAGAGACAAGGAAAAATAGCCGTTATTCAAAAATCTACCGTTGGGGCTGATGTGTCATCGTTAAAAATCGCGCCCAGAATCGTGGAGTCGGCTCGAGCTTTGTGGGAGTCGGCTCGCACAGTCCATTCCAGAAATAGAAACATTTTAAGTATTGAAGAGTCGACTCGCGAAACATAAGTGTCGGCTCCTGAAAGTCGGGAGTCGACTCGAGAAACTGGGGAGTCGACTCGAGAAGTGCTCAAAAATGAGACTTTCTGGTGTCTGAGTCGAGTCGGCTCGCACAGTCTTGAGTCGGCTCGCGAAGGTTTCAGGGGTCGACTCTTGAAAACTCAAGTGTCGACTCAGGACAACATGAAACTCAGACAATTGGGGAGTCGACTCGGGAACCCTTGAGTCGGCTCGGGAGCGATACAAAAATCAGAAAAATGTTCTGATTGACTTTAAAGCTCGTCCCAATTATATTAAAATAATTTTAAATGATATTTTGACTTGAACACAATAATATGTCATTAAGCATGAATTCAAGACATGTTTCAAGAAATCATAGATTAAAATATATTATGTAAGAATTTCTTTTCGAGATCTCAAAATAGAGTTGAAAACTTCTTTCAAATTGATTCAAAATCAGTGAATTAAACCATTTAGAGTCCATTGGTTTCTTTTTGAATAAGCTCAAGATTTTTGATAGATAAACTCATTGTTTCTTTAAAATACTCATGGCTTTTGGAAATCATCAAAATCAATAAAGTTGGGGCAATTATGTTTCAATAATTTCTCAACAATCTCCCCCTTTTTGATGATGACAAAAACATTGAGTATATGCATTATAACATTGAAAGATTTATGATACCAAAATCAGCTTTTGTGTTCATGGAAAAGCTCCCCCTCAATGAGGTAGCTCCCCCTAAGAACCTCAATTAAAAAAAATTTAAATTTAAAACTTAAGCCAAATAACCTTTTTCTTATTTAATTCTCTCCCCTTATTTAATTAGGGCAATTAAAAAGATGATGCAATATACGATTAATTCATATAAATCTCTCCCCCTTTTTTGTAATCAACAAAAAGGTTGAAATGCATCAGAGCATCAACATGGTTAATTCATTCGAATTCATTCAGCATTTAAGTTATCAATTGAGTATTGAGATATTCAAAATTATATCAAATTAAACATAGCATTCAAAGAATTCAAGTGTACTCATAATTGAAATGAACATAACTTTTCTCATTACTTTAAAAGTACATCAAATTACATCAAAATGTAACACAAGCTTATGGAATCAAATTTAAACCAACTTAGATTCATCAAAGTTCAAATACATTCATATTAAAGCAAAATTTCCTAGATACAATCTAGGAAGGAAATCTAGAGATACAACTAAGATAAGTATCAAATTCATTTGACACGCTTGAAAATCAAACTCTTTAAGTGTCCAATCATCTCCATGATATCATCCTTTTGAGATTTGTTAAAGTCATTCATGGTTACTTGAATTTGATCAACTGCTGCATCAATATCTCTTCTTAACTGATTGGTTCTATCAAGATATACATTGGATCCATCAGCTATCCCTTGAAGTCTTTCAAAGATATTCTTAAGCTCAGCATTGAGTGAATCCACATGAGTACCAATAGAGAATGAAAATAAGTCAAGTCTTGAAATGATATTTTCCTTTAATTCTTTAATGTCTTCTCTTAATTGACCAATTTCATCTTTCCTTTGATTATCAAACTCAGCAAACATAGATCTAAGTTGACATAACTGCTCATCTGAAAATCTCACAGAAGAAGATGAAGCCTGAGGTGGAGGAGAATAATGCATGCTAGGTCCTGCCTCAGACGGTCCAGCAACAGAAGGTCCAACCTCGACCTCAGCTCCAATGTCTTCAACTCTGTCCTCAGCTCTAACATCATCTTGACTTTTCTTATCCAATTACCATTAACTTTCTTGAAGCCCATGCGGTGAATAGTGGCCAATGATAGTAGTCAGTATGTCTCAAATTCTTCTTGGGCTCACTATCACTAAAAACAATCCTTGGCTTCTGAATAACTGAGTCAAGATCATACCATAGGGAAGACAGGATTTCCTCTTACTTCCACAATCAGCTATATACCATAAAATCATGATGGGTAAGTTGATTGGCTTCCCTGAAACTACAGCATCCATGACAAAGATATCCCTCTCAGATAAGTAGTCAAACCGGCCTGTCTTAGGGAATAGAATTCTGCTGCAAATGTTGTGTAGCAATCTTAAGTCCAGTGGCAGCTGACTGGCAAAAACTTCTTCAAATCCCTCAAAGTTTCTATTCAATAATCTGGTGAGGGCAGGAGACCTATCCTCTGGTTCAAAGGTGGAGGGTCCTGATAGGGGTAAGTCCAATAGCTTAGAAAGAATGACGGCAGAGACATTCAAACCAACTCCTCTGACAGTACTGACCAATCCATTGTCTCCTCTAGTCAAATTTCTATAAAATTCTTTAACCAGTGCAGGGTATGTAGGACAGTCTAGGGAGCATATTTTCTCAAACCCCATTTCTCTCAACTGTGAACCTACAAGTAATCCCTCTCTCTCAAATAAATCAAAATCAAACTTCCTTCCAGTGGTAATGACCCTACTTGCAAAAAGGTCTACCTGAGGAGTAGAGACAGTAGGAGCAGGTGTATCATCCGAAGAGGAAGCAGACGAAGATTCCGGAGTCGGCTCGCGGACGGGTCGACGCACGGTCTTCTTCCTTTTCATCCCGGCACGGCTACTACTGCACCACGGGTTTTGGGGGCCATTGATTCAAGGTGGAATGATTGTTCAAGGTTTTTGGAAGATTTTGGAAAGTTTGAAAGGTTTTGGAGGGTTTTGAGAATGATTTGGAATGATTAGAATCGAACGATGGGTCGGCTCGTGCCCTAAATAAGCGATTTGGGACCACGTCGAGTCGACTCGCGCAAAGCGTAGAGTCGGCTCGGGTAAGTCACAGAGCACAGACACGATCTCGAGTCGACTCGCTCAGAGAGGGGTCGACTCCTGAGTTTCAGCAGAAACTCGAGTCGACTCCGAAACTCTCGAGTCGGCTCCGAAACCATTTCAGAAAAAAAATGAAATTTTTGAATGTCTGAAATGAACCCGGATTTGATCTTTGAGTATGATTAAAAATCATGGATTTTGAGAGATCAAATTGATATGAGTTCTAGATGAGATTTCCTTAAGATTTTGAGAATTTGAAAGAATTCTAGATATATTTCCTTAGAGGTTTCAAAATTTATTCAAAAGGATTACAAATTCCTAATTCTCCTCTAAGATAACAAAATCTTTCTTCATTTAAAGGTTTAGTGAATATGTCAGCTAATTGTTCTTCAGTGTTTACATAATCTAAACAAATTTCATCATTAGCTACATGTTCCCTTATAAAATGATATCTAATTTCTATGTGTTTTGTTCTTGAGTGTTGAATTGGATTTTTAGTTAAGTTGATTGCGCTAGTGTTATCACATCTTATGGGTGTTTTATTAAGTGTGATACCATAGTCTTCAAGTTGTCGCTTAATCCATAGGATTTGCGCACAGCAACTTCCAGCTGCTACATATTCAGCTTCAGTAGTTGATAATGCAACTGAATTTTGCTTTTTGCTAAACCATGTGATTAAGTTACTACCTAAGAATTGGCATGCACCACTTGTGCTTTTTCTATCCAATTTACATCCAGCATAATCAGAATCTGAATATGCAATTAGGTTTAATGTGGAGTCTCTAGAATACCATAAACCTACATTTTTAGTTCCATTTAGATATCTTAAAATTCTTTTAACAGCTATTAAATGTGATTCTTTAGGTTCAGATTGAAATCTAGCACATAAACATACTGAAAACATGATATCTGGTCTACTTGCTGTTAAATAAAGAAGGGATCCGATTATACCTCGATAATACTTTTGATCAACCTTTTTACCTTCTTCATCTTTGTCCAGCTTGCATGAAGGACTCATTGGAGTTCCGAGGGGTTTCATTGTTTCCATACCAAACTTTTTGAGTAGTTCTCTTGTGTATTTGGTTTGGTTGATAAAGATTCCCTCTTTGCTTTGTTTGATCTGGAGTCCAAGGAAGAAGTTGAGTTCTCCCATCATGCTCATCTCGAATTCTCCCTGCATTAACTTTGCAAATTCTTGACAAAGAGATTCGTTAGTAGCACCAAAAATAATGTCATCTACGTATATTTGTACTACAAGTAAATCTTTACCTTTTCTTTTCAAAAACAAAGTTTTATCAACATTTCCTCTTGTAAAATCATTTTCTATTAAGAATTTACTTAACCTATCATACCAAGCTCTAGGTGCTTGTTTCAAACCATATAAAGCTTTGTGCAATTTAAAAACGTGATTTGAAAATTCGTGATCTTCAAAACCTGGTGGTTGTTCTACATAAACTTCTTCATTAATAAATCCATTTAAAAATGCGCTTTTTACATCCATTTGAAATAAGTTAATGTTCATATGACATGCAAATGCAAGTAATAGCCTAATGGCTTCTAATCTAGCTACAGGTGCAAAGGTTTCATCAAAATCAATACCTTCCTCTTGATTATATCCTTTAGCAACCAATCTAGCTTTGTTTCTAATTACAATGCCATTTTCATCTAGTTTATTTCTATAAATCCATTTTGATCCTATTACTGAATGGTTTTTAGGTCTTTCAACTAAGGTCCAAACATTATTTCTTGTAAATTGATTTAGTTCTTCTTGCATGCTAACATCCAATTATTATCTTTTTCAGCTTCTTCTATAGTTTTAGGTTCAATTTGTGATACAAATGCAAGATGATTACTAATATTTCTCATGTATGATCTAGTCCTTATTCCTTGAGATGGATCGCCTATAATCAATTCCTTAGGATGACTATGAGCATATCTCCAGTCTCTTGGAAGATCTACATCATTATGATCAATATTGACATCATCGTCCTTATGTGAATCATCATCTTTAGCTTCTTGTTCATGATCAGAAGATACTTCAATATTAAGTTTTTCAAGATCTTTTTCAATTATGTTTGTATCTTCCTCATCATCAATCTTTTCAGATCCAGTTGCTAAAGATTCATCAAAAACTACATGAATGGATTCTTCAACTACTAAGGTTTTCTTGTTAAAGATTCTATATGCCTTACTAGTTGTTGAATAACCTAGAAAAATTCCTTCATCAGATTTAGCATCAAATTTTCCTAAGTTGTTTTTACCATTATTATGAATGAAACATTTACATCCAAATGCATGAAAGTATTTTATATTTGGTTTTCTTTCATTCCATAATTCATAAGGTGTTTTCTTTAATATTGGTCTTATTAAAGCTCTGTTTAAGATGTAACATGCTGTGTTAATTGCTTCCGCCCAAAATACTTTGGTAAGTTGCTTTCACATAGCATGGTACGGGCCATGTCTTCTAGAGTCTATTTTTCTTTCAACTACACCATTTTGTTGTGGAGTCCTAGGGGCTGAAAAATTATGATTAATTCCATTTTCAGTGCAGAAATTTTCAAATAAGTGATTTTCAAATTCTGTTCCATGATCACTTCTTAGAGATACTATAGTAGTGTTTTTCTCATTTGTGACTTTCTTGAAAAATTTCAGGAACATCGAGAAAGTCTCATCTTTGTGAGCTAAAAACATTACCCAAGTATATCTAGAATAATCATCTACAATCACTAGACCATATTTCTTTCCTCCTAGACTTGTGGTTCTAGTTGGTCCGAAAAGGTCCATGTGAAGTAGCTCTAGTCCCCTAGAAGTTGAAACAATGTTTTTAGATTTAAAGAACTTCTAGTTTGTTTTCCAAATTGACATGCATCACATATTTTATTATTTTCAAAATCTATTTAGGTAATCCTTTAACTAAATCCATTTTAATTAGTTTTGAAATAAGGTGTGTGCTTGCATGACCTAATCTACGATGCCACAACCAACTAATTTCATTTATGTTAGCATTGTCAGCAATTAAGCAATGATCACTCAAAGATAAGTTTTTCTAAGTCAACTAAGTAAACATTGCCATGTCTATAACCAGTAAATACAATGCTATCATCAATAGAATTAGTTACAGTGCATATAGAAGATTTAAATGAAACATTAAAGTTTTTATCACATAATTGACTTATGCTAATTAGATTATGCTTCAAACCATTAACATAAAGTACATTATCAATAACTATAGATGGAGTTATGCGAACTTTACCAAGGCCCATAATTTGACCTTTACCGTTGTCGCCAAACGTCACAACTCCACCTTTCTTTTCTTCAGGGTGATGAATTCATCTTTGTCACCCGTCATATGTCTTGAGCAGCCACTATCAAGGTACCACTTTTTCTTTGATCTTTTGGCTACAAGACATTCCTGCAATATCATCAAACTTTATGCTTAGGTACCCAAGCTTTCTTGGGTCCTTCATGGTTAGCAGCAATAAAAATTGTTCCTTTCGGAACCCATATTTTCTTAGCTTTAATATTTAACTTGTTGTTGTTTAACGTTTTGCATTCAAAGGATTTGTGACCTTTTTCATTACATTTAAAACAAGTTATATTACTTTGGTTGGCTTTTACAAAAATATTCTTTAGAGATTTCTGTTTTCTTAATGTGTTATATCCTAAACCAGCTTTGTCAAAAACAGCTTTTTGACTATCTAGGATCATGTTAAGTTTAGTTGAACTTAAGTGAATTTCTCAACAATGTCCTTATATTTTTTAACATCTTTCTTAAGAGAGTCAATTTCTTTAGCTTGCTGTTCTTTATCTAAAGCTAAAGTTTCTATTTGATCTTTTAAATCTTTAGTTGAGTTTTTAGTTTCAGATTTTAATAAATCTTTTTCTTGATTAAGATTATCTCTTTCTTTCCTCTTCTTTTTCATTAGTTAAGTTCTTAACTTCTAAAGCTAATTCATTTTTACTTTTAGCTAAACTAATATTGTCATTTTTCAAAAACTTATACTTTTTCTTTAAGGATTTAAAATCAATCATAAGTTCATTGAAAGCCTCAAACATTTCATCAAATGTAAAATCATCATTTGAGTTTTCAGAACTTACCTCATTGTCGTTGTCGTCGTCGTTGGCCATGAAACAAATATTGGCAACTTCCTTTTGCTCATCTTCTTCGACGAGGAAGATTCTTCAGACCATGTTGCCATATATGCTTTCTTCTTTTTCTTGTAGGCCTTTTTCAGCAAAGGACAATCATACTTAAAGTGCCCTGGTTTTTTACACTCATACATACTAAGGGCTCTTTTTCTTTTTCTTTCTCCTTGTCCTTTTTCTTATCCTTTTCTCCTTCAAATCTTGCTCCAAATTTCTTTTTATGGAAGGGCCTTTTTCTCATAAATCTTCTGAACTTTTTGGCCAAGAGAGCAGTTTCCTCATCATCTTCATCACTTTCACTGCTGCTCTCTTCCATTTCTGCAGTCTTGAGGGCAAAGTTTTTCTTCTTTTTGTTTCCTCCTCAACATGCTGCTTCATTGTTAACTCGTGGGTCATTAAGGATCCTAGAAGCTCCTCTAAAGGTAGTGCATTGAGGTCCTTTGCTTCTTGGATGGCAGTGACTTTTGCTTCCCACGATCTTGGTAGTGACCTAAGAATTTTACGCACAAGATCAGCATTAGTATAAATTCTACCAAGACTTTTCAAACCATTCACAATATCAGTAAATCTAGTGAACATGCATGTGATGGTTTCAGTTTGTTCCATGTAAACAATTCATATTTATGAACCAAAATATTTATTTTGATTCCTTTACTTGGTTTGTTCCTTCATGAGTAATTTCCAACCTATCCCAAATTTCTTTTGCGGAATTACAAGTTGAGATTCGGTTGAATTCATTTGAATCTAAGGAACAATATAAATATTAATGGCTTTAGCATTTAGTTGTGCCATTCTCCTATCATTATCATTCCAATCCCTTTCGGGTTTAGGAACAATAGTGCCATCAATAAGGTGTGTGGGTGTACTAGGTCCATTAATATAACACCCCAAAGCTCATAATCAGAAGCTTGAATGAATATCCTCATTCTAGCTTTCCAATAAGAATAGTTTGAGCCATTAAAAAGTGGAGGTCTATTCGTAGAATGACCTTCAGCAAAACTTGAACCAATTTGTGTTGCCATATGGATCTTTAGCCCTTGATCGTGAGATCAAATTCTAAATGAGCACTTGCTCTGATACCAATTGTTGGCCCAGATGGCAACCCAAGAGGGGGGGGTGAATTGGGTTCTTAAAAATTTAAGACTTTTTAACTTTAATTGATTAGTTAGCAAGATGTGCAAGTGAGATTAACTAATAAGCAATGAACAAGCAGTTATAAAGAGAGATAGAGATAGAGAAAATAGCACGGCAAACACAAGATAATTTTATAGTGGTTCGGTGCAACCAGCACCTACGTCCACTCCCAAGATTCACTTGGGTCCACACTATAATCTCTCTAGATTACAGCCGAGTTGTTTTCCAAGCTCACAACTCAAACTTGTTGTTTTCACGGGTGCACAACGAACCCAGCTGGTTTTAACTCGGGCTTACCAGCACAAAACCCTACACGTTGTTTTTCTAGGGCTCACAACTAACCCAACACAAGCACTCCGGCTTGTAACGAGGTATACCAACCTCCACTAATTCAATCCACTGATTGAATCAGCAAACAAATAATAATGATAGTGTTTGAACAATAATGTGCTCCCCTTGAGCAGATATACAAATTAAGTACAAAATATTAAAAGGTTAGAAAAGCCTGATTGTATTTGCAGATGGTGATGCTTGGGCTTTCTCCTTCTTCTCTTCAACTCCTCTAGAAGTGTTGAATCACGCCTCAGCTAGATTCTTGACCGTTGAAGACTTTGGAGTTGAGATGAAGCTTTTTCTCTTTTGAAAATCCGCAGATTTGACCTTTGAAACGCACTTGGATTTTCTTCTGGCTTTTGTGGAATGATGAGAAGGAGTAGACGAAACTTTCACTTGGATTTCACTCCTTTTGAAACACTCTTCTTTGAGCTAAATGATTTTTCCATATGCTCTGTTTTTCCCTCTTTTCAAATGATTTTCTTTTCTCTCTTTTTGATTTTCTCTGGGTTGTTTTGATTTGAAAAGAACTCCTCTATTTATAGAATCTGCAAAAATATATCCGTTAGAGACAAGGAAAAATAGCCGTTATTCAAAAATCTTACCGTTGGGGCTGATGTGTCATCGTTAAAAATCGCGCCCAGAAATCGTGGAGTCGGCTCGAGCTTTGTGGGAGTCGGCTCACAGTCCATTCCAGAAATAGAAACATTTTAAGTATTGAAGAGTCGACTCGCGAAATCATAAGTGTCGGCTCCTGAAAGTCGGGAGTCGACTCGAGAAACATGGGGAGTCGACTCGAGAAGTGCTCAAAAATGAGACTTTCTGGTGTCTGAGTCGAGTCGGCTCGCACAGTCTTGAGTCGGCTCGCGAAGGTTTCAGGGGTCGACTCTTGAAAACTCAAGTGTCGACTCAGGACAACATGAAACTCAGACAATTGGGGAGTCGACTCGGGAACCCTTGAGTCGGCTCGGGAGCGATACAAAAATCAAAAAATGTTCTGATTGACTTTAAAGTTCGTCCCAATTATATTAAAATAATTTTAAATGATATTTTGACTTGAACACAATAGATATGTCATTAAGCATGAATTCAAGACATGTTTCAAGAAATCATAGATTAAAATATATTATGTAAGAATTTCTTTTCGAGATCTCAAAATAGAGTTAGAAAACTTCTCTTCAAATTGATTCAAAATCAGTGAATTAAACCATTTAGAGTCCATTGGTTTCCTTTTGAATAAGCTCAAGATTTTTGATAGATAAACTCATTGTCTTCTTTAAAATACTCATGGCTTTTGGAAATCATCAAAATCAATAAAGTTGGGGTAATTATGATTTAATAATTTCTCAACACAAGTCTTAGCCGATTTTCTAGTGGAATGTACTTGGTTTGAAAAGCATCAAGAAAATCCCTCTCAAAGTCCTTCAGACATCGACAGTGAGAATGACGAAGCTTGGATCCTTCATGTCGACAGACCCTCTAACTCCCAGGGGAGTGGGGCTGGTCTTATTCTTGCCGGCTCGAAGGGCATGGTATTGGAGTACGCCCTCTATTTCCTCTTTAAAGCTACCAACAATCAGGCTGAGTATGAAGCCTTGCTAGCCGGACTCAAACTGGCACACGGGCTGAGAATCAAGTGCCTCCGAGCTTTCACCGACTCGTAGCTTGTCTCTGCCCAGGTAGCTGGGGTGTATGAGGCTCGAGATCCTATCATGTCTTGGTACTTAAGCAAGGTCAATCTATTGATCCCCTTGCTAGACCGCTTCACCATCAGTTATATCCCTAGAGGAGAGAATGCTATGGCTGATATGCTGGCCCGACTCGCCACCTCAATGGATAATGCCCTGAGTAAGACTAATGTTGAATACCTGGAGATGCCTAGCATTGAAGCCGTAGAGGAAGCTCTACCAGTTATGCAGGAAGGAACCTGGATGGACGCCTACATCCGCTATTTAAAGGATGGTGCCCTCCCAGCTGACCGCGAGGAAGCTAGGCTGCTTAAGCGGAGGGCCTCTAAGTTAGTATTGCTGGACGGCCTGCTATATAAGAAATCTTTTTCCCAGCCTCTTCTCAAGTGTGTCGGCCCAGCGGATGCGAATTACATTCTTAGAGAAATTCATGAAGGCATATGTGGGAATCACTTAGGAAGCAGATCGCTGGCACGTAAAGCTCTCCGACAGGGATATTACTGGCTCTCCATGCAGAGGGACACAACTGAACTGCTGAGGAGATGCGACCAATGCCAGCGGTATGCTTGTATCCAGCGGCTGCTGGCTTTCCAGCTGAGTCCTCTCTCGGCCCCATGGCCTTTCGCCCAATGGGGCATGGACATCCTCGGCCCTTTTCCTTCGGTATCAGGACAGCAGAAATTTCTGCTTGTTGCTATTGATTATTTTACTAAGTGGGCCGAGGTCGAGGCGCTCGCTAAGATTACAGAGGGCAAGGTCAAGGCCTTTTTCTGAAAGTTCATCGTTTGTCGATTCGGCATACCTCATACTCTTGTCACTGACAACAGCCGACAATTCAACAATGCTGCCTTTAAGACTTTCTATGCCGATCTTGGTATCACTCATCGGCTCACCTCTGTAGGCCATCCACAGTCTAATGGAGAGGCTGAGGTCATGAATTGTATGATACTGCGAGGGCTGAGGACCAAGCTGGATGCATCTAAAGGCAGATGGGTCGAAGAGCTCCCGAGCATACTCTGGGCATATCATATGACTCCCCGGGCATCAACAGGAGAGACGCCTTTCAACCTAGTCTTCGGTTTTGAAGCTATCATTCCAGTCGAGATCGGCCTCCCGAGTACTCGAGTGGAATCATATAATGAAGCAGACAACCTCCTCAACTAAAGAGCCAGCCTCGACCTCATTGATGAAGTGAGGGACCGAGCTCAGGTCAAGATGGCAGCCTACCGTCAATGGATGGCGAGATATTATGATACTCACGTCCACCCGAAAAGCTTCCGCCGGGGAGACTTGGTCCTTAGAAGAGCTGAAATATCCAAACCAGCGGAAGGGGGCAAATTGGCCCCGAATTGGGAAGGGCCTTACTGGGTCCGGAGGTCCTCCATCGTGGAGCATACCGACTTGAAGATTTAAATGGACGGCCGATTCCTCGTACTTGGAATGTAGATAATCTCCGGCAATATCACCAGTAATGAGTGTATTTATTTAAGAAATTAATGAATGTGCACGTTTAAAATTTCTTGCATGCAAAGTTTTCAAAGGACCTCGGCGGCCCCACGATCCTAAAGACACCCCCGGGTTGGTGTTGCTTACCCCTGAGGCGGTTCAAGTCTGGGATCTTAGGCAGCCTCGAGTCAAGCTCCCGGGCCGGTATCTGACTACCCCCGAGGTAGTTTTCAAAGGACCTCGGCGGCCCCACGATCCTAAAGACACTCCCGGGTTGGTGTTGCTTACCCCTGAGGCGGTTCAAGTCTGGGATCTTAGGCGGCTTCGAGTCAAGCTCTCGGGCTGGTATCCGACTACCCCCGAGGCAATTTTCAAAGGACCTCGGCGGCCCCACGATCCTAAAGATACCCCCGGGTTGGTGTTGCTTAACCATGAGGCGGTTCAAGTCTGGGATCTTAGGCGGCCTCGAGTTAAGCTCCCGGGCCGGTATCCGACTACCCCCGAGGTAGTTTTCAAAGGACCTCAGCGGCCCCATGATCCTAAAGATACCCCCGGGTTGGTGTCTCTTACCCCTGAGGCGGTTCAAGTCTGGGATCTTAGGCGGCCTCGAGTCAAGCTCCCGGGCCGGTATCCGACTACCCCCAGGGCAGTTTTTAAAGGACCTTGGCGGCCCCACAATCCTAAAGACACCCCCAGGTTGGTGTCGCTTACCCCTGAGGTGGTTCAAGTCTGGGATCTTAGGCGGCCTCGATTTAGGCTCCCGGGCCGGTATCCGATTACCCCCGGGACAGTTTTCAAAGGGCCTTGGTGGCCCCACGGTCCTAAGGATATCCCCATACTAGTATTGCTTACCCCTGAAGCATGTCAAGCCTTAAACGTCTTTCGGCAGTAATTTCTAAAAAGACCTAAGCGGCCTCAAGTTGGGTTTCTAAAACTAAACAATCCTATAGAGTTCCTCAAGCTGCAGCTCAGTTGTTAGATTATGGAATCCACGTTCTACGGCCATTCCTTAAATCTAAAGATGTGGTGCTTACGATACGGACTTTAAAACCTGTGCTCAACGCTAACAGTACAAAATCAGCCTTAAGAAGCTGGGAGAATGGATGACCCCCCCCCCCCCTTCTTGTGCGATGATTGAAAATTGATAGGTGATTGACTAAAATATTAGACAAATAAAAGGGAAAAGATAGACAGTCATTCATTAAAAAGTTAAGCCATCGTGAGGTCATACTCTACGAAGCATTGTCCAAAAACCGATAGTAATCAGCCTACGAAAAGAAGTTCACTAAGGACAAAATTAAAAATCAAATCCTACTCGGATCCTGCTGCGCTCCTCCTGGTCCCCGGGACGCCCCTTCCTCGCAGACGGCCCGGTGCTCGGCTCTTCCATCATAGTTGGTCTGGTAGCGGGGTCCTCGACTATCAATAGTTCGTCTCCCGCGCTTTCGACTCTTAGCTCATCCTCGACCTCAGCGTTGGGGGTCTCCTCATCGTCTACGGGTCGAAGGTGTCCGAGGTCACCTAGCTTGAAAAGCCGAGTCAGTCTCCTCTTGAACCTTTCAAAACCCTAGACGAAGGCATCCATAACGGCCTCACGGCACTCCGCGGCGAAGTCGGGGGAACATTTGTATTTCTCGACAGCCTCCCGATCTTGAGCCTCGACCGCGGCCACCCTCTCTTGAGCCCTCACCTCCACCGCTGCCATTCTGTCCAAAGCCTCCTTTGCCTCTTTCTCGGTGAGGACCAACTTTTCTGCAACATCACGGGCTGCAGCTTCTGCATTGTCGGCCCAGTTTTCAGTATGCTCTAACTGGAGATAGGCCTCTCTTAGTTTCTCCTCAGTTGGTAATAACCTCGCCATAACTTCCGACAATTTGGCGTCCAAGGTCTGCAACTCCTTTCCGGCCCTCTCCCGCCATGTGCGGTTGTCCTCCTGGGCGGCTTGAAGGTCATCTAACGCCTTCAACTCTCGGGCCTTCGCTTCCGATAGCTCTTTGCCCAAGCCCTCGATGCGGGACTTGGCACTGACTAGGTCCTCTTGAATCACAAAGAGGCTGTTGGACATCTGCATCAGTCAGTTAACGAGCGTAAAAGTTCTGTACCTACAGAAGAGGGCAAGAGAGAAAGACCACGATCTTACCTGGAGCGCGGCTGTAAAGAGCATATCAAAGGACTCTTCCAATGGCAAAGTCCTCATTAAGGCTTGAAATTTAGGCAAAATGGCCAGCCTTAGAACCATTTCTGACAAACGGCTCTTATACGGTGTGCCTCGGTGAGGCATCTGCGAGGATTGAGATGGACTTCTTGAAACGTCTGAGGGGGCCGAAGCACTTACCCCCCTCGGTGATTGCGGGCCCAGCGGGGATGTTTCGAGGAATTCTGGGGGCATCGTGACCCCCGCTCCGGCAATCTCTTCGTCCCTAGACGACCCCCCAGTAGCCTCAGCAGGAGGGGGAATTGTTGCTGGTGGACTCGCGGGGGGAGGCCCCCCAATCGGTATCCCGGCAGGAGGGCTTTCCCCTCCTTCATCCTCCTCCACCAATATAGCCTCAGGGAGGGCGGTTGGAGTGTGGGTTGAGTGACCCGGCTCTCTTCGGCCGGGCCTCTTGGGCCCTGCTCTTGTGGTATCGAGGGCATCTCTCTCTCTTCCGAAGGCCCGCTATTATCAAATCCTGGGAAAACCTCATTGCTGCAAAATAGAGGACCCAAAGCAGATGAAAGGGGGGCCCAGAGTATACAAAATGTGAGAGGAAAACATATATTAAAATATATATTCATGCATGTATATAAATACAAAAAAACTGAATAAAAAAGAAAGAGAAGAGTGAAAAATAAAAGAAAATTTTTCAAAATTCAAGGCTCACTGGGCGCCGTGGGCAACGACATCGGCGTGAATATGATCCCTTGAAGGTTATCCTCTGACAATAATTCCTTACTAGATAGGACGATGGTAGACACCAAAACTTTAACTAGTTCTTGATCTCCCTCTTCGATAGCAGAGTTTTGGTTAGAATTAGTATCGGGAATGCCCCAGTTCGTACTCACCCCCTCTATATGCACATAGAAGAACCGGGACTTCCACCCTTTGATTTTTGAAGGGAGATTGAGCCTAAGGGTTCTCCTAGGCCTAGAAGCAAAACTCCACCATCCAGCCCTTTTTGTGTTTCGAATCCTATACAAAGCCCTAAATAAAGAAAGCCAAGCAGAGACCCTGTGGAAATGGCAAAGTACTAAAAATGAATAGATAATGCGAATGGAGTTAGGGGTTAGCTGCGTCAGGATAAGGCGATACCTATTTAACAAGTTCACAAAGAAAGGATAGAAAGGCAACTGTAGACCACACTTGAAGAATTCCTCGTATAATGCAACCCTCCCCGGTTGCATTGAGGTAACCCTATCCTTGGGGAGGGCGGTAGAAAGTCGGATACTATCAGGAATCCCAAACCGGGCCCTAAGATTCCTAAGGTCCTGAGAGGTTGTGGTTGAAGCAATCTCCATCGGACCAGCAGATTTGGGGATAGCGATTGAAAATGCTACCTCATAGCTGGTGGACAAGTATGAAACCCTAGGGGATTGGGGCGATGGCCCAGGTAATGGTCGTGAGGCCCCAGCAGGCTCCCGGACTACAGCCGGCTGACCCTCGTGGATGGCTACACCCCCAAGAGCCTGACGGCGTGCCAAGATGATCTCTTCCCTAGAGGGTTCAATCATAGGACCTTTACCTTTCCTATCATGGTTGGGATCCATGGAGAAAGGAAAAGAGAAAGAAGAGGAAGCTAACCTGAACCTGGAGAAATGGAGACGCAGAAGAAGCGACGAAAATAAAAAGCGAAAGAATTGAAAGGACGGGCTCTTTACAATATATTTGAATAATGCCTCGAGCACCACAAGCCCACGCGGCAACGCATGGGTGGGGCCAGGCAGATGAAAAGACGCTATCTTCCTTGGGATATGCACTTCCTTTTTCAAAATATAACTTTTCGAATATAAAAAACAATCGAGACTTTTTCACCCCTCCCCCTTGGCAAGTGCTATGTGCCCAAGCACAAGGGGCAGGGGCGAGGGGGCATATGATGGGGATAGTTAACGAAGAGATAGGGAGAGTGTGCAGCCCATGAGCCCTAGGCGTCCCATGAGCTCTGGGCGGCCCCTGAGCTCTAGGCGGCCCCTGTGCCCTAGGCGGCCCTAAGCTCTAGGCGGCCTCGGTGCTCTAGGCGGCCCATGTGCTCTATGCGGCCCAGTGCTAGGCGGCCCCCAAGCTCTAGGTAGTCCCCGAGCTCTAGGCGGCCCCCGAGCTCTAGGCGGCCCTAGTACTCTAGGCGGCCTCTGTGCTCTAGGCGGCCCTCAGTGCTCTAGGCGGCCCCCGAGCTTTAGGCAGCCCCTGTGCTCCAGGCGGCCCCTGAGTCCCGGTCTTATGTCTAAAGCTCTCTAGCTGCTCTCATATTAGAAACACCTAATACGACAAACTATCATGTCTGGATAAGGTTCGAAAATCATCGACCATCATGACGTCTTAATGGCTCAGATAAGACAAACTCTAGAAAGTCACCGTTTGCCAAAAAACTCAGATAAAGGAGGTGTTAATCACCTACTTTAGAGCCAGATAACTTTCCACGAATTTTGACATTCCCTTGGAATGACCGAAATCCATGATAAAGATTCCAAGCTTCTTGAACAAGCAAGCTCTTCAAAAACCCTAGGTGTAACTCATCGAGAACGACCACGTGGCTATCGCTAAGACTAGAAACGTGGCTCGCCAGAAAGAGAGGGGGAGATATAAGGCAAGTAACAACAACATTCAGGGGGGACATGAGAAAAAAAAGAGAAAAAAAAAAACAACATCCCCATTTTTTCATCTTCAACTCGAGCTCCAGAAGCTCACGGCTGTGTTCCTGATCATTGATAAGATCCTCAGAGGGTCCTCACCATACTTTGCACGGTGATGTCTTCTTGGTGATCAGGCCAATTAGGCATCAACAACTACAATTATCTGTCATATCATTAAAGATACTAGTTAGTTGATAAATCATTCTTCTAATTACGGATTTTATATAAGTTATTGATATTTATTTGGAATTACAAACATGACTATAGAGAAGAAACAAGAGTGGTATCTTTCGAAACTTGACTCATTTACGGAATTTTAATCTCTCACTTTTGAAATTTGTCATGTATCAACCCACCCGTTGTGCATCCCTTAACCTCACTTAACCTTCCATTTTGTAATAAATGAGCTAGTTTTAGTTGGAGGGCCCAATGTGGCACCGTACTTGAACCTAGTGTGGTAAGATCATGCGAGCATAGAAAAGGATGAATATATGTAAACTAAGAAGGCATGTGCATCTCTAGCTTGGTTGATAGTGCAATCTAAAGGTTAATTTTGTTGCTAACATTATTTTCTATTGTTGACTACTAATGATGCTAAAATTATCAAATGAACAGGATGATAACACATGGCAAGAAGAATGCATATTTTAATAATCCTTTATGATGAAGATATGTGTAAGAAAATAAAGCTTTAATTGATTCGGGAGGTATTATCTGATTGGCTAAAAATCATAAAAATTATATCGTAACTAATTAAATCTAATCCAAATATACTTAACTGATCATTCAAACTCCACAAAGAAATCATGAGCCATTTATACCCAATTAGACAATCCAACCCAGAATTAATGTGACTAACTCACTTCTAGCGCTTATAAAGCAGAGTCTAAGGACTTAAACAAGGCCAAAATGAGCTTCAGGTCTCTTTCTCCCTCTTTATTTTTTTCTTGCATTACTTTTTTCCCTTGAATTTTCTTATTTGGCGATATTGACCTGAGTGTCAAAGGGTCTTCCTTGGAGTAAACTTTAGGGTCCCTTATGAGATTGTTAGTGGTTATAGGTTTTCTTGGAACGAGGCTCTCCCATCGCATATCAAGTACTTGGGCTACGGCTTTGTCATCATATATCAAGTTATCCAGTTAAGTTTGTGCTTACCGGGTTTTCCTTTTATAAATTTCATCCATTGATACTTTGATATAGAAAAATGTATCAATATATAAGCGCCATTTATGAAAAACTAAGCAACAAGCCCTAATCCCTAACCTTGCTACCTAAAAACAAAGAATTGTTTCCTATCAATAATCAAGAAGCCAAGCAGTCAGAAAATCTTAGGATTCAGAGGAAGCTTCGATCAATTGTGCTCTGCCATGACCCCTCGGATTAGTTTTACCATATGTTCAGGAGGAGATTAAAATTTTGGATCAAAAGTTTGATATTTTGATAGGTTTAGTTTAGAGTCTGTTGATGCTGGATCACCAGATTTTCTATTTTGCTATGAGATCTCTTTCTGAAGGAAAAAATCCCCCTCCGCCTTCTCCTTCCTCCTTTTTATCCCCTTCTTTTATTTATTTTATTATTATTGTTTTTTGTTTAATTCAAGAGGTCCACGTGTAGGATAAATGTTCATCCTCCATTTCTTTTCGCTACGTGGTCATTCATTGATAATTAATAATAAAGGTATTAAGAAACTTGCTCATGAAGATAAGGATCTTCATGATGACCTTGATTATCCCAAGGGAATGTCAGGGTTGGTGGGGATGTCAGAGTCAGAGAAAAGGCATCTAGCTCTAAAACAGGAGTTCAGTATCTCCTTTTTCTAGATAAACGGCGGTATTTCAGTGCTTGTCTTATTCGAATCATTTAAAGCGCTATGATTTTAACATTCCTCGATTTTTGTTTCGAATATGATGGTTTATCATGTTTAGTATTATTCTTAAATTGGGGGCCGCCCAGACTCTAGGGGCCGCCCAGGACTGGGGGCCGCCCAGACTCTGGGGGTCGCCCAGGGCTGGGGGCCGCCCGGACTCTGGGGGCCGCCCAGGACTGGGGGCCGCCCATACTCTGGGGGCCGCCCAGGACTGGGGGCCGCCCAGACTCTGGGGGCCGCCCAGGACTGGGGGCCACCCAGGACTGAGGGCCGCCCAAACTCTGGGGGCCGCCCAGGACTGGGGGCCGCCCAGACTCTGGGGGCCGCCCAGGATTGGGGGCCGCCCAGACTCTGGGGGCCGCCCAAGACTGGGGGCCGCCTAGACTAGGGGCCAACTTTTTATTTTCTAACTGTTTTATTTATTATCCATATCATATGCCCCCTCGCCCATCTTCCTTGCATTCAGGTGTGTTGTGCACGTGCAAGGAAGAAGGGCGGAAAATTTCAAATTTCAAAAACCCAGTACATGATAAGTGATTTTTTGAAAAAGGAAAAAAGAAGGGGAGGCACATATCTCTAAGAGGATAGCATCTTTTCATTTGTCCGGCTCCACTGGTGGGCTACCACGTGTCCTTACGGTGCTCGAGGCATTGCGTCTGATATAATAAAAAGGGGAGGGGTCATCTCCTTCCCTTTATCTTTGATTTTGTGTATCCTCCTGCGCTTTTTACCTCTTCAAGCCCAGGTTAGTCGAGTTCTTCCTCTTCCCTTTCTCTCTTTATGGATCCCTCCGAAGATAGGAAAGGTAAGGGCCCCATGGTTGAGCCCTCTCGAGAGGAGATTCTTCAAGTGCGTCGACAGGCTCTTGGAGGGGTAGTCATCCGTGGGGACCAACCCATTGCTCGGTCCGTACAGCCCGTGTCTAGGTTGTTATCCCAGTCTCCTAGGGTTTCCTCTTCGTCTATTAGTCGTGAGGTAGGGCCTCCCGTGGTTGCTTCTAAATTGGCTAGACCTGCGGACGTTGCCTCTGTTATATCCTCTCAAGATCTTAGGAACCTTAGGGCTCAGTTCGGGATCCCTAATGACATTCGGCTCTCCATTCCCCTTCCTGAGGATAGGGTCACCCTAGCGCGACCAGGAAAGGTCGCGTTGTATGAAGAGTTCTTCAAGGGTGGTCTACGACTGCCCTTACACCCTTTTTTTGTAAACTTATTGAACCGATATCGCCTTATCCCCGCACAGCTTACTCCTAATTCTATTCGTATTATCTTTTCATTTCTAGTACTTTGTTCTTTTCATGGAGCTTCCGCTCGACTCTCTTTATTTAGGACACTATATAGGATTCGAAACCCGGTCAGGGATGGGTGGTGGAGTTTCGCATCGAGGCCCAAAAGGGTTCTTAGGCTTAATCTTCCTTCTAAGATCAAAGGGTGGAAGTCTCAATTTTTCTATGCGCATCTGGAGGGGCTGGGTGTAGATTGGGGTACCCCGGATATCAGTTCTAACCAGAACTCGAGTGTTGATGAGAGAGACCGTGAGCTTTTCAACACTCTAATCTCTACCATCATTCCCCCCAGTAAAGAATTGCTATCGGAGGATAATCTCCGGGAGATTGCGTTCGTGCCGGTGTCGCTGGCTGCAGCGCCCGGTGAGCCCCGAAGAATTCATCTCTCTCTTTTCTTTTTGTTGTTATATTCGCAACTAACATATTTAGTGTCTTTCTTTTAGCTAACCGTATGTCCACTATATTGCAGCAATGAAGTTTTCTCAAGACTTTTTAATATCGAATCTTCGAAAGAGAGAGAGGAGCGATCATGGCGTGGCAGGGAACGAACTAAAAAGGCTCCGTCAGTCAGGATCGGATTGTCAGGCCCAGCCTTCGGCGGCTATTCCTGAAGCGACCGTGATAGAAGACAGCGAGGGAGAGACAAGTCCTCCAAAGGGGATCCCGATAGGAGATCCTGTCGAGGGGGAGCTTCCGGAAGTCATTCCATCCTCCGCTAAGGGCGCTGGGGGATCTGTAGGGAGCGCGGAAGCAGTTGAAATCGACTCGCCAGGTCCATCGTCGTCAAAGGAAGTAGGCGTCCCTGCTCCTGCCCCCTCAGATGCCTTGGGAAATCTATCTCCACCTTCTCAACCGCCTAATCAGGGTGTTGGGTACAAAAGTTGCCTGTCAGAAACAATTCTTAAACTTGCGATCCTGCTCAGGTTCCAGGACAAAATGAGGAAGGTAACACAAGAAGAGTCATTCGACACTATGTTTACAGCCGCACTTCAGGTAAAGTTACTATCTTTTCCTTTGGTGATTATCGAATTCGGGCGTTCACTGAATGTATTTTGCAGATGTCTAATGGCCTCTTTGTACTACGCGAAGACTTAGACAAGGCCAAGTCTCGGGGTGCTAGCTTAGACAAAGAGTTGGTGGAGACGAAGGTCCGAGAGTCAAAAGCACTACATGACCTTCAGGTCATTCGGGAGGACTATCGAGTATGGCGGGGAAGGGCGGAAAAGGAGCTGCGGAGCTTAGATGCCCAGCTATCTGAGGTCCGGGCTAAATTGTTGCCAACGGAAGAGAGGTTAAAAGAGACTACTCTTAGGCTAGAACACACTGAGAATCGAGCAGACAACGCAGAAGCTATGGCTCGCGATGCTGTAGAAAAATTGGTTCTAGCCGAAAAAGACGCTAAGGACGCTCTCGACAGGGTCGCAACAGTGATGACGGAGGCCCGTGAAAAGATAGCTGCGGCCGAGGCCAAGGCTCAAGAAAAGGTGGCCGCGGCCGAAGCTGAAGTCCAAGAAAAGGTGGCTATGGTCGAAGCCAAAGCCCAAGAGAAGGTGGCCATGGCCGAAGCCAAAGTCCGGGAGGCTATCAGGGAGTACAAGAGCTCCTCGGATTTTGCGTCAGAGTTTCAGGAGGCCGCTTTAGACGCCTTCGTTCAAGGCTTCGAGAGGTGTAAACGGAGGTTAGCCCGACACTTCAACTTGGAGAACCTTGAACGTTTTCGACCTGTGGATGACGAAGAGATTTCTTATATGGAGGTCGAAGACGCGGCGGATAGGGTCATGGTGACCAAAGATTCTGTTGTAGAAATTCCCCTTACTGAGGAGCCGGCTTCCGATCCCAATACTGAGAAGGAGCATTTTGAGAACTGATAGAGGACGCCTAAGTTTATTTTGATTTTAGCTTTAGCTTTTCTGTTCTTGACTTGGTCCTTTTAAAGGACTTCTTTTGTAACTAAATGTCAGTTTATTGACGATATTTTATAAAATTTTCTAGTAGATTGACTTTAAATGAGCAGGTGCTACCTTTTGTTTATTCGATGTCATTTAATATTTCATTTGTTTGATTCCTGATTCCTACTTACGGATTAGGAAATCCGTCCAAGAGTTGGCATTAAGTCCAAATCTCCGGGTCGCTTTCCGGTGTGTCGTATTAAGATGTAAGTTTAGGGGTCCCTGCAGGGGAGCTAATCTTAGGTCCAAGGAGGCACGATGCTCCTAGGATTGTGGGGCCACTTGGCATTTTCGCAGAATCGTACCTCGAGGGTAATCGAGTATCTGCCTATGGGCGTGACTCGAAACCGTCTAAGTCGAGGCTGCTCGAGCCAAGGATTTAAACCTCCTCAAGAGTGAGTCATATCAGTTTGGGGGCATTCTTTGGACTGTAAGGCCGTCAAGATGCCTATTCATTGGAGAGCGTGATTCGGGGCCGCTTGAGTCACGGACTTGAACCTTCTCAGGGGTAGGTTATACCGGCCTGGGGGTGTCCTTTGGACTGTAGGGCCGCCGAGCTGCCTATTCATTGGAGAGCGTGATTCGGGGCCGCTTGAGTCACGGACTTGAACCTCCTCAGGGGTAGGTTATACCGCCCTGGGGGTGTCCTTTGGACTGTAGGGCCGCCGAGCCGCCTATTCATTGGAGAGCGTGATTTGGGGCCGCTTGAGTCATGGACTTGAACCTCCTCAGGGGTAGGTTATACCGCCCTAGGGGTGTCCTTTGGACTATAGGGCCGTCGAGCCGCCTGTTCATTGGAGAGCGTGATTCAGGGCCGCTTGAGTCACGGACTTGAACCTCCTCAGGGTAGGTTATACCGGCCTGGGGGTGTCCTTTAGACTGTAGGGCCATCGAGATGCCTATTCATTGGAGAGCGTGATTTGGGGCCGCTTGAGTCACGGACTTGAACCTCCTCAGGGGTAGGTTATACCGGCCTAGGAGTGTCCTTTGGACTGTAGGGCCATCGAGACGCCTATTCATTGGAGAGCGTGATTCGGGGCCGCTTGAGTCACGGACTTGAACCTCCTCAGGGGTAGGTTATACCGGCCTGGGGGTGTCCTTTGGACTGTAGGGCCGCCGAGCCGCCTTGAAGAATTGTCTAAAAATATGCGCTCAAATGTGTAAGCTCATTTAATATTTGAATAAATACATTACATTATTGGTAGTATGGCCGGAGATTGTCTGCGTTCCACGTTCGGGGGATTAGTCGTCCATTTAGGTCTTCAAGCCGGTATGCTCCACGGTGAAGGACTTCTTCTACCCGGTAGGGCCCTTCCCAGTTTGGAGATAATTTGCCCCCTTCTGTTGGTTTGGATACCGAAGCTTTTCTCAGAACTAAATCTCCCTATCGGAAGCTCTTCGAGCGGACGCGGGTATTATAATACTTCGCCACCTGCTGTGGTAGGCCACCATTTTGATTCGAGCCCGATCTCTTGCTTCATCTATAAGGTCAAGATTGGCTCTTAAATTAGGGAGGTTGTCTGCTTCGTTGTATGATTCCACTCGACTACTTGGTAAGCCAATTTCGACAGGAATAACAGCTTCAGAACCAAAAATCATGTTGAATGGCGTTTCTCTTGTTGGTGTTCTGGGAGTTGTGTGGTACGCCCAGAGTACACTCGGGAGCTCTTCTACCCACCTTCCTTTGGACGTATCCAGTCTGGTCCTTAGTGATAGAGATATAGACTAAAAGATATGCTTTATGTCTTTACATTTTTAATGAGAATTCATTTTGAGCAATGTGTGCCATTTATATATATGTGCATGTGTCTAGTATTTTCAAAGAGTATTTGATCTAGTGTGTAGAGTACGGCTTACACACAGAAGACTAGATCATCGGTTCTTTTGGAATACAAGTTTATTGTTCACAGTTTTAGATGGAATTGGACACACCATCAGTAGAGCTGTAACACAAATTTAAGTAGGTCTGTCTTGACTACGGGGAATGGTTTATTCTAACTATTTGTGCTAGTACACTTTGTGTGTATTGAACAGGACCCAGTTGAGTTGATTATTTTATACTGACTTTATAAAATAATTTAGAACTCATGAATATTATGATTACTTATGCTCTTAATCTGAATTCTATTTCTAGACACGTGTATGTAGTGTTTATTGCTTTGATTACACATAGAGTGAGATTCTATATGAGTCAATAAACTCAGTGGGTTGGGCAATAACATTATGTATATGGTGAATATTAATAGTTGAAGGAATCCACGTCCGGTTAATTTGGACTGATGATATCCCCTTGAGAAAGCTTATAAGTTTTGATCGTATCAAATCTTGCAAGTGGATTTTGAATCCGATACGTCAAATAAGTTAAGTGGATAAGTCTCAAGGATAATAACAGCCAATTAAATTATATTGTCAGTATTTAAATTTAATTGGTGGATATCTGTAATCTTAACGTGGGGAGATAATAAGTATTTAATATTAAGGCTCGAAAATATAAATTCGAATATGATTAGGAGTACAATTATAATTCTTTAGTGGAATGAATTATAATTTACGTAATTAAATCCTAACCCGGGATAGGATTAGGAGATTTGATTACGTGGGAAGTCCTTTTCATATTTGCCTATTAGGTCCCTGTTGTAGCCCTATAAATACCCTCTCAATTGGTTGCTAGGGTTACGCTTTTGAGAAAAAAGAAAAGCAAGAAACCCTAGGTCGGCCGAGAGAGATCCCACCATCTTGTGAGAGAAGCAGGTATTTCGGGAATACGGCGGAAGGCCAAAAGGTTGAGGTCGAGCAATCAAATCAAGTGTTCCAGCGTTCAAGTCTGAAGGTATAATCTCATACTCATAGATTAGAACGGTAAAAGATTTTTGCATTACTCATATACGCTATAGCCATGATCTTGGGGGTATTCCGCGCTCCCCAACACTTAGTCCCCGCAGTATCATGCGATTTGTAACCTCAGCCTCTCCATTAGATTGGGGATGGCCGACGGAGGTAAATCGTTGCATGATGCCAAGATCAGTACAGAAAGTCCGGAAGGTGTTGTTATCAAGCTGTCGGCCATTGTCAGTGATGAGGGTGTGTGGTATGCCGTATCGACAAATAATGGCTTTCCAGAAAAAGGTTTTGACCTTGGCCTCAGTGATTTTAGCGAGTGCTTCAGCCTCGACCCATTTAGTAAAATAATCAACAGCTACTAGTAGGAATTTTCGTTGTCCTGATGCCGGAGGGAAAGGGCTGAGGATGTCCATGCCCCACTGAGCGAAGGGCCAGGGAGCAGAAAGAGAATTTAACTGAGAAGATGGTTGCCGCTGAATGTAGGCATACCGCTGGCATTGATCACATCTTTTCACTAGTTCGGTTGCATCCTCTTGCATGGTGAGCCAGTAATATCCTTGTCGGAGGGCCTTGCATGCTAGAGATCGGCCTCCGGAGTGATTTTCACAGATGCCTTCATGAATTTCTCTAAGGATATAATCCGCATCAACCGAATTAACACATTTGAGGAGAGGCTAAGAGAAAGATTTCTTGTAAAGTTGGCCTTCAAGCAGTACAAATTTAGAAGCTCTCCGCTTAAGCAGCTTAGCTTCTTCACGACCAACTGGGAGAACGCCATCTTTCAAATACCGGATATAAGATTCCATCCAGGTTTCTTCTTGGATAATGGGCAAAGCTTCCTCAGTAGCTTCGATACTAGGTGTTTCCAGGTACTCGATGTAGGTTTTGCCCATGGCACTATCCACTGAGGTAGCAAGTCGGGCTAACATATCGGCCCTAGCATTTTCACCTCTGGGTATATAACTGATGGTGAAGTGATCTAATAAGGGAATTAATAATCTGACCTTGTTCAGATATTAGAACATGATAGGGTCCCGAGCCTCATACTCCCCTGCCACTTGGGTGGAAATAAGCTGTGAGTCAGTGAAAACCCAGAGATTCTTGATTCCCATCCCCTGCGCTAGTTTGATTCCGGTCAGTAAAGCCTCATATTCAGCTTGATTGTTGGTGGCTTCAAAGAGGAAACGAAGAGCATATTCTAGTACTGCACCTTCTGGGCTAGCGAGAATGAGACCAGCTCCGCTACCTTGTGAGTTAGAGGCTCCATCGACGTGGAGGGCCCATGCTTCATCATCCTCCCCCTCAGTGTCCGAAAGGATCCGAGGGAGTTCTTCTTGATGCTGCTCAGACAAGGTGCACTCTACTAGAAAATCAGCCAAGACCTGGATTTCAAAGATGCTCTGGGCTGAAATGATAAGTCGAACTTCCCTAATTTGATGGCCCACTTGGCTAACCGGCCAGAAGTGTCTGGCCGTGACAAATAGCTCTGAGAGGTTGATCAGTGAGGACGACTATAGGATGGGCTTGAAAGTAAGGTCTAAGTCGTCGAGCAGAAACAAATAAAGCGAAAATGACCTTCTCCATTTTGAAATATCTCTCTTCTGCACCGTGAAGCACCTTGCTGGTATAATATACAGGTCGTTGAACGGCATGGTCGCCGACACGCACCAGAACGGAACTAACGTCTTCCAAGGAAGCCGCAAGATAAAGGAAGAGCTTCTCTCCTTCCTCCGGTTTGGACAACAGGGGCGGTGTGGATAAGAACTCCTTAAGTTCTTCAAAAGCTTGTTGACAGTCATTTGTCCACTCGAAGCTGTTTGCTTTACGCAAGACCTTGAAAAAAGGTAAACATCTTTCAGCTGACCTGAACAAAAATCGACTTAATGCTACTATCCTGTCGGTGAGTTGTTGTACCTCCTTCTTACACATAGGCCGTCTCATGTTGAGAATGGCTTGAATTTTCTCTGGGTTTGCTTCAATCCCCCGCCGGGTAACTAAGAAACCCAAGAATTTCCCTGCAGTAACTCCAAATGCACATTTGCGCGGGTTGAGCTTTATTCTATGGAGCCGGAGGTTGTGGAAAGTTTCCTGCAGGTCGGCGACATGGTCAGTGGCACAGGTGCTTTTTGTCAACATATCATCTACATATACTTCCATATTGCGGCCGAGCTGGTCTTTAAAAACTTTGTTCATTAGCCTCTGATAGGTAGCTCCTGCATTCTTCAACCCGAAGGGCATTACTTTATAACAATAAATGCCCTTCTCGGTGATGAAAGAAGTATGCTCTTCATCTGAGGGGTCCAATTTTATCTGATTATACCCTGAGAAGGCATCCATGAAGCTAAGGAGTTCATAACCAGACGTCGAATCTACTAACTGGTCGATCCGGGGTAATGGAAAACTGTCCTTAGGACAAGCTTTATTAAGATCTGTGTAGTCGATGCATATTCTTCATCCTCCGCTGGCTTTCCGAACCATAACCACATTGGCTAGCCAATCAGGATATTGTGCTTCTCGAATATGACCGGCCATGAGCAATTTGTCTACCTCCTCATCGATGACCTTCTGCCGCTCAGGAGCAAAACTCCTTTTCTTCTGGCAACAAGGCGGCAGCTTGGGTTAATATTAAGTTGATGAGTAATCACCTCCGGAGGAATCCCGACCATATCCGTTACTTTCCAGGCAAAGACATCTGCATTCATTAATAAGAAGGCTAGGAGTTGATCCCGGACTTCAGGGAAGAGGAGCTCACCGATTTGCACGATCTTAGTGGGATCATCTCCCAGGGGGTAAGATATCAGAAGCTCCACTGGCTCTCCTCTCCGCTCGACTTCTCTAGGGTCAAATGACTCAGCAACCGGAGGAATATTAGCCATTTGGGGACTAGGGGCTAAATGATAGCAGGGTCTAACCGAGTCTACCTCTCCATGCATCACACCAACTCCTTGCTTGGTAGGGAACTGCACCAATAGGCGCTTAGTAGATATAACTGCATCTAACATGTTCAAGCCGGGACGGCCAAGAATGGCGTTGTAAGCCAGGGGGACCCGAACTACCAAAAAATCCAGCATAACCGTGCTTTGACATGGCGGCGATCCTGCCGTAGCTGGCAAAGTAATCTCGCCTTCCACCCGTATAGAGTCTCCAGTGAAACCAACTAGAGGGACGGCTACGGGCCGAAGAGAATCCAGAGATAAATTCATCCGAAGAAATGCATCATAAGTAAGCACATTAGCGGAGCTCCCACTGTCAATTAAGATTCTTTTTATAGGATGCCTAACGACCGTCATTGAAACGATGACGCTATCATCTTTTACAACATTACTCCCCGCTATATTTCCCTTAGAAGGGATTACATCATCTACTCCTTCGACTCCCCTCGGTCTCTTGGAAGATGAGGCTTTTTTGCGGGAAATCATGCCCACCATCCTTTCTGTTGGGGTGTTGTCAATATTAGCTTGAGCAGGAGGAGGTCCCATCAAAGCTGGTACGGGAGGAGCCTCTTTCTTCTGGATGTATTGCCCAAGATATCCCCTCTGAATTAGCTCCTCGATGGCCTGCTTCAGGTTTCGACATTCTTCGGTGTCGTGGCCATAATCCCTATGGAAACGGCAATAGCGACTTCTGTCGCGGGCAGTGCCCTTCTTCAACGGGGGCGGACGCCGTAAATAAGGCTCGTTTTCAATTTCATGAGGATGTGAGTCCGGGGTGCTAAGAGAGGTGTAAGATGGTCCTCTCTGGGAGTCTGGCTCTTGCGGTGGTCAATTGGTCGGCGCAAGGGCTCGGGCTTCTTGGAAGGAGGTCCGTTCAACTCTGAGCGAGCGGATCTTTTGCTAGTTCTCCCTTGTGCACCTCTCCTGGATGAATCAGCTTTGTTGGCGCGGATGTACTTCTGTGCACGGCTCAGGAGATCAGCATAAGAAGAAGGAGGTCTTTTGTCTAAAGAATAAGTAAAACGGGAGGGTCGGAGCCCCCGTTTCAGAGCCAAAGCGGCTACGGCATCTTCAAGATGATAAACTTCTAGGGCCGCTACTTTGAAACGGGTTATAAAGTCTTTCAAAGATTCTCCTTCTTGCTGCTGCACGGAGAATAAGCTATCTTCCACTCGAGGAATTTTATGACAGGCGTCGAAGTGAGCCAAAAAAGATCTCTCCAGTTGTCGAAAAGAGTCAACACTACGTGAGGGCAGACGAGAATACCAAACACGGGCCGCCTTACGAAGGGTGGCTGGGAAGGCAACGCATAAGAGGGTATCCGTTGCTCCTTGGACCTGCATGATAGCCTTATAGCTCTCCAGATGATCTAGGGGGTCAGTGGTGCCGTCATAGGGGTCTAATTGAGGAAATCGGAATCTCCTTGGAATGGGTTCTTCCATAACCCGTCGAGTGAGAGGGGGGGGGTGTCGTAATCCGACCCCGGCTAATTATTAATCCTTTGACTGAGTTCTTCCAGCCGGCGATCTTGCTCTTCAAGACGCTTTTCCATTCTATCGGTTATACTTCCTCCGGCTGGTTCAGGAGAGCTGGAAGGAGACTGATGATGCCACCGGCGATGCTCTATATAAGGTTCCTTCCCCCATCGTCGTTCGGTAGGTGGGCTGCTGGGGGAATGGGACAAAGAGCGCGAGCCATCGTGGGAGTTTTGGGAGCACCGCCTTCCTGGGAATAAGGGCGGAGAGGCTTTGTCGGAGGAGATCTTCCTCGAGCTGATTGTCGGCTAACAGGAGTAGCCGACCTAGGAAATAGAGGCTGCTCGAGCCATTGTCGGACTCCTCGAGAGTGCTGTTCTTGCATCTGTTGAACCATCCCCACGAGAGTCTGGACTTGCTGGGTGAGGATCAGCAGTGGATCTTGAGGAATAGCCGGAGCCGGCAGTGGTGAAGAAAGAACCAGAGGGTTCGATTTCACCGGCTGAGAAGGGCCAAGAGTTGTGAAATCATGATTGGGAGGCGAAAGATGCCCCCCAGACCAATCAGTGGGATCTTCTTCCAGAGATCTCGAGCTCATGTTCGTAGAATCGTAGAACATGTATATCTCACTGCTCCGACGATGTGCCCCTACCTGGCGCACCAATCTGTTGATGCTGGATCACCAGATTTTCTATTTTTCTATGAGATCTCTTTCTGAAGGAAAAAATCCCCCTCCGCCTTCTCCTTCCTCCTTTTTATCCCCTTCTTTTATTTATTTTATTATTATTGTTTTTTGTTTAATTCAAGAGGTCCACGTGTAGGATAAATGTTCATCCTCCATTTCTTTTCGCTACGTGATCATTCATTGATAATTAATAATAAAGGTATTAAGAAACTTGCTCATGAAGATAAAGATCTTCATGATGACCTTGATTATCCCAAGGGAATGTCAGGGTTGGTGGGGATGTCAGAATCAGAGAAAAGGCATCTGGCTCTAAAACAGGAGTTCAGTATCTCCTTTTTCTAGATAAACGACGGTATTTCAGTGCTTGTCTTATTCGAATCATTTAAAGCGCTATGATTTTAACATTCCTCGATTTTTATTTCGAATATGATGGTTTATCATGTTTAGTATTATTTTTAAATTAGGGGCTGCCCAGGACTGGGGGCCGCCCAGACTCTGGGGGCTGCCCAGGACTGGGGCCCGCCCAGACTCTGGGGGTCGCCCAGGGCTGGGGGCCGCCCGGACTCTGGGGGCCGCCCAGGACTGGGGGCCGCCCAGACTCTGGGGGCCGCCCAGGACTGGGGGCCGCCCAGACTCTGGGTGCCGCCCAAGACTGGGGGCCGCCCAAGACTGGGGGCCGCCTAGACTAGGGGCCGACTTTTTATTTTCTAACTGTTTTATTTATTATCCATATCAGAGTCTATTGGCCCAAAAAATAAATGATAGAAATCCTCTGTGAAACCATCAAGATTAAGAAGATGTAGAATACAGTAGTTCGACAAAAGAATCAAGAGGTTGGCCCATCAAACTAGAAATCGGTTTGAAACATGGATATCATTGAGTGAAGCTGAAAAGGAGATGGGAAAAAATTCAAAGGAATAATCAAAATCAATGAAAGGAAGAAGAATACTTTGAAAATTCTCTTGATTGTCATTCTAGCTATGATGACTGAATTGATCAAAAGTTCAAAGAAATAAATTAGAAGATTGGTGAGATAATATTTCGTGTTCAAAACCAAGGGGGCAGGGACATCGAAAGAATTTAATCTTTCTACTGAGCTGCTTGTCACCAAAGAAACGATGGTAATACCTTGTCCTTCAAAATTCAAGATGTCACAACTGGAGTGTTATGATGGTACATCTAATCTCTTAGATCACTTGAAAAGTTTTAAAGCGCTCATATTATTAGATAATACACTTGATGCTATTCTATGCCAAGTTTTTCCTGCTGCTCTCAAAAAAGCCATACCTATTACATCAATTTCAAACCAAATTCAATCAATACTTTTCATCAATTCAGTAAAAATTTTGTTGGTCACTTTACAAGTAGTAGAAAGCTTAGAAAGACCTTTGATTCTTTAATAACATTAAAGCAAAAGAAAGATGAAACTCCTAAAAATTTCTTGCAATACTTCGATTCTAAAATGATGGAGGTTAGAGATCTAGAAACCACAGTAATTGTAGCTGCATTGATGAATGGTTCGAGAAATTCTTCTTCTAGTCTTTTTAATACTTCCTAAAGATTTGAGAAAGCTCCTCTTGAGTTGAACATTTTATCAATGTAGAGGAAACTTTAGCTATCCATAGGGAAAAGAAAGTCTGAACAATGAAAAAGCATCCTAAAAAGAAATCCTCAAACAATAGATTCTTTCAAAAAAATAATACCAAGCATCTCAAGAAGAGCAACAATGGCCCAAAAAAACATATTCTCATATGTATAACTAATACACACTCCTTAATTCTTTCTATGTTAAAATTTTAATGTAGGTTAGCAAGAAAAGTTATAACCCAAGGAGTCAGAAAGATGAAGTTCATGTTAAAAAAGAGAGATCAAAGCAAGTACTATTATTTTCATCATGACCATAGTTATGATATTGAGGAATGCTGGCAATTGAAGAATGAGATTGAGAATTTGATCACATAAGGTTACCTTGCTTGATTCATTCAACATCACTCTTCACATGATAAAAAAAAAACTAATCAACATGCAAAGGAAAGATCCAACAACTAATCAATAATTGGAGTAATCAATATAATTCATGAAGGAGTTGTTGCTGGAGAAGAATCTTCCTTGGCCAAGAAGGTTTATGCTCGATATATCATAGTAGAGAAATTATTTACAAAAAGTAGAGGATTGAAGAGCTAACCATTACATTTTCAAAGGAAGATCTTTAGGGAATTGGGATTACACATGATGATACTCTAATCATTACTATTACTAATGCTAATTTTCGGGTAAAAATAATATTAGTTGATAATGATAGTTCTGTTCATGTCTTCTTTTATGATGTTTTTCAAAAAATGAATATAAATCTGAGGGATTAAGACTTACTAATGCTCTTTTGATTGGTTTACAAGAACACCTGCCTAAGCCGAGGAAGTTATTTCTTTCTATTGTGAGAGAAGAACTAGTCAGTATGACCATTATGGCAGTTAAAATACTACTGCTTACAATGCTATACTTGACCGACTAAGTCTTAATTCTTTGATAGCTATAGATATATCATCTTTTTGTAAAATTTCTTGTAGGCCAAAAGGTCGAAGAAGTAAGAGGAGATCAGGCTTTAGTAATATTACGTTGCTACCTTGAACAAGAGAATAAATCATCAGAGCATTCTTTAGATGATAAGATGAACAAAGATTCTTCTAGTAAAAAGCTGACCTAGCTTTGCACATGAATAATTTAGATTTTAGAGATGACCAGAAGGAATTGAATGCAAAATTAGTAGAAGCTATAAAAAAATAATATTACGAAATGATGATAGCAGGACAGTTTTGATTGTGTGTTATTTGGACTTCTTGATACTATGCAGTTATTTTAAATCTTTTCAGTGCATAATTAATGTAGGACTAAAAATATATCAATATAGATTATCATATTTTTAATTATAAAATGTACATGAGGATTTTATATAGTCAGAACTCGTAGTCTTTATATATAGACTACGGTTAAAATGATTTTAAAACACGTAGTCTTGTTTAGTGTAGTCTTAAATATTCCAGCGTAGTTAAAAATCCATGGTTTAGACTACGGTTTAAAAGTATTTTAAAATACGTAGTTAAAAATAAAAAAAATGTAGTCTTTAAATACATTTAGACTACATTTATTATCATAAATTGTAGTTAAAAGTTAAAAAATGTAGTCTTTATATGCATTTAGACTATATTATTATAATAAATTATAGTTAAAGGTCAAAAATCGTAGTCTTTAAATACATTTAATAATTAAAAGGCAAAAAAAATAAAGTCTTTAAATATATTTAGACTATGTTTTCATCAGAAAATGTAGTCTATTATGTACATTTAGACTACATTATGATATTGAAAACGTAGTATATATATCATACAAACATTCCAGAAAAATTCTAAAAATATTAAATTGAAATATCCAATAATGTCATATAAATATCCAATACTTTCATCATACAAACATATTCCAAAAAATCTCAAATACATTAAATTAAAATATCTAATTTTCTTCAATACATTTTCAATATCAAATACATTTAGTGTCAATTTTCTTCAAATGAAAGCTTGCAAATACTCGACCCATTCTCCACGCATAATGTCGATCTCTTCTTGTTTATAAGTTCTCTTCTTGTCTGCATATATACACATAAGTTACTCAGAAAAGATAACACAAAAATCTAAAATCATAAAAAGTACTACTTAAATATATGAATCATGTATGCAATAATAACCTACCTTTTCATCAATTGAAATGATATGATTCTCAATTATCTCCTTCATACACATGATGACATAATAGCCACATTCAAAACACTTAAAAGATGAATTTAAAAGTTTTATAAGACTTAAACAAATAAGATCTAATTTTATAAATTATAAAAAGAATGTGCAAGTCAATATACCTTAACTGACTTACAAGTAAGTATTTTTCTTGCAACTTGTTCAGCTTTAGCGTTGTATATTTTGAGTGCACTGATATAGCAAAGTATAATAATAGTGTGAGACTCAAATGATATAACCCAGATAAATTACTATAAAATTAAAAAGAAATAATACTTATATATTAATAATACCTTTCAATTCTTTCTAATTGAACGTCCAATAAAATCACAAAAATACACTTTGTCCCTATGAGGGTGACCAGTGATCCCTTCATAAACATAATAACAATAATTAACGTAATATCAAAAGTATCAATTTTTATTAAAAAATCACTTATCCAGAGTCAATTGATCCATATTAAAATGCTCTAATCTTTTAGCAATAAAATCTGATCGTACTCTAGCCGATCCAGAGTGTATAGAGATCTGTGCAGAGTCTACGAAGCCATACATGTTGAGTAGTTTTGATTTCTTGAGTTGGTTGTACAAATAGCTACACAAATCAAATTATTCAATCCCACCGTTATTATTAGAAACTTGTAACATCTAGAACAAACGAAACCCTAATTTCTTTTCCTCGGTTCAATCTCAAATGAAATCAACAAATCAAAACCGCATATCATCATCACAAGCAGCAAGATGGGGAAAGAGAAACAATAGGTTCTGTGAAACAAGGAACTGTCAATGTCTTTTCTACCACCCATGAGCTTCGTCAGTCTCTTTTTCTTTCTCTCTCTCTGTCCCTGCTGACTTATTTTCCTTATGGGAAAAGGAAAGACCCACTGCATCCATGCATGCATCCATCCAAGAACTCAATATAACATTAATCTTAGCTCACCTACCCTTTGCTTCTGCATCAATTATCCCTTCGTTGCCTGCAAGCATCAAATACTTATCCCTTCTTGTCAGGGGTGTGCACTCAAATCCCAACGCCTTGCCTATCTTCTCCTGAACGTAGTTCGCCACCTCACGGCTACTGCACTCCTTCCCATCGATGGAACCAGTGGGCACCTTCTCCATGAACTCCAGCACATACCATGGGAATGGATTCATGGTGAAATAGAGCGGATCCAAACCTTTGAAGCCGCTCGCGGTGGTGCCGTAGAACAATGTCGACGTGCACATGCAAAGCGACCGGCACCACCTCGTGGCTTACCTCGGCAAACAGGGGGCTGAAGCGGAGGAGGTGAGGCTCGTGGCACGTAGTCCCCTCGGGGAACACCACAAGGTCTCCTTCTCTGAGGACCGACTCCATCGTCACCATGTTGGAACCCAATCGGTTTGTTCCCACCCGGCTAACCTCAAATCGGCATCTGGTTCCGGCTCTAAGCCGGCTCCCACAAATGGGTTTGAGCCAACCCCTTGGCTCAACGCGCCGGAGATGCGGAGAAGGCCGAACCCTTCGGCTCCTCGCAACCCAGACCACGGAGCCCCATGCCGGCCGACACCAACCACGGCCGAGCTCCCACACGGCCATCGGCCACCACGGCGGAGGCGGCACTCCGGCGACACCAGCCAGCGGTCGTACTGAGAGACGCGGTGGTGAGGATCTGCATCTCACCCCACGACACAGCCGAGTTACTCGGCCGTTTCACTCAAGCTCCGCCGCTTCAGGCAGCGGTGAAACCAAGGGAATACCTCCCCCTGGACCCCCATACTCCGGTGATGGAACACCCGGCGGCCAATGGCCTGGTGGCCGGCCAACGGCAACAGGGCCCCACAACAAGCCCTTTCTGAAAACAGAGAGAGGCTCGGCCTCTCGACCACCCCACCGCACCATTAGCCGGCGGCAATGAGGCACGAGGAAACGGTCTCCATCCCCCATGGGCCTTGCTAGCTCCGGCAATGGGTCCGGCTAGGCCCCACAAGACGCAACCACCTACATCTAAAACAGGTGTCTCTGCCCTATAGGATTTACCTCAGGCTATTCGGCAGTCGACAGCGGCAACCGGTGGCAGCGAAAGGTACGGGGACCCTTGGTAACACCAACACTGGCCCATATTTGCTTGAGTAGAGATCCTGCCACCACTAATTAGCGAAACAAGGTCAAAACAGGGGAAGAAGGATAGAACAGAAGTGGGAGAGAGCAACTCCGAGACTTGGCTGATGCTGTAGCTGGTGGCGGTGACATGGCGTTGGAGGGTGCCGGAGATGTAGAGTGGGTCCAAGAGGGTGCGGTGGTTGCAGACGTAGAGCTGGCCGTGGGTCGAGTACTTTCGGGAGTAGTTGTCGGGCTTTGGAGGGGGGGGGAGGGGGAGGGGGTGGGGACGCGGCAGTGGATGCCCAAGAAGGCGAGGATGGGGGCGGAGATGACGAAGGGGAGGTAGACGAAGATGAAGATTCGGTAGACGGCGATGGGACGGCTAGTGGAAGCCAAACTGAGCAGTGGGCGGTGGAGTCTCCAAAAATGAAAGAAGAAAGAAACTTGATTTTAGGTATGACGAGGCTTCGTTTAGGGAAGAAAAAGTGAATTAGGAGGTGGAAAATTATATTAGATTATGTCTTAATTAAAATATATTAGACTATTTTAATTAAAAATATATTTTTTATATTATAAAATATTAAAAACATAGTTTTTTTTATTATCAAATAATATAAGATTAACTTTTATATTATAAGATATCAAAAACGTACGTCTCCTTTTAAAAAAAAAAAATGTAGTCATTTTATATTTTAGATAATTTAAAACTATGTTTTAAATAAAGGATGTAGTCTTTTAATTTATAAAAATATAAGACTATATTTTTTATGAATAATTTTTTTTTCTAAAACCTACTGTGTCTATTTAACTTTTTGTAGCATTGATTTAAACTCAGATTAAGTTTAGAGGTTATTTGGTTGTGGAAGAAACGGGGATGAACAACTTTTAGCCTTTATTTTTAAATGTTTAGATGAAAGAGAGAGAAAAAATTATTTATAAAGCCCACATATTTTTTAAAGATCATATATAAGAGAGAAGATATTTAGTTTTTCATAAAACTTTTTTTAAAAAAAATCATTTTAGAATAAATACCAAATGTTTCAAATCTATTTGAAGAATAAAAATAAACAAACAAGCTTATAGAATAGTCCTCATGCCATGATGCACGAGATGTCCCAAAAGAAAAGCAACCCCGAAGCTATATATATGGTAAAGCGAAATAGAACACCAGCACAAGCAACAGAACCGCAAGCCCCAGTTCATCATCACTTCAAGCAATACGTGGCCACAAAGTCTTCAACGTTCCTATCTGAGCTTCCACCCTTCCCCGCGGCCTTCTTGGCCAACTCACTCCACTTCCTCGCATTCCTCCTCATCTCCTCGCTCCTCTCCCCATCCATCACCATCCTCACACACCTCTCCACCTCCTCCCTCCCCACCATCCCCTTCTCGTCGGCCCTCGCTCTCACCCCCATCCTCCAAACATCCTCGATGTACTTGGCATTCATCGGCTGGTCCGACCAATATGGCATCCCGACCAAGGGCACGCCCAAGCTGATACCCTCTAGCGTCGAATTCCATCCGCAGTGCGTCAGGAAGCACCCGACCGCCTTGTGGGCCAGCACATCCAGCTGCGGGCTCCACGAGACGATCAGGCCTCGCTCCGAGGACTCCTCCTCCTCCTCGACGAAGTTCTCGGGGAGTTTGGAGGCTTCGGAGGGCCTCACCGCCCAGAGGAAGTGCTGGCCGCTGTTGAGAAGGCCGTAGGCAAGCTCCGCCATCTGGTCGGCGCCAAGCACGGCCATGCTGCCAAAGGACGCGTAGACGACGGAGTTGGAGGGCTTGGAGTCGAGCCATTTCATGCAGGGAGCGACGGCAGGGGTCAAGAAGTGGAAGCCGTAGCCGGCGTCGAGCGGTTGCCGGCCGTCCAAATACTTGGATGGCACTGTGGGGCCTACGGTCTTGGCTTGCCATGTGGATGCCGTATGGGCAGCTTCCTGCTCATGCCAGTAGGAAGGGTTGAAGTTCTTTATAATTTTCAAAGTTTATATATATATAATAGAATTTAGTGGGAACGCATCATAATTTGGAGCATAATTGGGCAGTTGATCATTTTTTCGATCTGATGGCCGGTTTGTAATTTGCAATCATTGTCATTCTCTCGACAGATTGGTTTCAATGTGAGGAGGACAAGGATAAGAAAAGTTTAATTTTATAAATTATATAATTTGATTTTAAGATTATTTTAGTTTATAAAAATTTTATTAGTGAATCGGTTGGGTTAATCAAGATGCATGGTATATAACTAATAAGGTAGTGTTTAGTTTCCAAAAAGTTATTTCTAGATAAATGCATAGGATAATATTTATTCAAAGGATAGTTTAAGAAAAAATCATTTTTTTTTTAATAACAAGTTTGCTCTCAAGGAATAGTTTCAATTATTCCTTGGTTCTAGGGAATAAGTTCAGGGAATATTCATGGTTAAACATGGAATAACCATAGGTTATCCCCTTTAATTAACCTTTTTGAGAGTTATCCCTATAGTTATAGCTTTTGGGGATAAGTTCTATTTCAAACATAGCCTAAAAAGAAATCAGAAGTTAGTTCACAGGTTTAGGAGAAAGTCTGCTTTTATTTTTTGGTTGAAAAAAATAGAGCCAAATAGATAAAACTATTTACACTAAAATTATGAATTTGATTGCGTCAATATTTGTGCCTAATCCTTTCCCTGGAAAAAAATAAAAATTGATGAGAAATAAATTTTATCAAGTGTCAATGATGGGAAATGCTCACTTATCTCAGGAGCCAAAATTGTCTACCACTTGAGAATTGCTAATCAGAAATTAAGGTAGTGTTTGAAATAGGGGATAAGAGGGATATCCAGAGGATATCCCTCTTATTCCCAAAAGCTATAACTATAAGGGATAGCAGGGAATAAAGTTAACCAAAGGGATAATCCATGGTTAACCATGGTTAACCATGGGATATCCCCTCAATTTATTCCCTAGAGAATGCAGAAATAGCTGGTTATCCCTTCAAATAAGAGTAAAAAAAGGTTATCCCATGGATTTACCTTTTTGCATTTGATATGATCAATGGGATAGCCAAGGGATATCCCTAGGGATAGCCAGGGGATAAATTCTATCCCGTACACTTATCCATGGATAACATTTTTCCTATCAAACACTACCTAATGGACTTGTCCAGTGGCTCCATTGCAACATTTATGATGGGACCACATAAGAGGAAAAATAGGTAGTCCATGACGATAATGTACGCCCAGTCATGATAAGCATCCTATTCTCTAGATGAGTCATGCAGTAAACCTGCTTTGATATTATTTATCATAGTTATCATGTAGTTATCTGAAAAGCATAACAAGAGAGGTATTATATAGATTTTTTGTTTTCGTATACGTACTTAAGATTTAAGCAACATAATTAATGATAGATTAAATACATGCCACCACAAGCTTTAACAACATATGCATAGACATAGCTCAAAATTATTTTAGATTCAATAAAAGTTTAAACCATGATGTACTGCAAGTTAATTGGTATTCTTTGTCCAACAAACTTCTCCTCTCTACCCTAAAATTGATTACTTCACTATTCAAGTTATAAGATTTTGAAGCCATTGGCTACTCAACATTTAAAAACAAAAACAAAATAAAAATTAATTCCAAACATTTAAAAATAAAAAGTATATCATCATTTTTTATTTAAATTTAGAGTCATCGTTTGTCCATATCAATGTGCGTCACATAAAGTTCTAATGACCCATGAACCATGAATAGTAATATAAATACTCTCTGACTCTTAATAATAAAAAATTATAATATTTAAGGAAACTTTTTTATTTATGCAATTCTACCTTCCAAACGTCATCCAGACCATGGTAATTTTTAATAAAATTAAAATTTAAACGCAGTGCACTACATTTATGATGCTAGATTTTGTCTCTATTTCTTTCTTCTTTGCTCTCTCTATCATCATCTGAAGTTTAAATGTAGGCTGAGATGGCATTAAAAAAAGAAAAAAGATAAATAAAACCATGCAATACACACAGAAAGTGCACTATGCCTAAGTTTCGTCCTCTTATAAATTGACTATATAATTCTACTTCCAACCATCATCCATAAAGTAGTATTAAAATCTTGACTCTTCTCCGAGACCATCTACATCATAATTATGCTTCCTAACCATCATCCATAAATAATTATTAATTATAAATGCTGACATCTTAACTATCATTTCATATCCATATACATTGCATGATAGTTGCCTACCATCATCCATAAAGTAGTATTAATATCTGACTCTTCTCCAAGACCATCTGCATCATAATTATGCTTCCTAACCATCATCCATAAATAATTATTAATTATAAATGTTGACATCTTAACTATCATTTCATATCCATACATTGCATGATAGTTGCCTACCATCATCCATAAAGTAGTATTAATATCTTGACTCTTCTCCAAGACCATCTACATCATAATTATGCTTCCTAACCATCATCCATAAATAATTATTAATTATAAAAATTGACATCTTAACTATCATTTCATATCCATATACATCGCAGGATAGTTGCCTATAGACTTTTTCATAAAGATTGGCCCATCCGTGAGGTTACTTAAAACCTGCACCATAAATAAGAATTAATTTGGCTTTAATCCTAAAACGCATTCCTTTAACAACTAACAACTCAGCCATCTATAAATTCAATGACGAATATTTTTCATATATTTTATTTAAAAAAAATAATAAATAATCTAATCAAAATAAATTAAAAATATAGAATTATCATTGATCTATGGAAAGGAAAGTATCTGTTCTTTGGTAAACATTATAAAGCTCAACCTATAAAAATCTTTCATGCATGACAATTAAAGAGTATTTCACAATTAAGATGTGTGCCAATTCTCCTTAAATCTCCTAACGATAGAAAATTCAGTAATAAAATATGTGACACATTTTGTTCAACATGTACATCCTTTTTATCCTTTTTCCTTTTGAGAAATCCAATCAAGCTTTTATATATATATATATATATATATATATTCTCAAACTCTTTTTCTCCTCTGTCAAAATTTTCTAGATAATTTGTCACAAGAAAAGGTTATACCTCAGGCTCCAGCTCGAAGAAGGAGTTGACCAAGACCACATTGGCTTTCTCCAAATTCTTGTACTGGCCCTTGAGCATATTCAAATGCGGCAGGGACGGGACCATTTGTGCCTCCAAAAAGAAGCTCGGCAGGTCGTCCGGCTCGAGCCGGGGCAAACCGGGCAGCGAGACGGCCTCCGTCACCGGCAACCCCAGCCGGCCCTCGTTCAGGTGCCCGTAGACGGCGTTAGCGCTGCACGACTGCGTGAAGAACGCGGCCGTCACCAGCCCGTGCCGCTCCCCGACGTCCCAGGCCCACGGGAGGAAGGAGTCGTAGACCAGAACACGGACCGGACGGCCTGCGGCCCGCTCGGACCGGATGAGCTCGTCGAGGGTCTTGGATCCGACCGACTCGAGGCTGTCGTGGTAGACCTGAATGGAGCCGACCTCGGCGAAGCTGGTCCGGTCGAAGCCGTCGGATATGGGGGCGAGGGCGACGGGGCCGGGTTCGGGGCGGGTGGTGGAGAGGACGAAGCGGGTCGTGGCGAGGGTGGCGAGGATGCCGTGCGAGGAGAGTCGCTTGGCAAACTGGAGCATGGGGTTGACGTGGCCTTGGGCCGGGTAAGGGAGAAGGAGGGCGTGGGCTTTGGGTCCGCCGTCCTCCATACTCTCTTGTTTCGTTGACTCTTATTCTACTTTTTTAAGGCCAAAACTCGATCTACTTTGAGCCAGAGAAAGAGAGAGAGCGCTTGCGAGTCCGTGGAGAGAGCCTTTGGTGTTAAATAACTGAGGACAAGAACAGGGAGAGAGGACAAGTTAGCTCAGATTTGTGGTGGAGGAAGGAAGAGGGTCAGGTTCCAAAGAGAGAGAGATATATATTTAATCCTTTACACAGAATGTTATTATGACTGAAAATATTATATCAACAATATTTTTATTTTACTATATTTTATTTTGGTCTGGCGAAGGCCAATCATGGCTTCCTATCAATCTATATTCTGGAGCAAATTTTGGATTCCGATATTTCGGGATTGACTCATTTCAGAGTGGTGTGATCGCCCGCTTGTAACAAAAAAAAAAAAAAAAAAAAAAAAAAATCTATATATTGATTGGTGGTTCACTTCTTGCAAAACTGACCATGCAAAATGTGACAAATGCATTTGGAACCGGTCCCCTCACTTGATTGGCTCTATGGGCAGGATATAATTATTTGGATATATATATATATAGTTATTCAGAGACTAAATTCAGACTAAATTCCCATTGCAAATTGATTTGAAATTTTGCATTTAATTTAGTACATGTGAATATATAAATTTACCATAGCTAAAGAAATGCTGTTTCTAACTAGATAGTCATAGCTAAACCTATAAAAATAACTTGTCAGAAAAATCAAATTTCTTATATATTGCTAAGGATTCTAAGATATCGATTTGAATGAGTGCTCTTCAAAATGTGCCAACTTTCTAATTAGGATGACTAGTTAAGTTTTATGTGAAGTTATGAACTAATCATAATGCACAATATATGACTATTGTAATCGTGCAGATATAATTTACTTATATGAATAACCTATTAAAAACTAAAAATAAGTTCTGTTGCTGTCAAGTCATGTTCCTCTAACGTCAGAAAACAGAGATCCTCCTCCTCGAAGAAGCTCCTGTAAGAAAGTCTCCGAAAATCGATTGCACTGGTGAGGACCCTCCGATGCTCAAGTAAGCGACTCGGAAACAGTGAAGAAAATAGAGCTAATAAAAGTAGCTAAAGAACTTGAGTTTAAATCCCTTTCCTCGTTGTGAGTGTAGGTTCTTATACATGTCCGAAGATCCCCTTTCCCGCTCTCAGAATGTGGCTAATTTTAAGGCATTGTTGTTCGGTAGTGGACAGGTAGCCTGGCTAACAGAGACAGGTCGCAACCGATACTAAGCATGTTAGAGGTGTCTTGCCCCGCTAGTCGCCTGCCAGGTACGATGCCACAGGTCGTAGATGGGCCTAGTCGTGTCAGACAGGTACCGCTACAGAATGTGGCCATGTGCAATCGCAGACAGTTAGCGGGCCACATGGCAGCCGTAGATGATTGGTGGGCCATGTATTAGTGTTAGGCGGCTCGAGATAGTAGGGACCCGAAGTCCGAGGCCGAGGGAACTTGAGGTCACGACCGAGGGGACATGAGGTTCGAGGCCAAAGGGACATGAGGTTCGAAGCCGAAGGGGCTCAGGTCCGAGGCCGAAGGGATGTAAGGTCCGAAACCGAGAGGACATAAGGTCCGAGGTCGAGAAGGTTTCGGAAACCGAGGCCGAAGGAGCCTCAGGGTCCGAAGCTGGGGTTTCGTCAATTGCTTCTTTCGTCAACTCTAACACGGCTTGATCAGTCACATCAAGTTCTTTACTCCTAATCTCATATTCAAATAGCTATAAAGTGGCTTAAGATAGGATGCAACCTTGACCATTCTTCTATGAATGCTCCTAGACATTAAAACTTCTTTTGAATGGAGTTTGAGAAGCCCTAACATGAAAGCAAAGAAACTGAAGCAAAGAATAGCTATGAAAGAGGTCAACTTGGAGCGCTAAGATGGAAAAAAACATGATTTTTAGGTGATGTCGTGAAAGAGTTTTTACTTATGATGTCAACAAAGATAAAACTTGTGACTGAACTATTATTATATATCATAACTATTTTATTGGAAAGAAAAATGCAATTCTAGAATTGGTACATGCCATGTTTTGATTAAAAACTTCTCCCAGAGAATGCATCACCGTGTAATGTTATGAAAATGCTTTTATTTATAACGTCAAAAATTTTCAAGCAAAGACGATAAAAGATTAAGCTGCATTACTATTGTATACCATAATTAATTTATAGAAACGATAAGAATACGCATACATAGATGTTGAAATTGAGTGGTTTCGAATTTCAAATTTAAAACACCATTAGTGACAAATGACATCATTAAAATATTAAAAGCTTCGTCACAGGATCCTGGACGGTAATCTAACTGGTATAAATAAATTAACGAGGACACGACAGCACTTTGGACTTTGGTGATACAAGCGCGGCTGCTTTTCTTTCAAGTAAAACACACCACCAAGATAGAGTGCACGAAGCCACCGTCAGTAACATCTACTACCTCCCTGTTAAAGTTATCTGCGCCTCGCCTTGGGTTTTTTTTTAATATTTCATTACATAAATCGATAGGATCTCTCGGTTTTTTTTTTTTTTTTTTTTAACGAACATCCGATGGCTTTACATGCCGTTTCCTTTCTTTTATGTTCTGAAGAAATTTTAGCCTCAGCTTCCGATGAAGTTTTTCTTTTCAAGATGAGTTCGATTATAGCCAGGCAAATAAAAAGAAGAGGATAAAAAAAAAAAAAAACCATCACGTGGTGGATAGGCATGCTCCTCTCATTTGTCAATATATCAGCCAAAAGGTAACCAAGATGACATTTTTTTTTATATAAAGTTTTATGCGCAGAGAGTGGGCAATGTGAATAACGGCTAATCTTAGAAATCTATAAACTCTACATAAAATTGTATAGAAATAATAGCCAGGATCAATGTATTACTTTCAGTCATTGTTTATGATCTACCTCTCGAAGATCTGAATCAGAATCTTGATCTTCCTTTGGATCTGAATCAGCTTCAGATCTACCTCTTAGGATCTTGATCTACCTCTTATGGTGTATGCCCTCAGGGCTTGTTTCTGGTTTTCTCTCGTATGATATTGTGTTATCGAAAACCTTAAAAGGGATCTATATTTAAGGAGATTTTCTTAACTCCCTTCCACCGCCTACTCATCAAAGTAGGCATTTAAATTTCAAATTTCAAAAGAGATATCGTTATCACTCATTAACTAGTGGATGGCTATCGTTGAGAATTATCTGCAAACGATTAAGCTATATCGCAATAAAATAGGACCATCCATCAAAACGGGATACTACATTCTCCCACTTGGTCTGCATATTTTATCTTAATCCATAATTCTCAACACTGAACAAGAAACCAAATACATAAATCATAGCGATAGGTCCTCTATAATTGAGTATAATCTTCTATGTATTACAATGCATTCAATTTCTTTACCACTATTCCAAATGTGACAACATAACATAATAAATAAACCATATGTTTATTCAGAGTCCAAAAGAAATTTTTGTCATTTCTCGAAAGTCAAATAATGTGTACACCTGAATGAGAAATAAATAAATAATTGAAATAAGAGTTTCTTTATACAAATTCTTATCCATGCAATTATATCATGGAACCAACTCCCATTCGTACCAATGATCCATAAAATTCTTAATTGGCATGCCTTTAGTCAAAGGATCAGCTATCATCAATTCAGTGCTAACGTGTTCTATGACCACTTTATTTTCTTTTAACACGTTCTCTTATGGCTAAATACTTAATGTCGATATGTTTACTTTAACTATCACTCTTGTGGATTTTAGCCAAAAATACAGCAGCTGAATTGTTACAGTACAATTTAATTGGCCTAGCATAGAGTCAACAATTCTAAGCCCTGAGATGAAACTCTTCAACCATACACCTTGCGATGTAGCCTCAAAACAAGCAACGAACTCTGCTTCCATAGTAGAGGTAGCAGTCAAAGTCTGCTTTGCACTCCTCCATGATATGGCTCCACCAGCTAACATAAATATAAATTCTGATGTTGATTTTCGAGAATAAATGCAACCAGCAAAGTCTAAATCTGAGTAACCCTCTATCTCCAAATGATCAGTTCGTCTATACATGAGCATGTAGTCCTTGGTTCCTTGAAGATACCTAATGACCTTTTTAGCAGCTCTCCAGTGGTCTAAACCTGGATTACTTTGATATCTTCCCAACATTCCTACTGCAAATGTAATGTCAGGTCTTGTGCAAACCTGAGCATACATTAGGCTTCTAACAGCTGAAGCATATGGAATGTTGTGCATCGTTCCCGTTCAAGTTCATTTTTAGGGCACTGGTTCAGTGAACGTGTCATCCTTCACTATAGGTGCAACACTTGGTGAACAATTTTTTATCTGAAATCTCTCCAAGACTTTATTGATATAAGTTTCTTGAGACAATCCTAAAATGCCTCGAGATCTTTCTCTATAGATCTTAATGCCAATGACATAAGATGCTCACTCGTATCTTTTATATCAAAATTCTTAGAGAGAAATTATTTCACCTCATATAGCAACCCTTTATCATTGGTTGCAAGTAGAATCATCCACATATAGGACTAAGAAACAAACTTCCACTAACCTTCTGGTATATACATTGATCCATGATTTTCTCTTCAAAACCAAAGGAAGAGATCACATCATGAAATTTGAAATACCACTAACGTGAGGCTTGTTTCAATCCATATATAGATTTCTTAAGCTTACAAACTAAATGCTCACTATCACCAGAGAAAAATCCTTCAGGCTGTTTCATGTAAACCTCTTCCTCTAGATCTCCATTAAGGAATGCAGTTTTCACATCCATTTGATGTAACTCAAAATCAAAATGAGCTACCAATGCCATAATTATTCGGAGAGAATCTTTCTGGATACAGAAGAAAATGTCTCTGTGTAGTCGATTCCTTTCCTCTGATTGAATCCTTTGGCAACGAGTCTTGCTTTATATCTCTTAATGTTGTCTTGTGAGTCTTTCTTTATTTTAAAGACCCATTTCATCCAATGGCTTTTACACCATCAGGCAACTTAACAAGATCCAGACTCAATTAGATGCCATAGATTCCATCTCGTCCTTTATGGCATTGTACCATAAGTTTGATTCCTTAGAACTCATGGCTTGTGAAAATATTTCAGGATTATTTTCGGCTCCATTGTTATAATCAGATTCCTGTAGATACACAATATAATCACTAGGAATTGCTGATTTCTTTATTCTAGTTGATCTTCTTAATGTTGTGTCAATGACCTCTTGAGGAGTATCTTGCACAACTGATTGTTATTGTTGAACAACATGATCTTCTAGATTATCATCAGCTTGTGAAATTTCAATGACAGGTTGTTGAGCACTTATTTGAGTTTGAGGAGTGCTATAAATAACAACCAATCCCTCACTTGAAGTGGAAAGCTGGAATATCTGAATGATCTTTCTCAGAAGAAGCCAAATACTGAGATTGATCACTCCCACTGATCAAGTCATTCTCAAGAAATTTTGCATTTCTTGATTCCACAATCCTAGTGCTGTGAGATGGACAATAAAATCTATAACCCTTGGACTTCTCAGCATATCCAATAAAATATCCACTAATAGTCCTTGGGTCTAGTTTTTTTCTTGTGGATTATAAACTCTTACTTCATATGGGCATCCCCAAACATGTATATGTTGCAAACTTGATTTTCCAACCTTTAAATAACTCAAATGGCGTTTTGGAAACAGCCTTGGTTGGAACTCGGTTTAATATATACGCAGCAGTTTTAAGAGCTTCAGTCCACAAGGATTTAGGTAGGTTGGAGCTGACAATCATGCTCCTTACCATGTCCAATAATGTTTGGTTCCTCCTTTCAGCTATACCGTTTTGGTCAGAGACCCCGGCATGGTGTATTGTGCAACAATTCATTTTCTTCAAGAAACCGAGCAAACGAACAGATGCTTGTCCATTCTCAGTGTATCTACCATAATATTCTCACCTCTATCTGACCTTACGATCTTAATTTGCTTGCCGCATTATTTCTCTACTTCTGCCTTGAATACCTTAAAGGCATCTAAAGCTTCGTTCTTACTATGAAGCAGGTAGAGATACATATATCGTGAATAGTCATCAATAAATGAGATGAAGTATCTTTGACCATCCATATCTGGACTACAGATATCCGTATGTATGATCTCCAGTATTTCTGAACTTCTCTTGGCATCTTTCTTGGACTTATTGGTTTGCTTTCCCTTTATACAGTCCACACAAGTGCCAAAATCAGTAAAATCAAGAGTATTAAGTACTCCATCTTTTACTAATCTTTTAATTCTCTCAATGGAGATGTGACCTAATCTCCGATGCCACAAAATAGAGGAATTCTCATTCATACCATCTTTTCATACCAGTTTGGGCGTGCATCACATTATAGGAGGTATTTTTTTCAAATTAATTTGGAAAAGATTGTTGGACAATGTACCATTCCAATAAGCTTAGATTTATAAAATAAATCAATAGAGCTTTTATTAAAATTAAAGGAATATCCTGCTTGTACAAGCCTTGACATTGAAATCAAATTTCTAGAGAAACTTAAAATATAAAAATTCTTTTCCAAATCTAAAAAAAACTAAATCTAAAATAAGTCTGCACGTCCTAATTGCTTCCACATGCAAACCCATCTTGTTTCTTGAATAGATGCTTTGTTCACTTCCCAATGTTTCCTTTGATTTAGAAAACCCTGCATGGTATTTGAAACATGGATTGTAGAACCAGAATCAATCCACCATGTGTTATGACATATAACCAAATTAGATTCATAACATACGAATGAGGTTAGAGTACCTTTCTTGTAAGCCAAGCCTTGAATTTGAGACAATCCTTCTTTATATGCCCTTTCTTCTTCTTGTCTTCTATATGGATGGGTACTTTACCCTTTTCTTTGCATTTGGCTTTAAGAGCTTTAGTCTTTCTCTGAGTGGCTAAATGTAAGCCTCCCTTCCCCTTGAACACACATGGTCAGAAGTTCATTAATTGACCATTTGTCCTTATGTGTGTTGTAAGATATTTTGAAGGGACTATACTGTTATTGGAGTGAATTCAAATAAAGTGTACTAAGAAAGATTTTGACATCTCAACCTCTAGGGATTTCAACTGAGCCACAATATCCCTCATCTTCATGATGTGCTCACACACACCTCCAATAGTAGTGAGCTTCATTGATAACAATTTTGCCATTAGGGTGCTAGCCAGTGCCTTATCTGAAGACTCAAATTGGGCTAAGTTATTATACTTAAATAGATTCATTAACTTAATGATGTGACTAACAAATCATATTCCTTTCTTAATTCCTGTAGGTAATTAAGAAAATAATTTGTTATCCCATCCTAATTAATTATATCAGTGCAATAAAAATTCCTGTGGGATAAGATTCATTGCATTAATATTCTAACCTTATGTGATCTTTGCAACTCAATATATAATTTTGATTAATTAAAGATGTTGTGGCTACTCCTCAATTAATCAAAATTATATTGACCACATGATATTTGAACTCCATTATATGCATATAGATTAACTAATTTAGCATGATTATTAGGTAGTGATCTTAATCAACATAACATTTCCAAATCAAGATCTGAATTAATCAAATTGGCCAGGCCAATGGAAGAGAGGTGGGGGTCCCTCCGTTGCTTTCCTTAGATCAGTCAACGGAACCAATTAAGTAACCATGATCTCTTCACTTTTCTAGACACCAATTGATCAATCAAACCTTAAAAGGATTTGCACTATGATTTTTCACACTACCACCAAATATAATTTTATTCATGCATAATATAAATCTAATATGCAAAACAGGAGATAGCATATCAATTATCTATTTAATGCATTTTTAAAATTATCATCTTAAGCAAAATTTTTTGTTAATTAAAACACGTTCGGCCGTAGCTCATTATTCCCTTGGGCCAGTCTATGCAAAACACCGTAGGCATAGAGACTCAGAAGGCGTATTTTAATACAAAAAATTTAAACTTAAGAAACAAATGATAAAACAAATCATATCAAATGATATAACATTAAACAGATAATAGCATGCATATAAAAATTTAACCTATCCAATCTGATTTTAAATTTGAGATGAGGAACTTTATCTTTATATCATGGAACTGGTAACCTCTTGCTTGAAAAGAGGAACCTTAACCACCACAATAAATGCTAAGTTCTTTTCTTCTATATGAATTTTCTTTTATTTAAATCATACCTATGAATAAGAGAAAATAAATTCCAATGATCACAAACAATCTTTCAATCTATTAACTCTTCTGGTACGTGGTAGTTGGGTCAAACGCACCAAGGTACTACAAGTAGCCTCCCTTTGGTACGTCCCTAATATCCCTACCACACGTCCGTTGGGTTAAATAATCTAGGGTACTACCAGTAGCCTTCCCTTTGAAGAGAAATAGAGACCAAGAATGCCTACGAACAATGAAATAATAAGTTGTTCTAAAAGATTTAATTAGATCCCAAAATAATAAAATCTGAAATAATGGAAACACTTACAATAAAACAAGGCAGAGGTATTGAAGCTATGCTACCAACTGTTAGAAATCTATTAACTCTACACAAAATTGTATAGAAATAGCCATTGTTTATGATCTATCTCTCGAAAATCAGGATCTTGATCTTCCTCTGGATCTGAATCAGCTTCAGATCTACCTCTCAGGATCTTGATCTTCCTCTGGATCTGAATCAGCTTCGATCTACCTCTCAGGATCTTGATCTACCTCTTCGAGAATCTTGATTGAGTGCTTCCAATCAATGAGCAATCGCACAACGATGGTGTATGCCCTCAGGATATGCTTTTGATCAAGGACCCAATATCTCTGGCTTCTTTCTGGTTTTTCTCTCGTATGATATTGTGTTATTGAAAACCTTAGAAAGGATTTCTATTTAAGAAGATTTTTTTAACTCTCTTCCACCACCAACTCTCATTAAAGTAGATATTTTAAATTTTAAATTTCAAAAAAAATATCATTATCACTCATTAACTAGTGGATGACTATCATTGAGAATTATCTACAAATGATCATCTACCAAAATGAGATACTACAGCTAGGCCTCGAAAGGTTGGACGCATTTATGGGCCAAGTATGATGAGCGTCCGCTTGATATGATAGCAGCTGAAATTAAGGCCGAGAAAGGTTCCTCTGATTGAGGTTACAATCATCGGTACCATCCTTTTTTAAAATTTGCCAGCCAGATGACGTTGATTTTATGGTCCTAAATGATTGCGTGCGAGGTCCTCCCTCCTTATAGCCGCACTGCCACCATGTTTTCTGACAATGCTGGCAGCGACCCAGTCCACTACCAAAATATCAGAAGCTATGTCAAAAATGATTTAGATTATAACGTAACGTGATCACAACATACAACTTAGCAAAGATACAAACAGCATGGATTTGAATTAATATATGTTCGTTTCATAGTTGTCAGGTTCGGCTCCAGCATCGATCTTACCAAAGGCTCAAATAATTGTATCATTGTTTCAGCCATCAAATCAGATTGAACTATCAATTTAATTATTTTAATATAACATAAATTTATATTATAATAAATTAATTTTTAATAAAAAAATAAATATGTATAAAATAATAATTTTTAATATTTAATATCATAAAAAATTAGTTCAGAGTTGATCAGTTTATGGATTGATCAGATTATTTTGGATCTCTTATCCATTTGATTTTATGTTAGAATCGAAATGATTTGGCCTTCAAATTTTGGTTTAACCGGTCCAACTAATGATTTACCTAACTAATTATCTTTTTTTATTTTAAAAAAATATCGATCCATTATCGATTAATATGGTCGCTTGCAATAAACTTTGGACGGAGTTCAAAGCAACATCCATCGATCACAAGTAGGATCCAAACATGAAGTAAAACTTTTAAAGGCAATAACTTTTATGATTCAATATCAGGATGCACCGTAGTCTGCACATTTTTTGGGCTTCGCATATAAAAATAAGATAGTAGGCTGCTTTCAAGGTGTAGTTTGTGCCCTCAACAAATGATAAAATTATCCTATTGGAATGGATTAAACCTAAGAGTCAAATCCAATGAATAAATCAACTTCGGTTTGAACAATCCTACCGTTGAACCTCACTATCATTATCTTCGAAGGGATTAATTTCTGTTCTAATCTTGCCATCTTTCCTATCATCTTTATTGACAAAATGTTATTGTCCACCAAGACAAGCCTCATCGACTTTTCATCCACTTTATACTAGATATATAGTGGTTGTAAGTGATGCAGGATATACCATACAATAATGTAGAGCAATGATTCAAATTTTAAGAAGCTTTACTTTTCGAAAAAAGTAAGAATAAACTAAGAATGATTATGCAAAGAGTAAAGTAACTATCCACAAATATGACTCACTAAGTAAAAGAAAATATGATCCTAGAGTTAAGAAACCACTACTTAGAACATGCTCTTTCTTCAATAAAATAAAACTTATGAGAAGGGATAAATATGATTATTAGGCAATGATGATCTTCGTCCTAAAAGATTGGATCACATAGCTTCTGAAATAGGCGCCTGGAATAAGAAGCTATGCTCCCATGGATGTTTCGACTTTTCTTCATATGGTTCCGGAAGCAAGGAGGACTTCATCTGGATCATAGCACCTTGGCATCTTGGGACTAGGATGCTTAGAATAGATGTTGAAACGGATATTTCTTGGGCCTCTCATCCTCTCCCTCACGAAATGTCAATGCTCAGGAGAACATAAAAATAGAAGAAGAAGACTCTTTTTCATTAATCATCAATTATTTTTCTACAAGAAGAAGGGATCGATTTTTATAATAAACCCTAACCCTTGAATTACACGAAAAAAAGAGAAAAAATGGCGTCATAATGTTTTCAAATAAGAAGATATGCAGCATCTTGAAACAAGAAAAAGAGATCAGATGATGGTTTCCAAATAAGAAGATATGTGGCATCTTAAAATAAGAGAAAGATATCAGGGACGGTTTCCAAATAAAGAGATAGACGGCATCTTGAAACAAGAAAAAAAAGATTAGGGAGTGGCATCATATTCTACTTTTCATAAGGGATGGATGGCAAGTCACCTTCCATAGAGGAGCTTATTTGCTAGCTTATTTGCTTTCTTTTATGCTGAGATAACTTCATGAAAATCTTGGAATGCCTTAATTGAGTAGATGACATCTACTTTGATTGAAATTCCATGTGGCTACTGAGGTGGCGCACTGAATGTGGTCCTTCATGATCTTGGGTCTTCAACTTCTTACACTTTGACTCAATAAATCTTGACTTAACTCAGATAAAAATTATTGGACTTATACTGACAAAACTTAATTACAGGACTTAAAGTCAAACCAATATAAAGTAAGAAATCCATAATGACTGTAGACTCAAATGGATTAATAGGAATCAAAAGTCTAATTACATCAATCAGAAATCTATAATGAGCTCAGTAACATCTGTCTGATTCTAGTGTCCGTATCAGTAAATATTATTTTATCACTGATGAGGCTTAAAGAAGATAATTGTTTTTGATCTGTTATGTTTGCTTCAACTTCCTGCACCATCATAACAGGGTTTAGAATAATGGCCACAAATTCCTTTTTATTGGTTGATGCTTCTTTCGGTCCTTGGCTACCATTAGTCTCCCTAATTGCTATTTGGGCCACTTAATCATCTTTGGTTACATCTTCATCAAATACATCCTCTTACTTTTCCTTTGATGCGAAGACAAGAGGAAGAACGTGATTCATATACATACTACAAGGTATGTCGTGATACTTGGATTGATTTGTGCTTTCTTCACTGCTCTTACTACTTTTTTAATTATCCTCGAGCTTATTTTGCTCAGAACCCCCTAACTAGGATATCCATGACCCCTCCCCATACAATGCTACGGTATCAAAGGCGACTTGGACTCAGTCGATATCGACGTCCTTTCTTGTAGTATGGTTCTTGGTTTAAGTTTGAGGGCATGCTATTTGGGCAACTCTATCTAATTTTGTTTGGCTTGCTAGTTGAACCACTTCCATATCTCTTTTTGCATCCTAGATATGTCTTGATAAAAGGATATCCGTAGTTCTTTGGGAGTTGATATGCCCTTCTATACCAATGGACCATTAGAGTACTCAGAATCTAGAATGTTCTTGATCCCGAAGTTGAGGATTCACCCATAACCTAGAAATATGATCGATCACTGTATAGGAGTGTGTTTGACTGAAAAGAAACTTCATTGGGTCTTTTAGGAAGCTAAGTTGGGTATGAAACTCCTCTTCGTTAGGTTATAATTCCACTTGGCAAGATACTTGAATAGGGGATGCCTTCCTTGGTTACAACCTGCATCTTGGCCTTGATTTGTTGATCTTCTCGACATCTTTTCCTCCTACTATGGTTCTGTTTTTTTAGATTCTTCATTTTCTCAAGGTGTAAGGAGGGGGCCATGATATTGATTGGCCATAGCCCTCCCGATGCAAGACATTATAGTCAAACTTTCTACTAGGCTCATCAAGCAATCCTACTTATGGATCCTCAACTTTATATCTTTCCACAAGGATCTCTTGAATGGATTTATTTCAATTTTTGTTATTTGTAGTTGAATAATTAGTGAGATTGGAACTCTAGTTTACAATATTGATGATTGAGGCTTCAATTTTGATGGCCTTCTCTTTGACGTCTTTGGAGGTTGATTGCCTTAAGAAGGTAGCATAGGACTTCTTGCCATAGTGCCCTTCTCTACAATTAGGCAAATTAGCTTATCAGTTTATTCAGCCAAGCATTTATCAACTAACCTCATTATTTTCTTTTGCTATTTATATTTTTGACTGGCCAAAGATTCGACTTTTTTATTAGCATCTTCCAAGACAAGCCACAATTTTTTTTGCTAAGTTTGATAAGCCTGGAGTAATCATGTTGGTGCGGGCACCAGGATCAGACAGAGATTACTGGCTCATTATGGATTTCTGATTGATGTAGTTAGACTTTTGATTCCTGTCAATTCATTTAAGTCCAGAGTCATTATAAATTTCTTACTTTATGTTGGTTTGACTTTATGTCCTGTAATCAAGTTTTGTCAATATGAGTCCAGTAATTTTAGTCAAATATAAGTTCAGTAATTTTATTTGAGTCAAGTCGAGATTTATTGAGTCAAAGTGCAAGAAGTTGAAGACCCAAGACCATAAAAGAAAGCAAATAAGCCCCGACATGAAATTCCAATCAAAGTAGGTGTCATCTAATCAATTAGAGCATCCCAAGATTTTCATGAAGTCATCTTAGCATAAAAGAAAGCAAATAAGCCATCTATGGAAGGTGACTTGTTGCCCACTCCTTATGGAAAGCAAGATATGGCACCATCTCCTGATCTTTTTTTCTTGTTTCAAGATGTCGCCTATCTCCTTATTTGGGAAAGCTATCCTCTGATCTATTTTTCTTATTTCAAGATGCCACCTATCTTTTTATTTGAAAAAGCTATTTTCTAATCTCTTTTCCTTGTTTCAAGATGTCGTCTATCTTTTTTTTGTTTCAAGATGCCACCTATCTCCTTATTTTGAAACAATATGGCACCCTTATTATCTTTTTTTTCATGTAATTCAAGGGTTAGGGTTCATTATAAAAACCCTTACTTCTTCTTGTAAAGAACAATTGTTGATTAATAAAAAAGAGTTTTCTTCTATTTTTCTGTGCTCCTAAGCATTGACACTCCATGAAGGAGAGGGTGAGAGGCCCAACAAATACCCATTCCAATACCTGTTCCAAGCATCCCATCACCAAGACGCCAAGGTACTATGATCCTTAGATGAAGTCCTCATTGTCTCTAGAACCATCTAAAAGAAAGTTGAAACATCTGTGATAGCATAGCTTCATCTTCCAAGTGCTCATCCTAAGAGTTGTGTGATACAATCTTTTAGGACAAAGACCATCATTGCCTAATAATCAAACACATCCCTTCTTATAAGTTCTATTTTGTTGAAAAAAGAGCATGTTCTAAGTAGTGATTTCTCAACCCTAGGATCCCGTTTTTTTATTACTTAGTGAATCGTATTTTGCGGGTAGTTATTTTACTCTTTACATATTCATCCTTAGTTTATTCTTACTCGTTTTGAAAAGTAAAGCACCTTAAAATATGAATCATTGCTCTACATTAATCTCTTGCATGGTACATCCCACATCAGTTTGGTATCAGAGCAGGCTAGGACATGTTCATGCATATTGCTAAAAATTTTTACATATAAAAAAAATTACATTATTCAAGATTTCATGCCTCTTGAGCCATTATACGAAAGTATACTGTCATGACCCTTGGGAATAATGAGCTACGACCGGACATAGGACCCTTAGCAATCATCTAATTAATCTTCATTAAATCTGTAATTTTTTTTTATTTTTAGATCTACAACAATAAATATATATAATAATAATAATAATAAAATAAAATATATACATATATATATCTGCATATTTTACTTTAGGTTTTCATATGTGTGTACATGCATTACTGAATTCACTTAATGGCAATTTCTCTATCTTATGTAAGGGAAGAATTTCATTACCTTTTCTTGGCCCAAAACAACCACCCTCATCTCGATCCCAAGACTAATTAAAATTGAATAGAAACCTAAAGTAAAGTTAGGAACACCCACGTAGTTGAGTTCCAAGTATTGTGATGAAACTGGTACACTCAATCCTTCAGTTATTTCTTGAAAGTGATGTCTAGGGCTAGGGATCAAATGGCAAACACCTTAAGTGAACTTATTGGTTATCTAATTAGGTCCCTGCAAGAGCGAGGGAGCCTCCCACAATCCTACCTCTTACCTGACCAATGGAAAGGATAATTGTTGAGTTGATTGTAATTTGAGTTAATTATTCTACTTGAGCTTCTAGGTCTAAAAATCCTAGAATAAATTTGTGTGTTGCATGACCATCAGGTCAGGAGCCTATTATCAACATCCCCAAACACAACCAAGTTACACCATGGATCCTAATCTTAAAACTTTATTGAGAACCATGACTGAACAATTTGGACAATTAAACAATAGGTTTGATCAAATAAAAGAGCGAATCGGAGCCCTTGCAGAAAACCGATTGAACCACACTGAACCTAAATCACCTAAATCAACTCTCCTTGGTCCAAGAGCCAATCGTCATGATCTCACCCCTGAATATAACCCTAAAATGCACACACCAAGACTTTGTGGATTTGGAGGAAAGATTCTTTAGGAACATACGACTCGATGCACCTACATTTGATGGCAATCTTGATCCTAAGGTATACATTGATTGGGAAGGAGATATGGACTAGTACTTTGAATGGTATGAAATATTTGAAGAGACAAAGTTTAAGTTTGCTAAACTCAGGTTAGTTCGCCAGGCTAGACTATACTGAAAAATGTTGAAAGGATAACTAGGCAAAAGGAAGACATACCCATAGCTAACTGAAGAGCCATGAAACTTAAGCTTAAGAAAAAGTATCTTTCTATATCCTATCACCATAGACTTTTATATCAATGGCAGAGGCTGAGTCAGGAAAGCAAGACTATATCTGAATACATAGCCAAATTTGATGAATATGTCATGAGGTGTAGCATAGATGAATATGAAGCCGTGACCCTATCTAGATTTAGGGCTGAACTACGTCAGGACATTCAGAGAGAATTGTTTTTAAGAGAACTCCATGATCTTGAATAGGCTTATCAAATAGCTAGAAACTACGAGAGATTATAAAGGGGATCCATAAGCCGTCAATCTGAACCCACTAAGAATGGTACCCCTAATCAAAAACTAGGGTCTAGTCAAGTGCATCCAAGCCGACCTACTCCTAGCAGCCCATTGACATGCAAGAAAGATAAGGGTAAGTCACCTGAAGTTTAAAGGAATCCAAATCCTAATGCTTCTTATTTTAGATGTCATAAATTAGGACACTATGCTAGTCAATACCCAACCCGATCCCTACACATAGGAGAACTAAAGGAAGAAGATTCTGAACCCACTAATGAGCATAAAGGATAAGTGTATGAAGCTGGAATACACTTAGTGGATGAATTTGAAGGAGAGGAGGAAGTTATTGAGTCATCTGATTTATTAAAAGTTGTTTGATGTATCTTGACCCAAACCAAAGAACAAAAGGATTGGCGTGGAACCCATATCCTATAGGCATTTGTGAAGTTAGGAAAAAAGGTATGTAAGATCATTATAGATAGCGGAAGCTGTGTTGATGCGATCTCAACCAGTGCTGTCAAAACCCTAAGTTTATCTATGATTCTCCATCCCAATCCCTATAAGGTATCTCGGATAGACTCAACTTTCATCTCCATTAAGCTAAAATATCAAGTCATGATCCAACTACAATCCTATCAAGAAAAGGTGTGGTGTGATGTCCTTCTTATGGAAGTTAGCAATATCATCTTAGGTCGACCTTGGTTATATGATCATGATGCTACCCTGTATGGTCGATCCAACTCCTACCCCTTTAACCACCATGGAAAGAAGCTTGTGATAAACCCAACTCCACCTAAGGATCATATTAAGAAGGAATCTAGTAACTTGAAAGAGAAGAAACTGGGATTAAATCTGATCAGCGCTAAAGAACTAGAGCGTGAGATCACTTAGGGTTCATCAGTTTGGATCTTAACTACTAAAAAAATTCATCGGTTTTTTAGATGTATTTTCTGAGGAGCTGCCAGGGTTACCTCCTGACAGAGGATTTGATTTCAGTATAGATCTAGTTCCAGACACCAGACCAGTAGCCATGGCACCTTATAGAATGGCTCCAGTTGAATTGAAAGAATTAAACAGTTAGTTACATAAATTATTGGATAAAGGGTTTATTAGACCCATATATCGCCATGGGATGTACCAGTGTTGTTTGTGAAGAAAAAGGATGGTACCTTGAGATTATGTATAGACTATAGACAGTTGAACAAGGTGACCATTAGAAACAATTATCCATTGCCAAGGATCGATGATTTGTTTGATCAGCTGTAGGGGGCAGTAGTGTTTTCAAAGATTGATATGAGATATGGGTATTATCAATTGAGAATAAAGAATGAGGATATATCTAAAACTACTTTTAGGACCAGATATGGTCATTATGAGTTCTTGGTGATGTCATTTGGCTTGACAAATGCTCCAGGTGCTTTTAAGGGTCTGATGAATCAAGTATTTCAGGAGTATCTAGATAAATTTGTGATAGTATTAATTGATGACATCTTGATTTATTTTAGAAGTAGTGAAGAGCATGAATAGCATCTGAGGACAGTTTTGCATATATTAAGAGAAAATCAATTATATGCAAAGTTTAGTAAAAGTAAATTTTGGCTGGATGAGGTAAAGTTTTTGGGACATTTAGTTTCAGCCGAAGGTATTATGGTAGATCCTCAAAAGATTGAAGCTATAGTGAATTGGGTATCACCTACCAATCAGACTGAGGTGAGGAGTTTCTTGGGGCTAGCAGGATATTATAGAAGATTTATAGAAAATTTTTTGATTTTGTCTTCTCCTATGACTAAGCTGCTTAGAAAGAATATCAAGTTTGATTGGTCTAATGAATGCCAGAAGAGTATGGATGAATTGAAAAAGAGATTAACCTCAGCCCCAATTCTAATACTCCCTGATAGTGCCAATGATTATGTGATCTATAGTGATGCCTCATTGAAGGGTTTGAGATGTGTTTTAATGCAAAATGGAAAAATGGTGGCTTATATATCTAGACAGTTGAGATCCCATGAAAAGAATTACCCCACACATGATTTGGAGTTAGCTGCTGTTATATTTGTATTGAAGGTTTGGAGGCACTACTTGTATGAAAGAAGATGCTAGATATTTACTAATCATAAGAGCTTGAAATATATTCTGACCCAGAAGGAATTGAATTTAAGGCAGAGAAGATGGAATGAATTGATTAAAGACTATGATTACACTATTGAGTATCACCCAGGGAAAGCTAATGTTGTGGCTGATGCCTTGAGTCGAAAGTCTATGGCCACATTAGCTTCTATTAGAATAGTACAGCTACCCTTGATGATTGAGTTAAGGAGGTTAGATGCAGAGCTAGCTGTAGAAGAATCAGGAGCCTTATTGGCTACTTTCAAAGTGAGACCCCAGATGCTAGAGGAAATAAGAGAAGCTCAGTTGCTAGATCTACAGTTGTTTAAAGCTAGATATTTAATTCAGAGTGGGTCTCAGTCAAAGTTTTCTGTTAGAGGTGATGTGGTGTTATTATTCAAGAGCAGAGTTTGTGTGCCAGCTGTGGAATTAGTGAAAGATCAGATTTTAAGGGAAGCACATAACTCAGCTTATTCAATGCATCCAGGTAATACTAAGATGTATAGAACTATCAAACAGAATTACTGGTGGAATGGTATGAAAAAGGAGATAGCTGAGTATGTATCTAAGTGTTTGGTGTGTCAGCAGATTAAGGCTGAACATTAGTGTTCGGCTGGCAAGCTTCAGCCTCTATTTGTGCCAGAGTGGAAATGGGAGCATATAACTATGGATTTTGTTGCAGGACTCCTAAAGACTATAAGGGGCAATGATGCTATTTGGGTGATAGTTGATAGATTGACTAAGTCTGCTCATTTTCTGCCTATTAAGATTGTCTTTACCTTGGATAGATTAGCAGAATTATATGTGCATGAAATTGTGAGTAGGCATGGTGTGTCAGTATCTATAGTATCAGATAGAGATCCAAGGTTTACATCTCAATTTTGGGCAAAATTACATAAAGCTTTGGGGACTAAATTGAGGTTCAGTACAACATTTCATCCCCAAACTGATGGTCAGTCGGAGAGAACCATCCAAACACTGGAGGATATGTTGATAGATTATGTCATGGAATTTTTTGGTAGCTGAGATGATCATCTGCCTTTAGTAGAGCTTGCTTACAATAACAGCTACCATTCTAGCATTGATATGGCACCATATGAGGCCTTGTATGGGAGAAAATGTAGAACTCCAGTGTGTTGGGATGAGGAGGGAGAGAGGAGGCTGTTAGGCCCCGAGTTAGTGCAGCTTACAACAGATCAAGTTAAAATCATAAGAGATAAATTAAAGGTAGCCCAGGATAGACAGAAGAGCTATGCAGATAAAAAGCATAGAGAGGTAAAGTTTGAGGTTGAAGATAAAGTCTTTCTGAACGTATCTCTTTGGCGAGGTATTATGAGATTTGGAAAGAAAGGCAAGTTGAGTCCCATGTATATTGGACCCTATGAAATTATGGAAAGAGTCGGGACACTAGCTTATAGACTGGCTTTACCTTCAGAGTTATCTCAGATTCATAATGTATTTCATGTATCAATGCTTAGGAGGTATTTGCCGAATTCCTCTCATATGATTCAGTCTGAGACCATAGAGTTATAGGAAGATTTATCATTTGCATTAGAACCAGTGAAGATCTTGAGTAGGAAGACTAAGCAGCTCCGCAGTAAAAGAATTCCATTAGTTAAGGTGCAATGGTTAAATCGTCAAAAAGAGGAGGCTACATGGGAGTGAAAGGATGAGATGAGATTGAAGTACCCCCATCTATTTGAAAATATATCTAGCTAAATTTTGGGGATGAAATTTCTTAAGAGGGGGAGAATTGTAACATCTTGAAAACCTTATAATTTATTAAAAATATTAATGGTATTTTTTATTTGAAATGAAAGTCAGAGAGTTTCAGTGAAGTGTGGGTGTGTTGGCCTTTTGATAAATGTAAAGAGAAGAAATTTTGGAGTAAATGAGTATATTTTTGAGTGCTAATGAGTTTGATTTAAGAAATTGAGAGATTTAAGTTTTAATGGGCTTAAATCACAAGAAAAATCAAGTTTAGTTTGAGTTTTATCCTTAAGTGATGTTTTTAGTAATTAGAGTCGACTCTAATTGGAGTGGAGTCGACTCTTGCACGGTTTTAAACTTCCGGCACGCTTTAGAATTGACATATGCAGAGGGAAAGTCAACACCTGTAGAGAAAAACAGAAGGTTAGCATTTTTGCTGTAATATTAGAGCCGACACCAAATTTTCTGGAGCCGACACCTATTTTTGTTAGAGCTGACACCAAATTTTTTGGAGCTGACACCTATTTTTGCTGGGCCGACATCAAATTTATTGGAGCCGACTCTAAGACGATAGATTTTCTGGGTTAAATCTTAAAAATTTTATATTTATTTTGTTTTAAGTCCGATTTGAGTGCCGTTTAAACCGTTGGATTTCTAAAATTAAGATCTTCAAGTTGGTATAGTCTTTTCTTAGAAATATTGTATAAAAGTATTAATTTAAATAAATAATAATAATCTAGGCTATAAATTAATTAAAAAATGCTATGTCAAGTGCAAAATGGGAAAAGGCTCCGATGTCAATTGCTAATTGTGTTAAGGGAAATTTGGAAAAAAAATGTAAGGGCAAAATATCAAGATTATAAGTGAGCCACATGTTTTCCAAAAAGCATGCGTTAATAGTGTTTGAGGGTAAAAATGGGATTTTAGCATGCCTTAGCCCTTAAGTCACCCATGACTTGGTCCCCAAGTCATTAGAGAAAAAGGAAAAATGTGGGTTCAGCCAGAGAAAAGAAAGAAAGAAAGAAAGAGAGAAAGAAGAGAAGAAAAGAGAGGAAGAGGAAGAAGAAGAAAAAAAGAAAAAAAGAGGAAAGGAAATGAAAGCTTGGGGTTTGTCTTGGCTTCAGGTAAGCTATAGCCTCCCTAGATCTTGCATGGCTTTAGATTTTCTTATGATTCTTATATTTTGAGGTAATAGTGGAAGAAATCTTGAGTAGAGAAATGATGGAAGAAAATAATAAGATATTAGAGGATAGAGCATGTATGCATACATGGTTTTGTGGAAAAACCTCGTGTGAAGGTAATCCTAATAGCTATCATATCTGTATGTTGACATAGGTCAAGAGGGTTACTCCAGGAAGCCGAAATATCAGAGTTGAGTACCAGTTGAGGAGTAACCTGCTAAGGTGAGTGGGTTCCTCATCTAGATATGAGAAATTTATTTAAGCTAGTATAATGAGACTAATACCTAGTTGTGGTATGCTATGCTTAGTAGAGTATTGTGTATGTTTTAAATTTGATAAATGAGAACCTGGTACATGATATTCTGATACATGAGTTTTGAGCATGAGTTTTAAGCATAAAGAAATAAGAATGAGTTTTAAGTATAAAGAAATAAGCATGAGTTTTAAGCATAAATAAATAAGTATTAGTTTTAAGTATAAATAAATAAGCATGAGTTTTAAGCATAAAGAAATAAGCATGAGTTTCAAGCATAAAGACATGAGCATGAGTTTCGATGAGGAGATGGTTGATGTATACATGGCATATCTGCATGATAAAGCTTTATAAACGATGTATGTATCATACTGAGCATTAGGCAGCTATGGGGCTGATCACCCTTTAGACTGTACTGTAGCATGAGCATTGCACACTACTATTGAGCCAGTACCTCCTTGCGATCAAATCGTACGATGAACCCCGGAATCAGGGGTGAGTGCATACTTGACCAGGCCAGTGGAGCAGGTTGTAAGCAGCCCGTGGGGGCATGAATCATAGCTCAGTGGAGCTGGTTACTATATATAGCCTGTGGGGGCAGAGAGAAACCTGAGGTTCCAGGGTTAAGGAGCAAAGCACTTTACCGGATGAACCACATGGGTAAGGGGTACTATTTGTACGGGGATCCTGTTGCTAGTCATGCACCCGATGAGAGTACACCTGCAGAAGGATGACTATAAGGTGGTACCTCAAAGGCATTACACACACTGTCCACTATCATGAGATTTAAAAGTATACATTGCTATTTGAAAAGGGCCAGTGAGCCAAGTAGTTATCCCGAGAGAAAGAGTTTACTTGAGATGCCAGGGGGCAAGCAGATTCCAGCGGGAATTTGGGAATTTAATAAAGAAGTCTGGGCTATAGATAAAGAATGCATATCTTCATATTGTAATGCATGGATTTTTATCTTAATGAGTTATCTTTCAGTGGAAAGTTATTGTAGAGTATTTTAGTACTGATATATTATTTGAAAAATAAGTTATATTTTATTTTATCTGATATCATGTTAAAAATATACTTTGAGTTGTACAAGCTAAATAGTATCAGCATACGATTGAAAATATGAGGTTATGGTTCTCTATTTTTCCATAGTTAGATGGTTATCCAGTCACTGGGACTTAGGTCTCACCCCTCTATGATTAAAATTTTCTTTCAGATCAGTAAGTATTTTCTGCCAGGATCACAGGATAAGCAGGACAGAACCCTTAGCTGGTGAAGCTTGCTTGGATGCAAGGGTGTATAGATGATAGCCTTGTATATTGAGATAGTGTAGATTGATATTTGTATATGCATATGTGTATGTATACAGTGAGATGTAATGATGTTTCAGACCTTTTTTGGATATGAATATGAGACTTATGTTTTGGAGAAAATTATGAGCCTGATGTGTGCACTTATGATTTTGATGTCGATTGTGAATGTGATCTTATAAACTGCCTGAGGAATGTCATGAAAAAATTTATCTGAGCAGGTTGATGCTTAGTGTTGATCTGAGTGATGTATATAATTGAGCTGATAATAAAAGTTTTTAACAGGATATGTTTTTTGAGTGTCTGCCATTTATGATAATTTGTTGGGATTCTCTAGCTCTTTATAGAGCGCTACATAAAGACTAGTAAAACTCTATCCGATTACCATAGGTGTGCAGGTGTGCTATCGGTGGCCCCAGAGAGAAGGGGGAGCTGACACGCCCGCCGCTGAGGTTTCACCATAGGAGTCTCGACGGATATTCTTGGAAGCTGTTGGTGCCCAACCACACGACCGTAGAGTGTATGGTCTGGGCACCAATGCTTCCAGATACTTTCCCGAGGCAGGCTCCTCTTCGCACCATACTGGATCCGGCGATATTTCTGATGAGCAGGCCGAAGAGACGAGGAGGACTATTACAAATCAAGTTCGGCAGGAGTTCGATGAGCAAAACACCGAGCTTCGCCAGCAGCTTGCAGACATGAGAGCCAGTAGGCCATGGACAGACAGACCATGCGTGAGATGTAGGGGCTGGTTCGGATGTTCACACAGAGCTCCCGACCTTTCGCTTCCGATACATCACTGCCTCCACCACATGATCCAGCGCCAGATGCTTGATATTACTTTTATTTTGTTGTTATGTAAACCTACTTCTTATATGTGTTTGATATTATATTTAATTGAGATTTATCTTTTTAAAATTAATGAAAAACTTTTTGAATTATTTTTATTGATTTTATGTGCGTGCATGTTTATGTTTTTTTTTCATTGTGTCTACTTAATTAATTATATGTATAAGCAGGTTTAAATAAATAACATTCGAAAAAATTCTAAAAAAAATATTTAGTATTGTAACGCCATTAAGAAGCAAAAATTCGTCACTAAAATAGTAAAATTTTAGCGATTCTTTAGCGATGCAATATTCGTTGCTAAATAGCAATGCAACATTTAGCGACGCAATAAATGAATCGCTAAATAGCAACGCATTTACTGCATCATTATTCAACAACTAATTAGTTGACTCGCTATTTAGCAACGCAACTTTTCCTCACTAATGTGTCACTAAATTTAAATTATTAAATGCCTAATAGCGACGCCATTACGACAAATTTTTTGCATCGCTAAACTACGACGCCGTTGCGACACAAATTATTTACCGACCAACCGTTTAGCGACGAATTTGTTTCATCGCAACGGCATCGCAAATCCTCTTTAGCGACGCAAAATTTATGTTTAGCGACGCATTTTTTACATCACTAAAAATACGTTTTCTTGTAGTGAAATTGACAAAGATAGTTGTAGTAAAGAAAAATAAAATTTATATAATTGAGATTTACGAGTCAAGCCAAATCAAGGTAGAGTTAAATCAAATTTATTTTCTATTAATTTAAATTAGATTCAAATGATATGTGAATTGGGTCAAGTCAAAAAAAATAATAAATATGTATAAAATAATAAATTTTAATATTTAATATCATAAAAAATTAGTTCATGGTTGATCAGTTTACGGATTGATCGGATTATTTCGGATCTCTTATCCATTTGGTTTTATGTTAGAATTGGAACGATTTGGCCTTCAAATTTTGGTTTAACCGGTCCAACTGATGATTTACCTAACTAATTATCTTTGTTTTTAATTTTAAAAAAAATATCGATCCATTATCGATTAATATGGTCGCTTGCAATAAACTTTGGACAGAGTTCAAAGCAACATCCATCGATCACAAGTAGGATCCAAACATGAAGTAAAACTTTTAAAGGCAATAACTTTTATGATTCAATATCAGGATGCATCGTAGTCTGCACATTTTTTGGGCTTCGCATATAAAAATAAGATAGTAGGCTGCTTTCAAGGTATAGTTTGTGCCCTCAACAAATGATAAAACTATCCTATTGGAATGGATTCAACCTAAGAGTCAAATCCAATGAATAAATCAACTTCGGTTTGAACAATCCTACCGTTGAACCTCACTATCATTATCTTCGAAGGGATTAATTTATGTTCTAATCTTGCCATCTTTCCTATCATCTTTATTGGCAAAATGTTATTGTCCACCAAGACATGCCTCATCGACTTTCCATCCACTTTATACTAGATATATAGTGGTTGTAAGTGATGCAGGATATACCATACAATAATGTAGAGCAATGATTCAAATTTTAAGAGGCTTTACTTTTCGAAACAAGTAAGAATAAACTAAGAATGATTATGCAAAGAGTAAAGTAACTATCCGCAAAATATGACTCACTAAGTAAAAGAAAATAGGATCCTAGAGTTAAGAAACCACTACTTAGAACATGCTCTTTCTTCAATAAAACAAAACTTATGAGAAGGGATAAATCTGATTATCAGGAATTGATGATCTTTGTCCTAAAAGATTGGATCACATAGCTTCCGAAATAGGCGCCTGGAATAAGAAGCTATGCTCCCATGGATGTTTCGACTTTTCTTCATATGGTTCCATAAGCAAGGAGGACTTCATCTGGATCATAGCACCTTGACATCTTGGAACTGGGATGCTTAGAATAGATGTTGAAACGGATATTTGTTGGGCCTCTCACCCTCTCTCTTACGGAATGTCAATGCTCAGGAGAACATAAAAATAGAAGAAGAAGACTCTTTTTCATTAATCATAAATTATTTTTCTACAAGAAGAAGGGAGAGATTTTTATAATAAACCCTAACCCCTGAATTACACAAAAAAAAGAGAAAAAAGGGCGTCATAATGTTTTCAAATAAGAAGATATGCAGCATCTTGAAACAAGAAAAAGAGATCAGAGGATGGTTTCCAAATAAGAAGATATGCGGTATCTTGAAATAAGAGAAAGATATCAGGGATGGTTTCCAAATAAGGAGATAGACGGCATCTTGAAACAAGAAAAAAAGATCAGGGAATGGCATCATATTCTACTTTTTATAAGGGATGGATGTCAAGTCACCTTCCATAGGGGAGCTTATTTGCTTTCTTTTATGCTGAGATGACTTCATGAAAATCTTGGGATGCCTTAATTGAGTAGATGGCATCTACTTTGATTGAAATTCCATGTGGCTACTGAGGTGGCGCACTGAATGTGATCTTTCATGATCTTGGGTCTTCAACTTCTTACACTTTGACTCAATAAATCTTGACTTAACTCAGATAAAAATTACTAGACTCATACTAACAAAACTTGATTACAGGACCTAAAATCAAATCAACATAAAGTAAAAAATACATAATGATTGTCGACTCAAATGGATTAATAGGAATCAAAAGTCTAACTACATTAATCAGAAATCTATAATGAACTCAGTAACATCTGTCTGATTCTAGTGTCCGTATCAGTAAGTATTATTTTATCACTGATAAGGCTTAAAGAAGATAATTGTTTTTGATCTATTATGTTTGCTTCAACTTCCTGCACCATCATAACAGGGTTTAAAATAATGGCCACAAATTCCTTTTCATTGGTTGATGCTTCTTTCGGTCCTTGGCTACCATTAGTCTCCCTAATTGCTATTTGGGCCACTTAATCATCTTTGGTTACATCTTCATCAAATACATCCTCTTACTTTTCCTTTGATGCGAAGACAAGAGGAAGAACGTGATTCATATACATACTACAAGGTATGTCGTGATACTTGGATTGATTTATGCTTTCTTCACTACACTTACTAATTTTTTTATTATCCTCGAGCTTATTTTGCTCAGGACCCCCTAACTAGGATATCCATGACCCCTCTCCATACAATGCTACGGTATCAAAGGTGACTTGGACTCAGTCGATATCGACGTCCTTTCTTGTAGTATGGTTCTTGGTTTAAGTTTGAGGGCATGCTATTTGGGCAACTCTATCTAATTTTGTTTGGCTTGCTAGTTGAACCACTTCCATATCTCTTTTTGCATCCTAGATATGTCTTGATAAAAGGATATCCGTAGTTCTTTGGGAGTTGATATGCCCTTCTATACCAATGGACCATTGGAGTACTCAGAATCTAGAATGTTCTTGATCCCGAAGTTGAGGATTCACCCATAACCTAGAAATATGATCGATCACTGTATAGGAGTGTGTTTGACCGAAAAGAAACTTCATTGGGTCTTTTAGGAAGCTAAGTTGGGTATGAAACTCCTCTTCATTGGTTGTAATTCCACTTGGCAAGATACTTGAATAGGGGATGCCTTCCTTCGTTACAACCTACATCTTGGCCTTGATTTGTTGATCTTCTCGACATCTTTTCCTCCTACTATGGTTCTGTTTTTTTATATTCTTCATTTTCTCAAGAAGGTGTAAGGAGGGGACCATGATATTGATTGGCCATAGCCCTCCCGATGCAAGACATTATAGTCAAACTTTCTACTAGGCTCATCAAGCAATCCTACTTATAGATCCCCAACTTTATATCTTTCCACAAGGATCTCTTTAATGGATTTCTTTCAACTTTTGTTATTTGTAGTTGAATAATTAGTGAGATTGGATCTCTAGTTTACAATATTGATGATTGAGGCTTCAATTTTGATGGCCTTCTCTTTGACGTCTTTGGAGGTTGATTGCCTTAAGAAGGTAGCATAGGACTTCTTGCCATAGTGCCCTTCTCTACAATTAGGCAAATTAGCTTATCAGTTTATTCAGCCAAGCATTTATCAACTAACCTCATTATTTTCTTTTGCTATTTATATTTTTGACTGGCCAAAGATTTGACTTTTTTATTAGCATCTTCCAAGACAAACCACAATTTTTTTTGGCTAAGTTTGATAAGCCTGGAGTAATCATGTTGGTGCGGGCATTAGGATCAGACAGAGATTACTGAGCTCATTATGGATTTCTGATTGATATAGTTAGATTTTTGATTCCTCTCAATTCATTTGAGTCCAGAGTCATTACGAATTTCTTACTTTATATTGGTTTGACTTTAACTCCTGTAATCAAGTTTTGTCAATATGAGTCCAGTAATTTTAGTCAAATATAAGTCCAGTCATTTTATTTGAGTCAAGTCAAGATTTATTGAGTCAAAGTGCAAGAAGTTGAAGACCCAAGACCATAAAAGAAAGCAAATAAGCCCCTACATGAAATTCCAATCAAAGTAGATGCCATCTACTCAATTAGAGCATCCCAAGATTTTCATGAAGTCATCTTAGCATAAAAAGAAAGCAAATAAGCCATCTATGGAAGGTGACTTATTGCTCACTCCTTATGGAAAGCATGATATGGCACCATCTCCTAAACTTTTTTTCTTGTTTCAAGATATCACCTATCTCCTTATTTGAGAAAGCTATCCTCTGATCTTTTTTTCTTATTTCAAGATGCCACCTATCTCCTTATTTGAAAAAGCTATTTTCTGATCTCTTTTCCTTGTTTTAAGATGTCGTCTATCTTTTTCTTATTTCAAGATGCCACCTATCTCCTTATTTTGAAATAATATGGTGCCCTTATTTTCTTTTTTTCATGTAATTCAAGGGTTAGGGTTTATTATAAAAACCCTTACCTTCTTCTTATAAAGAACAATTGATGATTAATGAAAAAGAGTCTTCTTCTATTTTTATGTGCTCCTATGCATTGACAGTCCATGAAGGAAAGGGTGAGAGGCCCAATAAATACCCATTCCAATGCCTGTTCCAAGCATCCCAGCACCAAGACGCCAAGGTACTATGATCCTTAGATGAAGTCCTTCTTGTCTCCAGAACCATCTAAAAGAAAGTTGAAACCATAGTTATCAAAACCGGACTGGACCGACCGGTTCAACCGGTTGAACCGGGACCCGAAGGCTAAACCAATCCGATTCTAACATAAAACCGGACATGCAAGTGACCCGGAATAACTCAGTTAACCCATCCGGTTTACCCGTGAACCGATCAACCTGGTCTAAACCGGGTTACGGGTCAGCCGTTTCATTTTTTTTCGGATAGCTTGATTCATCTTCGTCCCTTCGACTTCTGAGTTTCTTGAATCTTCTTTCTTCCAGTGGGATGTGGCCTCGACGCTTGCCTCCGTATCTTCGCCGAGATGCCGACTGTGCCTCTTCGACTTCAAGTCTTCTTCTCCCTCCGTCCGTTCGACCGTCCTCGACTCCCTGGGCTATGCTTGCCTCCGTCTCTTTGTTGAGATGCTCTTCGAGTCTTCCTCTCCCTCCGTTTGACCATCCCTGACTCTCTCGGGCTACGCCTACCTCGCCGACTGCTTGGCCTTGAGTAATTTATTATTCTATCGCCCAAGCCCGGCTCTCTGTTTTCTTCTCTCTATTTTCTTACAGCAATTTATTCTATTGTTCTATTGCAAGTTCCGCTCTGTTTTCTTCTCTCTATTTTCTTGCAGCAATTTAGTTATATTTAATTATTTATTTCCTGTTGCAGTTTACTAAAGTAACTAAACAACAATCAATTGGAAGGGCAAGTTTCTGAAAAGCTCTGCTCAATTGGTGTACACGATGGAGCATAGAGTACATTACCTTGAATGTATTATTAAATATTTCAAGTTGTTCTTGGCTTGCAAAAGCATTTCTTCCTTATAGCTTGTTTAATATTTCTATAATGCCTATGTACTTTCTCTAATTAGAAGTTATTGAAGCTCGGTCATGTTCCGCTTAGTCATATTCCTTTTATTAATTTTTTATTAAAAATTAATTTTTATTATTATAAATATATTTTTATATTAAAATAATTGAACCGATGGTTCAACCGGTGACCCGACCGGTTGAACCAGTGACCTGAGCTCTTGGCCGGGTCGATGTCCGGTCCGAGTCTAACAACTATGGTTGAAACATCTGTGATAGCATAGCTTCATCTTCCAAGTGCTCATCCTAAGAGTTGTGTGTTCCAATCTGTTAGGACAAAGATCATCATTGCCTGATAATCAAACCCATCCCTTCTTATAAGTTCTATTTTATTGAAAAAAGAGCATGTTCTAAGTAGTGGTTTCTCAACCCTAGGATCCCCTTTTTTTATTACTTAATAAATCATGTTTTGCGGGTAGTTATTTTACTCTTCGCATATTCATCATTAGTTTATACTTACTCATTTTGAAAAGTAAAGCATCTTAAAATATGAATCATTGCTCTACATTAATCTCTTTCATGGTACATCCCGCATCAGTTTGGTATCAGAGCAGGATAGGATATGTTCATGCATATTGCTAAAATTTTCTACATATAAAAAAAATTACATTATTCAAGATTTCATGCCTCTTGAGTGGGTATACGAAAGTATACTGTCATGACCCTTGGGAATAATGAGCTACGACCGGACATAGGACCCTTAGCAATCATCTAATTAATCTTCATTAAATCTGTAATTTTCTTCTTATTTTTATCTATAATAATAAAAAATATATATATAATAATAATAAAATAAAATATATACATATATATATATATCTCCATATTTTACTTTACGTTTTCATATGTATGTACATGCATTACTGAACTGAATTCACTTAAGGGCAATTTCTCTATCTCATGTAAAGGAAGAATTTCATCACTTTTTCTTGGCCCAAAACAACCACCCTCATCTCGATCCCAAGACTAATTAAAATTGAATAGAAACCTAAAGCAAAGTTAGGAACACCCACGTAGTTGAGTTCCAAGTATTGTGATAAAATTGGTACACTCAATCCTTCAGTTATTTCTTGAAAGTGATGTCTAGGGCTAGGGATCAAATGGCAAATGCCTTAAGCAGACTTATGGTTATCTAATTAGGTCCCTGTGAGAGCGAGGGGAGCCTCCCACAACCCTACCTCTTACCTGACCAATGGAAAGGATAATTGTTGAGTTGATTATTCTACTTGAGCTTCTAGGTCTAAAAATCCTAGAACAAATTTGTGTGTTGCATGACCATCAGGTCAGGAGCCCATTATCAACATCCCCAAACACAACCAAGTTACACCATGGATCCTAATCTTAAAACTTTATTGAAAACCATGACTGAACAATTTGGACAATTAAATAATAGGTTTGATCAAATAAAAGAGCGAATCGGAGCCCTTGCAGAAAACCGATTAAAGCACACTGAACCTAAATCACCTAAATCAACTCTCCTTGGTCCAAGAGCCCATCATCATGATCTCATCCCTGAATATAACCCTAAAATGCACACACCAAGACTTTGTGGATTTGGAGGAAAGATTCTTTAGGAACATACGACTTGATGCACCTATATTTGATGGCAATCTTGATCCTAAGGTATACATTGATTGGGAAGGAGATATAGACTAGTACTTTGAATGGTATGAAATATTTGAAGAGACAAGGTTTAAGTTTGCTAAACTCAGGTTAGTTCGCCAGGCTAGACTATACTGGAAAATGTTGAAAGGATAACTAGGCAAAAGGAAGACATACCCATAGCTAACTGAAGAGCCATGAAACTTAAGCTTAAGAAAAAGTATCTTTCCATATCCTATCACCATAGACTTTTATATCAATGGCAGAGGCTGGGTCAGGGAAGAAAGACTATATATGAATACATAGCCAAATTTGATGAATATGTCATGAGGTGTAGCATCGATGAATATGAAGCCATTATCCTATCTAGATTTAGGGCTGAACTATGTCAGGACATTCAGAGAGAATTATTTTTAAGAGAAGTCCATGATCTTGAACAGGCTTATTAGATAGCTAGAAACTACGAGAGATTCTAAAGGGGATCCATAAGCCGTCAATCTGAACCCACTAAGAATGGTACCCCTAATCAAAAACTAGGGTCTAGTCAAGTGCATCCAAGCCGACCTACTCCTAGCAGCCCATTGACATGCAAGAAAGATAAGGGTAAGTCACCTGAAGTTTAAAGGAATCCAAATCCTAATGCTTCTTATTTTAGATGTCATAAATTAGGACACTATGCTAGTCAATACCCAACCCGATCCCTACACATAGGAGAACTAAAGGAAGAAGATTCTGAACCCACTAATGAGCATAAAGGAGAAGTGTATGAAGCTGTAAATACACTTAGTGGATGAATTTGAAGGAGAGGAGGAAGTTATTGAGTCATCTGATTTATTAAAAGTTGTTTGATGTATCTTGACCCAAACCAAAGAACAAAAGGATTGGCGTGGAACCCATATCCTATAGGCATTTGTGAAGTTAGGAAAAAAGGTATGTAAGATCATTATAGATAGCGGAAGCTGTGTTGATGCGATCTCAACCAGTGCTGTCAAAACCCTAAGTTTATCTACGATTCTCCATCCCAATCCCTATAAGGTATCTCGGATAGACTCAACTTTCATCTTCATTAAACTGAAATATCAAGTCATGATCCAACTACAATCCTATCAAGAAAAGGTGTGGTGTGATGTCCTTCCTATGGAAGTTAGCAATATCATCTTAGGTCGACCTTGGTTATATGATCATGATGCTACCCTGTATGGTCGATCCAACTCCTACCCCTTTAACCACCATAGAAAGAAGATTGTGATAAACCCAACTCCACCTAAGGATCATATTAAGAAGGAATCTAGTAACTTGAAACAGAAGAAACTGGGATTAAATCTGCTCAGTGCTAAAGAACTAGAGCGTAAGATCACTTAGGGTTTATCAGTTTGGATATTAACTACTAGAAAAATTCATGATCAAACCCAAAAAGAATTACCTCCAAAGATAGTAGAATTTTTGAAAAAGTTCCAAGATGTGTTTCCTGAAGAACTTTCTGATCAATTACCACCATTAAGGGATATCCAACATACTATAGATCTAGTTCCATGAGCCATTTTGCTTAATATTTCACATTATAGGATGAATCCTACTAAGCACTTTTCACTAAGCCACTTTGATGCCTTCAAAATGGTCAAACTTTTCTTAGATGAAGTAGCTAGGTTACATGGCCTACCAAAAACCATTGTATCTGATAGGGATGTCCGATTTGCAAGTTACTTTTGGAAAACCCTCTGGCACATGTTAGGGACTAAGCTTAAGTTTTCTACTTTCTATCACCCTCAAAGTGATGGCCAGACTGAAGTAGTGAACTGAATTCTTGAAAACTTATTGAGATGTCTTGTAGGTGAAAACACTAAAAATTGGAACCTTTTGTTACCTAGAGCCAAATTCGCCTATAATAGTTCAGTTTATAGGACCACAGGCAATAGTTCATTTGAGATTGTCCATGATTATAAGCCTAATAGACCCATAGACCTAATCCCTTTGCCCATACATGCACGAGTCTCTGAGTCGGCTGAATCATTTGCATATGTTAGAGATTTGCATAAAGAAATTATCAATAATATGAATTTAAGTAATGATACCTATAAAAACATGGCTAACTCCCGAAAGAGAGTTAAAGAATTTGCTAAAAAGATTATGTGATGATTAGGCTTAGACTTGAGTGGTTTCCTTCGAGGACCATGAAAAAGTTACATGCCCATGGAGCTGAACCCTTCAAAATAATAAAGAAAGTTAGACCTAATGCCTATGTGCTCAAGTTACCATCCGAATTTGACATTAGCTTAACCTTCAATATCTCAGACCTAGTTAAGTATAGGGAACCAATAATAATACCTAGTGAGCCGTTTGAACCCAACCCTATTCTTGATAGCGAACCCATACCTAAGTGTCCACCAATAAATTTACCTGGAAGAGTAGAAAGGATTAAGCATATCCTGAATGACCAAGCTATTACTATCCGGAATAAAGGCTACAGATGTTATTTAGTTAGTTGGCAAGGATGATCAAAATCTGAGGATTCGCAGATCACTCGAGAGGATCTGCAGTGCCTTGACCCATACCTATTGGAGCGGTACCAGAACGGATTGACCCTTAATCGACATGATCGAGTTCCTTCCATCTCGAAAGAATTGGTGCAGGCACTAAGATCAGACAAAGGTTACTGAGCTCATTATTGATTTCTGATTGATGTAATTAAACTTTTGATTACTGTCGATTCATTTGAGTCCAGAGTCATTATGAATTTATTACTTTATGTTGGTTTGACTTTAAGTCCTGTAGTAAAGTTTTGTCAGTATGAGTCTAATAATTTTAGTCAAGTATAAGTCTACTAATTTTATTTGAGTCAAGTCAAGATTTATTGAGTCAAAGTGTAAGATGTTGAAGATCCAAGACCATAAAAGAAAGAAAATAAGCTTCCACATGGAATCTCAGTCAAAGTAGGTGCCATCTACTCAATTAGAGCATCCCAAGATTTTCATGAAGTCATCTCAGCATAAAAGAAAGCAAATAAGCCCCCTGTGGAAGGTGACTTGTCGCCCAGTCCTTATGATAAGCAAGATATGGCATCATCCCCTGATCTTTTTTCCTTATTTCAAGATATCACCTATTTTCTTATTTAAGAAAGCTATCCCAAGATCTTTTTCTCTTGTTTCAAGATGCTGCCTATCTCCTTATTTGGGAAAGCTATCCTCTGGTTTTTTTTTTCCTTGTTTCAAGATGTTGTCTATCTTCTTATTTGGAAACAATATGGCATCTTATTTTTTTCATATAATTCAAGGGTTAAGGTTTATTATAAAACCCCTACCTTCTTCTTGTAAAGAACAATTGATGATTAATAAAAAAAAAAAATTCTTCTTCTATTTTTCTGTGCTCCTAAGCATTGACACTCCGTGAGGGAGAGGGTGAGAGACCCAATAAATACCCGTTCCAACACCTATTCCAAGCATCCCAGCCCCAAGATGCCAAGGTGCTATATGATCCTTAGATGAAGTCCTCCTTATCCCTAGAACCATTTGAAGGAAAGTCGAAACATCTATGATAGCATAGCTTCATCTTTCATATGCTTATCCTGAGAGCTATGTGATCCAATCTTTTAGGACAAAGACCATCATTGCCTGATAATCAGACCCAATCCTTCTCATAAGTTCTATTTTGTTGAAGAAAGAGCATGTTCTAAGTAGTGGTTTCTCAACCCTAAGATCTAGTTTTCTTTATTACTTAGTGAATCATGTTCTGTGGGTTGTTACTTTACTCTTCGCATATTCATCCTTAGTTTATTCTTACTCGTTTCGAAAAGTAAAGCACATTAAAATATGAATCATTACTCTACATTAATCTTTGTATGGTACATCCCGCATCACATGTTAATCAAGAAATTCATCAAAAAGGGTTTTTGGTCCACCATCAATGCCTCTCGACCTTCTTGGAGAACTTGAACTTACTCACAACAATTATTTCCTGTATAGCATTCTAAAAAATAAGAAAATTATTAGAATTATGCAACCAAGTGTTATACCATTTATAATATTCTTTTCCTTTAATCTCCTTATTAGTTAGCAACACATGTTCTTCAATTAATTTAATTTATTCATCTTTATAAATTTAATCAAAAACTGGATCAACATTACAAATATCGAATAAGTATTGCTTTGCTATCGGCTTCTGAATCAATCTATGCCATGGTTTTCTATTATAGGTATAATATTTTTTTATTGTTAATTCGGCTAGATTGACTTCCGATTCCTCTTTGGATTTGAAATATGGAGTGTCTACATTCTCGTAATGAACATTGGGGTTAGCAAAATAAGTTTTTGCTATTAAATTTTTTTCTTCTTCTTCTTGCAATAAATGTTCATATTTTGATGTACGAATGGATTATTGAAATAAGTTCGTAAACTTTCAATCTTCAAATTTCTTTCTCAATTTAAAGTTAAACCCACTCTTGGTCATGTTTACAAACTCCCTTTCAAGTAGTTAAATATGGATCCAAGTCTTAGCATTCCTGAACCAAGTGATATAGTCTTCAAACTTTTCTCTTAGCTATTGTTTTATCTTGGTCAAGTCAACCATGATTATTTCAGGCTATATTCGATAAAATTAGGCATGGAACATATCTCTAATTGACACCAATCTTGTGTCAAATTAGATAAAAAGTTAATATATTAGTTAAATGCTGCTTTAGTCAAGAAATTGCCAAATAACCTTAATTTTATGAAGTCATTGACATCTCTATATTGCACCATAAATTGGCTAATATATTCTAGCATAGGTCGATCGTTTCTTCCAAAAATTAACTAAATTATAGGACTTTGCGTCCTCTTAAGAAAGGATTATATTAATCTATCCTATTCAATTATGGCTTTTTATATGTTGGCCTTCTTATTAATCTCATCAACAAACTACCCTTGAATTAAATTTATTACTGATTCCTTAAATTATGATCTAAAGGTTGATTTCTTATTGTGTAAGGTGCTCATAATTAAAATATGGTTGGGCCATTGGAGGTTATCCTAGTTGTATGGATATTGGTGTGTTTGGTTTAATCCTTATTCTCTAAAGTTGTTTCGAACAAGTAAATTCTTGCCTAAGCCACACTAATTATTTTGTGAGTATACTGAACCTACGTCATATGCCTAATTTGGTGTATTATTAGGATTTTAAGGCATTTAATTGTCTTGATACCTCTAATTTGGCCTATAAAGATTTCCAGCCAAAGGTATGGCCATATATTTTTGGGCATCGCACTGAAGGATTTAGGTTGATTTTTTACCCCTAAGGTATCTATCCCTTAAATATTGATAGCTTACCTAAGAGAGTGGTGAGACATTCCCTAATCAAAGGAAATATTTCTTAGCTCCTAGTTACTGATAAGTTTATTTATTATCCTAATTTAATCATTAAAATAAATATTAATTAATTTAAATTTATTAAGAATTAATACTTTTTATGGATGTTTACAGAAAAGAAGCATATAGATGGAAAGAGCTTAATTTTTAGAATCCAACTATGCAGACGACACTTAAATCAGGACTATATTTGCCCAAAAAGAAAGGAAAAGGTAGATTTCACATGATTCTCTATGTAAACTAAGGTAAATGATATGGAACAGATGGCTGAGAAATTTTTTTACTATATCTGAACGATCTTGAGCCCAATTAACTAACTTTGATTAGGATAAAGCCTTAGACAAACTCTATAAAAGGAGAACCTCAAGCAGTAGATCGAAAGCAATTTTCTTCAAAGTTTTTTTAATTTTTCTTTTATTTAGATCATTATATTTAGGCCTAAAAGAGAAAAATTATGGAGAAAATGCTGGCAGCTACAATGCGTGGCTAGATTCCTTCAATTTGGGATGATGATGAAGTCTGTAACCAAGTTATATCTTTCTCTTTGTTCTTAAGTTTTATGCAATAAAAATCATACTCTTTTTTCATATATTTTTTGAGTTATTTTTCTGATCAAGGATTTAATCTAGCTACATGGCCTACACCCTCTATCAACATACCATGATCTCAGGATACGATACGTGTCAAAGAGAAGTAGATCATAGTATGATAAATTAGATTCCTAATCTTGTAAATAATTAGATAGTTTATACTCTAAGCAGATGTGCTATGATCTTCTGATATGACCCGTGCCTGACAAGAGATAAATTATTCTAATTCTGAATTTATAAAAATTATTGCTATTGCAACATAAAAAAAAGAAGATAAAACCTATGTGCATGGTGGATTTGGATTCCTGGGTTGCTTCTTCTGCTGTCTTAATTTTGTTAATTAATTAGTTATTATCTTTTAATAACCACTATTCTAAATATAATCATCTATAAATAATTTTTTTTATTTTTTTTATGAAATAATTACCCTTGATCCCATAGGATACGATCTCAATTCACCACTAGCTATAGTAGTGAATAGATTTTATTTTTGACCGTCAATGATAGTGATCAAATTTTGGCGCCATTGTCGGGGATCCATGCATGATTAGTTCACAAAAAAAATTTACCATGAATTTTTTAAAATTTTATTCTTATTTTTTATCTTTTTTATTTTTCATTATTATTCGTGCTATTATAAAAAAGAGTAAAAAAAAAATTGTTGAATAGTTATTGCTCTCTTTAGCCTATTTTTTTTACCTTAATTATTAGATTTTTTATTTTCTTTCTAACATAAAAAATTACTTTTCTTCTCGTCATAAATCCACTTTTAACATAATAATTTTTTTCTTTTAATTAACTTACCTTAAATAACCTAAAAGAAAACCCTAAGATACTTTTCATAAAACATAATTAATTTAAGAAAATAAATAATAAACTTTAAAAACTTTCTAACTTATTTAGACATCTTGTTTGACTACATTGCATTTTTATAAAATACTTTAAAGGAGCAACTCCTAAATAACATAAGGTAAAGATTTCATCATCCTTTCTTGGCCCACAAACCATCACCCTGCATATTGCATAACCCTAAGCCGTTAATTTAAAATTAATTAGACGGTAGCTCCTAAGAACTTTTGAGCTCACTAGGACAAGAGACCCTAAGAGTTGGACTAGCTCAGTATTAACTAGTTCATTGGTGTATAGGAAAGGGGTTCAAGGATGATGCAGCCCTGAAGAAAAATGGTTCTTTAATTGGTTCCATTGTCTGACCTGGCCAATTAATTTGGTATCTAAGAAAAGCAACGAGGGAACCCCCACTAACCTTATCCCTACCTGGCTAGTTGCTAGTTGGTATCTGACTTCAAACATTCAAAGGCAACCTTGGCAGTTATGAGCTGTCTAAATATAAGGTAAACCTAGGGTAGAGAGTCCAGTGCTTGACAACTTTTTTTGTAACAGAAACTTTAACCTAATTAAGACACTCTTCTCTATCGTCTCTAGATTTAGGATTTCTTAGATTCTCATCTTTAGACTTCTCTCTCTTTCTTGCCTCTTCTTCCCTTCTCTCTATATAATATAAAAAAAACTCAAAATTACAACTTGGAAAAGAAAGTTTGGTCGATTAGTAAGAATATATCTAAACCCTACCCTTGACCAAGAAAAATTAACTATAGAGGAATTAGGACATCTCCTTAACCTAAGAGAATACTGCTACCAAATTGGATCTGCCCAACCATTGTGCATTCGACTGCCACAAACAAATGCTGCCAATTTTGAGATTAAGTCTCAAATTATCAATATGCTCCCTAAATTCACATGAATTGAGGCTGCTTACAATTTTATTAGAGAATTTGCGGAAGTATGTGATACTATGAGAATGCATGAACTCTCAGAAGATGCTATAAAACTTATAGGGTAATTAACTTTATCTTTAAGAAAAATGTTAAAAGTGACTGTATAGTTTACCTACTCAGTCAATCTCAACCTAGAAAGGTTTTGTTAAAGCATTCTTGAAAAAATTCTTTTTATATAATAAAATAGCCAAGTTGAGAAATGAAATTACCCAATTAGGAAGAGAGCCTTTCTAAAAGTGTTTAGACCGATTTAAAAACCTGTTAAGCCAATGTCCACACTATGGGATAGAGACTTGGAGGTTATGTCAAATCTTCTATGAAGATCTAAACCTAAACTCGAGAACTATGCTAGAATTGATGTGCTAGGACGACTTTATGCAGAAACCACCCAATGAAGCCTAGCAGTTTCTAGAAGATTTAGTAGAAAATAGCCTAGAATGGGAGAAAATTAAGGAATCCGAACCCACACCATCAAGAGATGGTATGTACCAATGCTCTCCATCTATAACTGAAGAAGCTAAGATGATATCTCTAATTCGTAGGATAGAAGCCTTGGAACTCAAGGAATAGGCCTCGATAAATCATGTAAACCAAGTGGTTGCACCTGTGTGCACTGGATGTAATGAGCCAAGATATATAGTAGAAGAGTGCCCCCACTTCATGATCCAAACTGAAAACAGTTGTGCACAAGTGAATGCAACCTATCAAAGAATAATCAATAATCCCTATGCACCAACCTACCATTCAGGATGGAGGAACCATCCAAACTTTATCTGGTCACAAGGTCCTAATGCAGGTGGTCTCAACTTCAACCAGCCTAACCCAAGGCCCAATACTATATGAAACAATCTACCAGTCAATAAGAATGAAAAGAGGTGTAGTTCCCTAGACAAAGCCCTAAAAACCTTAGTTAAATCCCAAGCTGACACCTATGCCATGATAAATAGCACCAACGCCATCCTGAATAACTTTATGTAAAATATAGGGCAACAACTATCCACTAATACCCAGGCCATAGCTCATTTGGAGATACATGTAGGTCTGTTAGCCACAACTATAAGTGAAAGAGAATAGGATAAGCTACCAAGTCAGCCCGAAGCTAATCCTAGGAACCTAAGCATCAAAGGATCAAAATAAGGAGATCAGATTAACCAACCAGGTGTTATTTATATATTAAGATCTGAAAAATAAATAAATAACCAGATGGGTACATATAAAGAAAAAAAATTAGAAGTCCCACTACTTGAACAACTTATTGAGCTGGGTGAAAGTAATAACTAGAAACTATTACCATAAATCTATCTTAAAAAGATTAGTGAAAGTAATAAATAAATCTAGAGCCTACAACAAATTGTAGAGAACAAATAGATGAAGTGGCATGGCATGCGTTCCAAAATGCATATTAGCATGCAGACATCACAGCAACAAGTTTGACTTCCATTTGAGCTGATCAAGTGTCTATGAAGGACCACCCAACCGTTATACACTGAAAACCTTATAGGCTCCTGCGCATAGACAAACATGTCAATCAGGGTTTCAAGTCAAAAAAAGAAAAAGGAAGATATAATATGAGAATATCTTGTAACGTCACTCTTCTAATCAGCAATATTTGGGTTATGACAATATTTAGTTGCTTATTCTACATTTTTGCAGTTTGTTCTTTATTTTAAACATTAATTTGATATAAGGTAATGAAGAAATGCCCAAAAAAAAAGAGAAAAAATAATCCCTCTTTATAGATATATACAATTAGTGGCAGGACAGAAATGTAAGCATAATCGTTGTTTGCATGGCTAGCTTGTAACAAGTGAATATTATAATTAAACAATTGTTCAGCAGTCATATCCTAAGCGTGTTCCTGAACTCAAAAAATGTTGAGAGATTTTACAGGCAATACAAAAGCAAATAATGAACAGAAAGCATTGAGAGAGTTTAGGAAATGACAATAAAAAACCAATCTGGGTTGTAATACGGCTATCACTGCAGCCAAACACATGTCAAGTACCATTGTTGCTTTGCTCTTTAGTGTAAGCAAGCAACATATTATTAAGCATCCACCAGGAGGCATTTCGATGATTGATTATTCTACTCCATTGGAAGTGTTGTATGAATTTCAGGAAAGAAGCAGAAAAAGCAATGCACACTCTAAAATCTTCTTAACACTATAGCAAGTAGCATCATTTGATTCCATGGAAAGTATTGAAGCAGCAAAAACCAGTGCACACTTGATCTTTTTTTTCTATCATAACAAGCAGAATTATTCTTATTCCACACAAAGGTGCACAAATCTCAAGAAAGATGCAGCAAAAACTGATACTGTTACAGTCCCACATCAGATGATTAAAGGGGTGTCACATGTGTTTATAAACCTAGGCCTATCCTCCACCCAATAACTTAAGTTTTTTGGGCTGAGTCCATGACTAGTGGTATCAAAGCCAGGTCCACTGTGTATCACACTTATTATCAGTCATTTGGGCCCCTCACTGGGGATGCATATGGTTCCAAGGCCACGGATGGGCACTCCCTATCGAGCAAGAGCCAATGCATGACAAAGTTGGTGTTGGGTGCTCCCTCCACGTGGGGAGGAAACCGGCCCATGATAACAAACTGCATCACAGTTTGTTACGGAGCCCATGATAACAAACTGCATCACAGTTTGTTACGGAGCTGTTTTCAAAAAGGAAAACAAACCCGGAAATAAAGTAGGGGGAGAGAGATCCGTATGTGGGAGATACGAGAGAAGAAAAATCCCAGATTGGGGGAGAGAGCGTGTGCGGCCTGAGAGAGATCCAGAGAAGCCCAGGCTTGGGAAAAATCCTGTGCAACCTCAGGAGTCGATACGGACGAGTCTGAGAGCAGATTTGGGGGCACGGAAGAGCAACCACACGTTGGTGAGATCCTTCTTGTACCCACATCAACTATTATTTTAAGTTCGAAGTGTTTCCTAATTTTTGGGCAAAAAAAATTAGGAGAAAAGTTGTAATCTTTTATTAAGATTAGTGAAGTGCTCTCGGAATTTGCCCCGTGGTTTTTCCCTTTCACATTGGAGGGGTTTTCCACGTAAATTTGGTGTTTTTGTGTGGTGTTTATTTTTATTCCGCATATTCTGTGATTGTGGTAGATCGGTATATTTTTCTGTGATTGTGCACGCATATTTGTTCGAGGGTGATTGAGGGTGTATTCCCAACAATTGTGGTATCAGAGCAAGGTTGCAAGCCCAGAACAAATTATTTGAGCGTGCCACAGATGGATTCTACCACTAATACTAGCAGGATGATTAGTCTCAATGGCAGTAATTGGTTGATTTGGAAACCAAAGATGATGGATCTCTTGTATTGCAAAGATTTAGCCAAGCCGATTGAGAAGATGGGAGAGAAGCCAGAAAAATATGATGATGAAGATTGGGCTACTATGGATAGAAAAGCAATCAGTGTCATCAGGCAATGGGTGGATGACACAGTATTCCATCATATTTCAAATGAAACCTCAGCCTATGAACTATGGAAGAAGTTAGAAGGGTTGTATGAGAGGAAAACTGCCGGAAATAAAGCATACTTAATCAGAAAGCTTGTAAATCTGAAGTACAAGCCGGGAAAATCAATTGCAGAGCACCTAAATGAGATGAAGAGCATTGTGAACCAGCTGGCCACAATGAAGATGCTTATGGAAGATGAACTTCAGGCACTCCTGTTGTTGAGTTCTCTACCTGATAGTTGGGAGACACTGGTGGTGTCATTGAGTAACTCCGCCCCTGATGGAGTTATCACCATGAGTCAGGCTACTAGCAGCTTGCTCAATGAGGAGGAAAGAAGGAAGGGAACTGGAGAGTCTCAAACACAGACAGATGTACTTGTCACAGAGGGCAGAGGGAGACAGTTTACTAGAAAAGAAAACAACAGAGGCAGAAGCAAATCCAGACCAAGGAAGGAAATCGAATGCTACCATTGTCATAAGAAAGGACACTACAAAAGTGAATGTAGACTGCTAAAGAAGAAGAACAATGAAGGCGGTAAGGCAGAAGATAAGAAAGATAGAGAGGTAGCAGCAGTTGCCTCAGGAGAAGACATCATTCTATTTACAGAATGTGTTGATCAGTGCTTAGCCACCACATCAAATCAGGTTGATTGGGTGGTGGATACTGGAGCTTCTTATCATGCCACACCCAGGAGAGAGTTCTTCACATCCTACAGGATAGGTGATCTTGGTGTGATCCGAATGGGAAACAATGGTGTTTCCAAAATATGTGGGATAGGAGAAGTAGTGGTCCAGACCCGTGAAGGCAGCAGATTGATACTCAAAGAGGTCAGACATGTTCCAGATCTCAGGATGAATCTCATCTCAGCAGGCAAGCTAGATGAAGAGGGATATGTTAGCCAGTTTGGGGGAGATCAATGGAAGTTAATCAAAGGTGCTATGGTGATTACCAAAGGACAGAGATCATGCACATTATACAAGTTGCAGTCCAGTTTGGTTAGGGGAGAGGTATGCGCAGCAGAGCATGATACTGCAGATTTGTGGCACAAGAGATTAGGCCATATTGGCGGAAAGGGATTGCAAACTCTCGTCAGGGCAGGGGTCTTACCAGAGATACAGGACAGAGTTCTCAGTGATTGTACCCACTGTGTGGTGGGTAAGCAGCACAGGGTGACATTTCAGAGTAGCTCCAAGAAGAAGACTGGCCTTTTGGAGCAAGTGTACTCAGATGTGTGGACCCATGAGGGAGAAGACCTTAGGAGGAGCCTCATATTTCGTCACATTTATAGATGATGCTTCCAGAAAGGTGTGGGTTTTTGTTTTAAAGTCCAAGGACCAGGTGGCAGCAGTTTTTGAGTTTTTTCACAGGCTTGTGGAGAGGCAGACAGGAAAGAAGTTGAGATGCATTCGTACAGACAATGGGGGAGAGTACATAGGAGTCTTTCACCAGTACTGCAGAGCACAAGGCATCAGACATGAGCAAACAGTGCCAAAGACTCCACAGGAGAATGGAGTAGCTGAGAGAATGAACAGGACAATAGTGGAGAGAGTCAGGTGCATGCTCTCCCAGTCCAAGTTGCCCAAGAGCTTTTGGGGGGAGGCAGTCCAGACAGCATGTTATTTGATAAATAGATCTCCCTCATCAGCTCTAGATGGAGAGGTGCCAGAGAAGGTGTGGACAGGCAAGAATGTCAGATATGATTATCTAAGGATTTTTGGCTGCAGGGCATTTGTGCATGTGCCTAAGGATGAGAGGACAAAGTTAGATGACAAGACAAGACAATGTATCTTTCTGGGGTTTGGTGATGAGCAGTTTGGCTATAAGCTGTGGGACCCAGTTGATAGGAAGGTAGTCAGGAGCAGAGATGTCATATTCTATGAGGATCAAACCATAGAAGACATCAAGAGGGCAGAGCATCAGTCTGAGTCAGATATGTATGGCCCAGTAGATATAGAGCCTGTCAGTCCTCCAGCAGTTCATGCAGATGAGCCAGAGAAACAGCCAGTACAGGGTGCAGATGAGCAGCAGCCTACACCTATTGAGGATACAGATCAGGAGATTCAGATCCCTGAGGAGGAGCTACCGACAGAGGTGAGGAGATCCACGAGAGCAAGGCAACCATCTAGTCGGTATTCAGTGCATGAATATATCATGTTGACAGATGCAGATGAGCCAGAGTCATATGAGGCGGCCCATGTCAGTGAGCAGCGGGAGCAGTGGCAGAGAGCTATGCAGGAGGAGATGGACTCTCTTCTGCATAATCATACATATGACTTGGTAGCTAGGCCCAAGGGGAGAAAGGTACTCAGAAACAAGTGGGTCTACAAGGTAAAGGCAGAAGAGAAAAGCTCACAGCCTAGATATAAAGCACGACTAGTTGTGAAGGGCTTTGCACAAAAGAAGGGAGTTGATTTCGATGAGATATTTTCTCCAGTAGTGAAGATGACCTCAATCAGGACGGTGTTAGGATTGGCAGCTAGCATGAACATGGAGGTAGAGCAGTTGGACGTGAAGACAGCATTCTTGCACGGTGACTTAGAGGAAGAGGTCTATATGGAGCAGCCTGAAGGTTTCAAGGTGAAAGGCAAGGAGCACATGGTGTGCAGACTCAGAAAGAGTCTGTATGGTCTCAAGCAGGCGCCCCGGCAGTGGTACAGAAAGTTTGAGGCTTTCATGGTACAGGTTGGTTATAAAAGAACAACCACAGATCATTGTGTCTTCATTAGAAGGTTCCCTGGAGGTGATTTTATCATCCTTCTCTTATATGTGGATGATATGTTGATTGTTGGGCAGGACTCCAGCAAGATTGCCACACTGAAGAAGGAGTTAGGGAAAGCTTTTGATATGAAGGATATGGGGCCAGTGAAACAAATATTGGGGATGCATGTATTCAGGGATAGACAAGCATGCAGGTTATGGTTGTCCCAGAAGAAATACATAGAGAAGGTGCTTCAGAGATTCAGCATGAGCAATGCCAAGTCAGTGGCATGTCCACTAGCTGGACACTTCAAGCTGAGTTCAGAGCAGAGCCCAGCCTCAGAGGAAGAGAAGCAGGAGATGAATAGAGTCCCTTATGCCTCAGCCGTGGGTAGTCTTATGTATGCTATGGTCTGTACCCGACCAGACTTAGCATATGCAGTTGGCTTAGTGAGCAGGTTCCTAGCGAATCCAGGAAAGGAGCATTGGGCAGCAGTCAAATGGATCATGAGGTACTTGAGAGGTACAACTAGCTTGAGTCTTTGTTATGGACAGGGAGAACCTGTGTTACAGACATATACAGATGCAGATATGGCAGGAGATGTTGACTCCAGGAAGTCCACATCCGGTTACTTGGTTACATTTGCAGGAGGTGCAATTTCATGGCAGTCCAAGTTACAGAAGTGTGTTGCATTATCGTCCACAGAGGCCGAGTACATAGCAGTGACAGAAGGATGCAAGGAGATATTGTGGCTGAAGAGATTTCTTCAGGAGCTGGGTGTTAGACATGATACTTATGTGGTCTATTGTGACAATCAGAGCACTATTCACCTGAGCAAGAATCCGACTTTTCACTCCAAGTCGAAGCACATTGATATGCGTTATCACTGGATCAGACAGGTCCTGGAAGAGAAGCAGTTGCTGTTGGAGAAGATCCATACAGATGATAATGGGTCAGATATAATGACAAAGTCATTACCTATCAAGAAGGTTGAAGCTTGTAGAAAGAAAGCAGGCTTGGTGGATTTCCCCACGTAGTCGGGAGGGGGAGATATTGTTGGGTGCTCCCTCCACGTGGGGAGGGAACCGGCCCATGATAACAAACTGCATCACAGTTTGTTACGGAGCCCATGATAACAAACTGCATCACAGTTTGTTACGGAGCTGTTTTCAAAAAGGGAAAACAAACCCGGAAATAAAGTAGGGGGAGAGAGATCCGTATGTGGAGATACGAGAGAAGAAAAATCCCAGATTGGGGGGAGAGAGCGTGTGCGGCCTGAGAGAGATCCAGAGAAGCCCAGGCTTGGGAAAAATCCTGTGCAACCTCAGGAGTCGATACGGACGAGTCTGAGAGCAGATTTGGGGGCACGGAAGAGCAACCACACGTTGGTGAGATCCTTCTTGTACCCACATCAACTATTATTTTAAGTTCGAAGTGTTTCCTAATTTTTGGGCAAAAAGAAATTAGGAGAAAAGTTGTAATCTTTTATTAAGATTAGTGAAGTGCTCTCGGAATTTGCCCCGTGGTTTTTCCCTTTCACATTGGAGGGGTTTTCCACGTAAATTTGGTGTTTTTGTGTGGTGTTTATTTTTATTCCGCATATTCTGTGATTGTGGTAGATCGGTATATTTTTCTGTGATTGTGCACGCATATTTGTTCCGAGAGTGATTGAGGGTGTATTCCCAACAGTTGGGTGCCTTCGCCCAGTAGCACAACACCACACACACAAACACACATCCATTGTTACACATAAAGAAAAGATTTTCATGCCAATAAATTCTTCATCAGAGAAGATAATTAAAGTGGAAGGCCGCAATTGAAAGCCATATCATATAGTTATAGAATGCTTTGAAGTATGACTTATAAAAATATCAAGAAATATATTGGGACAAAATTACTCCTAAAATTGGCTCTTAAACTATAAAAGACAAGACTAGTGGCAAATTAAAATTTTCATTCTGGAGTAAAAGTTTTTGACATGTAGCAACAGCAAGAATGTAACATGCACCAGTAAAACAATAAAATGGCAAATGAACTTGTAAATCAAGAGTACAGTTCAACTAACTACAAAGAAGGTTCATATGTTTCCACCAAGATATAAATATTTAAATCAACATGATACAAAAACTTACTGACTTGTTCATATCAATATATAGATAGGGAAAAAAGCAAGAATGATATCCAATATAGTTGAATTAGTTGTGTTTTTAGTTTTAAAATTTTTATGGTTTTCTGGCTGAGATTTAAAACTCAAACTGAAACTCTGCAGACACCAAAATTTGAACCAACCAAAACCAAAACCATCTCTAAAACATTTCTGAACCTTCATGGAGAAAACTAACTACCAGGTCAAATATTAAAAAGTGCAGACTGACAAATCTCGACCATTTCAATAACACCGCATTTCATTTTCAAGGAATAAGACAAAAATTTAGCAATAAAATCAGAAATTAAAAACAAAAGCATCACACCAAACAATTATACCATGCTGAGCTAACCAGCACAAACTCCTCCATATATCTCTATTTTCAAACTTATCAACACCTACAAATTATAAATGAATATGAACTTGAAGAGTCACACAGGAAGAAAACCTCATCCACATTACTGAATAGCTAAAAACTTTCAGCCAAGTACCATTTAAACCAGCAAAATTCATTCCTCAACTGTAGCATTAGTTAAAACAAAATGAGAACAATGTGCATATCTTATAAGGAAAAAGTGAATGGTTCATATATATCTGACAGGCATTTTATTCAGTGGTAGAAATGCATGTTGACAAGAACTTTGCTGTAATTTCAAAATTAAAAAAGAAAAAAAAATCTACGCTTATTTGAATGATGAAGGTCTCATCTCAGTGATATGAGCCATGGTATGTGATTTATTGTGTAGACAAAAAATCATGTCATTTGATGACCTTTAGTCAATGTGTCAAGTAATAGAAAAAATATATGATTTTTGATAAGTATGTGTTTCAAAGAAAAAAATTACATCCAATGATTTTTACCATTAATTCGAGCATCATCCGGAACTATCTTTGATCATATTTAAATTAAGATCATCTCTAATATCTAAGATAAGCTATATATATATATATATATATATATATATATATATATATATATATATATATATATATATATATATATTCATAACTAATATGTCTGTAGACAGACAGATAGAGCATTAGATCATGATTGAGTGAGGATTTGTAATATGGATGGAATAAAGTTTGGAACTTATAAAGTCACAATTGAATAGCATGCAATGAAAAATGCAAAAAAGGCTGGCTACAGTTCCAGATCTGTAATCATAAAGTAACATATTTAACGTTGCATTAATAATATAAATCAGTTTAATTTAATAGTCATCATAAAAAATAGTTAGCCATTTGATCCAAATTCTGCTTTAGAACAAGCATGAAACAGTTCCCATCAAGAAGATTAATCGACTAACATAGTCAAAACCAGGAATTAAAGCTTACCCAAAAAAAAAAAAGGAAAGAACTGTTGGAAACTAAACTTGATTATTGGAAATTGCTGTATAGGAAGTTGTTATTATTTAATTACTGCATAGGAAATTGCTGTTATTTAATTGCATAGGAAATTGCTGTTATTTAATTGCATAGGAAGTTGTTATTCTGAATTAAGTATTGTGGAAGACCAAGAGTCATTTTGTAATTATAAAAGGCCATGTATCCTTTCACGTTTCAGCATGAAAAAATAGAAAGAAACCAGAAATTTTTCTTATCTTCTCCTCTTCCAACAAATTTGGTATCAGAGCCACAAAAGATCCATTGCCTCCATGAACTTTGTTCAATCCCAAATACCCAAACTCACCAAAGACAACTATGACAACTGGAGTATCCAAATGAAGGCTTTGCTTGGATCCTTTGATGTTTGGGATCTTGTAGAAGACGGCTACATGGAGTCGACCGAAGGTGAAGCAATGCTCACACAAGAGCAAAGAAAGCAACATAAGGAGTCAAAAAAGAAAGATAAGAAGGCTCTCTACACACTATACCAAAGTGTAGATGAAGGCACATTCGAGATTATCGCTGGAGCTGCAACATCAAAGGAGGCATGGGATTTATTGCATAAGGCACATAAAGGAGCAGAAAAGGTGAAAAAGATTCGGCTACAATCTTTAAGGTCTGAATTTGAATCTTTCAAAATGGTAACTGGGGAGTCAATTTCTAATTATTTTTCAAGATTGATGTCTATAGTCAATCAATTGAAAAGAAATGGAGAAGAAATTACTAATGTTCGAATCATGGAAAAAAAAATTGCGCTCTTTAGATGCAAAATTTGACTTCATTGTTATAGCCATTGAAGAATCAAAGGAATTAGAAGAGATGACTATAGAGCAACTCATGGGCTCTTTACAAGCACATGAGCAAAAGCTGTCTAAAAGGATGGAGGAGAAACCCATCGAGCAAGTACTTCAAACAAATCTTACACTACAAAAAAAAGGTGATCTTAAAGGTCAAACAAGTTTCCATGGTCGAGGCCGTGGAAGAAGAGGAAGAGGTGAAAGATTTCATCAAGATCAACCTCAAAGAAGTCAAGGAGACATAAGAGACCACCATGCCCGAGGTCGTGGTAGAGAAAGATTTTTTAATCCTAGAGGAAGAGGAAGGTATGGACAACAAGCACTACAATGTTTTATTTGCAAAAAATATGGGCACTATGCTAAAGATTGTTGGTACAAAGATAATGTTAATTATGTTGATGAGAAAATTCATTTTACAAAAGAACAAGAAGAAGAAGTAACTCTACTTTTGGCCTACAATAACATTTCTGGTGCTATCAAAAGAAGTACTTGGTATCTAGACACAGGTGCTAGCAATCATATGTGTGGGATAAAGGACATGTTTTTTAAGATGGATGAAAGCTTCAAAGGCTCGGTGACTTTTGGAGACTTCTCTAAAAGGCCAGTTGAAGGGAAAGGTAAAATCCTTATCAAGCTTCAAAATGGCACTCAAAATTTTATTTCAGATGTCTATTATGTTCCAGACATTAAAAATAACATTCTTAGTTTGGGCCAATTGCTTGAAAAAGGCTATGACATTCACATGAAAGAATTGGGTCTTTCTATCAGAGACAACAACAATACTCTTATTGCACATGTTCCTATGTCAAAAAATAGAATGTTTGAGCTAAGTTTACATGTTGATGGCTCCTCTTGTATGTTAGCACAAAGTCTTGATGACTCTACTCTATGGCATCTTAGATATGGACATTTAAACTTTGATGGATTAAAACTTTTGTCTAGCAAGAATATGGTGACAGGAATGCCTTGGCTGAAAATGTCTAAGGAAAAATGTGAAACTTGCATAGTTGAAAAGCAACAAAGGAGAACCTTCATTTCAGGAAGATCAAGAAGAGCAACAAAACCATTGGAATTGATACATTCAGATGTTTGTGGCCCAATCAAACCAACAACTATGGGAGGTAATGAATATTATCTTTCCTTCACTGATGATTATTCTGGAAAGACATGGGTTTATTTATTAAAAAAAAGAGTGAAGTGTTTCAGAAATTTAAGGAATTTAAGTTGCTTGTTGAAAAACAAAGTGGTTTTCAAATTAAAGCTTTGAGATCAGATCGTGGTGGTGAGTATTTATCCAAAGAGTTTTCAAATTTTTTCAAAGCACAAGGAATTTTTCATCAGGTTACTATGCCTTATTCACCTCAGCAAAATGGGGTTTCAGAAAGAAAAAATCGAACTATTTTAAATATGGTTCGATGTATGTTGAAAGATAAAAATATGCCTAAAGAATTTTGGGGAGAAGCAGTTGCTTGTGCAGTTTATTTGTTGAACAGATTTCCATCAAAAAGGCTTCACAATATGACACCTGAGCAAGCATGGAGTTCATACAAGCCTAAGGTTGATCATCTTCGCATTTTTGGAAGTGTTGCTTATGTCAAAGTGCCTGATGAGAAAAGGATCAAACTTGATGACAAAGGAGAAAAGTGTATTCTTTTAGGATATGCTGAAAATTCAAGTGGCTATAAGTTGTATAATCCTATTACAAAGAGAGTGATTTTTTCAAGAGATGTTGAATTTGATGAAAAGCAAATGTGGAGCTGTCAAGATAACAATAAAATGCAAGAAAATAATGAAGAAGAAGAGTCACAACATCAAGAAGAAATTCCATCAACTCCACAACAAAGTCCAAGACATTCATCTCCATAAGAAAGTTCTAGTGGCTCATCCTCAAATAGAGCACACAAAACTCGGAGTGTGCAAGAATTGCTTGACGTCACAAGGCGTCTTGATGCTAATGATTATACTATGTTTTGTCTTTTTGCAGGTTATGATCCAATTGAGTTTTATGAAGCAAATAAAGAAGAAAAATGGAGAAATGCCATGCATGAAGAAATTTCATCAATAGAGAAAAATGACACTTGGGAACTCACAAATCTTCCCCAAGGTCATCAAGCCATTGGAGTCAAATGGGTGTATAAAACAAAAACAAATGCAAGTGGAGAAATAGAAAAACACAAAGCCTGCTTTGTAGTAAAAGGCTACAAACAACAATATGGCATTGACTATGATGAAGTTTTCTCTCCTGTTGCTCGAATGGAAACGGTACGCCTTCTCATTTCCTTAGCAGCACAAATGAAATGAAAAATTTTTCAAATGGATGTGAAATCAGCTTTTTTGAATGGATATTTGAATGAAGAAGTCTATGTAGAACAACCTTTGAGTTTCATTCAAAAAGGACAAGAAGACAAAGTCTACAAACTCAAACGAGCTCTTTATGGATTGAAACAGGCTCCACGAGCTTGGAATACAAGGATTGACAAGTATTTTGCTGAGAATGGTTTTCAAAAATGCCTTCTTGAACATTCTCTTTATATGAAGTCTAATCATGTTGGTGATGTTCTATTTGTTTGTCTATATGTGGATGATTTGATATTCACAGGAAATAATCTTGCAATGATTGAAGTTTTCAAGACTTCAATGATCAAAGAATTTGAAATGACAGATTTTGGCTTAATGTCTTATTTTCTGGGTATTGAAGTAAATCAATCAGATGAAGGCATATTTATTTCACAAAGCAAATATGCAAAGAAAATTTTGGAGAAATTCAAGATGAAGAATTGCAATTCAAGCACCACTCCAATTGAATACAATACTAAATTAAGTAAAGATGAAGAAGGAGATCTTGTCAATCCAACATATTATAAAAGTTTGGTTGGAAGCTTAAGATATCTTACAAATACAAGGCCGGATATTGCTTATAGTGTTGGAGTTATAAGTCGTTACATGGAGAAGCCAAGAATGGATCATTTAATTGTTGCAAAAAGAATCCTTCGATATATCAAAGGTATGCAAGATTATGGTATTTTCTATTCATCTACTAATCCAATAAAATTAGTTGGTTTTTGTGATAGCAATTGGGCAGGAGATATTGATGATAGAAAAAGTACGAGTGGATTTGCCTTTTATATTGGAAGTGGAGCATTTACATGGTCTTCAAAGAAACAACAAATTGTTACACTTTCATCATGTGAAGCAGAGTATGTTGCTGCAGCAAATTATGTTTGTCATGCACTTTGGCTTCAAAGACTTCTACAAGAAATGAAGATTTCACATGAAGAGCAAACCAACATTTTTGTTGATAATAAATTTGCTATACAACTTGCAAAAAATCCAGTCTTCCATGATCGAAGTAAGCATATTGATACAAGATTTCACTTCATTCGAGATTGTATCAAAAATCAAGAAGTACAACTTCTCCACATTTCAACAAAAGATCAGGTAGCTGATATCTTCACAAAAGCCCTCAAGGAAGAAGAGTTCAAGAAGTTGAGAAGCATGCTTGGAGTCATGAAGAATCAAGTTTAAAGGGGGGTGTTGGAAACTAAACTTGATTATTGGAAATTGCTGTATAGGAAGTTGTTATTATTTAATTACTGTATAGGAAATTGCTGTTATTTAATTGCATAGGAAATTGCTGTTATTTAATTGCATAGGAAGTTGTTATTCTGAATTAAGTATTGTGGAAGACCAAGAGTCATTTTGTAATTATAAAAGGCCATGTATCCTTTCACGTTTCAGCATGAAAATAGAAAGAAACCAAAAATTTTTCTTATCTTCTCCTCTTCCAACAAGAACCATGTTTACAAATTGGCATCAAATCGCCATCTAAGGATTATTTAACGTCGGTTTGTCGTTTTCAGTGTTTTATTTAGACTAGAAAAATATTCAAATTGCGTGCTCTCACTTGATAGGATAGTAATTAATCAAGTTAACCATGTGATCAAGGCAAATGATGATGGCCAAGGTAATAGAACATGTATTTCCCCAACATGGCATGGCCCGCAGCCTTCATCTCAGGTTTCAGGTTTCAGCCAGCCTTCAATTCGACTTCAGCTTGAGGTCATCTTTGGTCTTGCTCTGCTGCATCTTTATTCTAAAGGTAAAACAAGAAGAATACGATAATATTTATATGTGCTTAAATCCTCAGGTTATTATGGCTCAATATACTACAAGAGGCTTGAATAATTTGTCAGCATAATGGTATACGATGGATCTACATGGTGGTATTTTGCCATGTCGTAGTCTTCCGAATGATACTTTCTCACGTTACATAAGCAAAGAGGCAAAATCCATTTTGAGGTCTAGATGCATGGTAGGTCCAAGGTCCCATTCAAACTTCTCTTCCGGTTGGTTGGTCCTCTCAGATGCGAACAAATTATCCTTCAAAGAAGTGTCCACTACCACTTTGATACCGGGAATCGATTTGGGAGCTTCCCACCCTTCCCTTATCTTATGTTGGCCATGTTAACTTGAATCTTCCCTGAAGTTTCTCATCATATTTTGTTCAAAAGCATGGTAGAACAAAACAAAAGAAGTTGATAAAAATTAAGTAGACCTAGAATTATTTCACGGAGAGAATAGAATCTAAACTGGGGAGGGAGTGAACTCGAGAGAAAACTCAAAAAATCAAACTCTATGTTAGAAATCAAGAGAAAAAAAACTACATTACCGAAAAGAAGCAATCGAATCGTGCATCGATGGTGAAGCGAAACAATAAGCTAGAAGACATGAAGGGAAGACTTACTTCAGTCGTTTCCGAGGAAAGAGTGATGCCAGAAACCCTCCATTCCAAAGAAAAGAGGGCGAGGGCAAAACGAACGATCGAGGGAAAGAGAGCGGAGAAGAGAGGCAGTGGAGACTTTTGGGTTGTAGAGTGGTTGGAGGCGGTGCCCTCAAGTTTTTTTTTTATTTACTCTAGTGCCCGTGCTTGGAGGCGGTGGATGGTAGGATTCCGCTCTTGGGGATGGTAGGTTTCAATCGGCGACAAAAAGAAGAGTGGACAGAAGATCGGGTGGAGGCAACGTTCGCAGACGACAGAGAAGGGGAGTTCGGATGAAGATGGGGTTTCACTCGGATGGATGGTAGGGTTATGCTCGGTGACGAAAAGATGAGTGCAGATAGAAGATCAGATTTCGCTCGGGTGGAAGTAGGGTTTGCGATGGTGGGGTGAAGTGATGGTAGAGTTTTGCTCGATGATGAGAAGATGAGTGCAGATAGAAGATCAGATTTCATCGGGTGGAAGTAGGGTTTGCGATGGCGGGGTGGAGTGAAGGGGGGTGCGGGGGACAACGACGCTTATAAGCGTCGCTATTCGTTAAATTTTAACTGTCAATACTTTCATTGGCGGGTTACGAAAAAAAAATTTCATGCTTATTTTTTGGATCAAAAATAAATCATTTCCATACATTAATTTTATTATAGTATAAAAAAATTTAAAAAATCTTATCCTAAACACCATCAATTTTGATAGTGATAAATTATAAGGGTAAGATTCCATGCCACCGTAGCTTTTGATGCTAAATATACTTTCAATGATCAGTCATACGCATCATCGCGCGATAATATTTGTCGACAGCAAAGAAGAAACGCATTGCCTGAAAGGTGGCTTGATTTCATAAGGGTCACTGCTGCAACCTTTTTTTTTCTTGTTTCTTAAATTGTTGGCATTTTTTAGGTGAAGGAGCTCAGATCAAAAGGCCTTCCCAATGTTGAAAACAATATTTTTGGTAGCGCTCTAGAATGCTCAATAAGAAATGCTGGGAGTGAGAAAAGTTTCTATAATATCATTTCTATTAGCTTTCCTCACTCACTCTATAACTTACTACAATATGTCCTATTTATAGATATAGAAAGTGACTATTGATCTTCCCCCATTAATACATCATAATGAACCCTTTAGACTTTCCATATAACTTTTGGTTTTACAACATGACTCTTCAGATTTTAATATGACTCTTTATTTTCTGCAACTATAGTTAATTCTTCAGAATTTATTATGACATCTCGGTTTCATCACCATAATTAAGTTTATCATTTCCAACACTCCCTTTAAACTTAATTGTCTTGTTCATCATATCTTCAATACTGATTTGGACCGCAACCCGGAGGAAAATCTCTTCTTGCAAATGTCTCTCATTGATGTATAAGGTGGATATCTTGTATCTTCTTCAATCACCATTTCTTCATCTTCTATAATAACTCTTCTATTCATTGTCAGCTTCAGCTCATTTAATTATTTAATACTATCTTCATATTTGTTGTTCAGTTCTTCATAGCCTTCATGTAAATCTTGCATAACTATCTTGATATCTTCAATTTCCTGAAAATGAACATCTTTTATAGTAATATTATAAATATTTTTCAAATAGATAATTGTTTGTAATGCTGCAGAATTTTCTACTTCCTTCTTTGAAATAGAAACTGGACCATCAATCATAAAACTTTCACTTATATCTTCAAAAATGACTGTTGCCATAAAACTTGGAGAATGATCTGGTCCAGACTTCTCACTTGTATACTTTGCTAGAGAACAATTTAGTTTTTCAAGTATTTCTTTGAGCATTACCTTGTATGGCGCAACCACAACTATTACCTTTTCATCCTCCATTTTGCTCAATTAGTGTTGAAGTTTCTATTCTTCAACCTCTGAAGACTGCTCTTGTCTTCTTTTTCTTTTGCGAAGTCTTGTTATCTTAGATTTACACACTTCTCAACGGATTCCTTTGATCCGAAGACTTAACACTTAGATGAAGGATATGAACTTCTTCACGCAAGGCTCTTGGGCTATCTTGCTTTCTTTGACACCACTTGGTTGGGGATCGACCAGGCTCTAATATGGTTGGGGATCAACTAGGCTTTGATATGGTTGGGGATCAACCAGGCTCTGATAACACTTGTTGAAAACAATATTTTTGGTAGCGCTCTATAATGCTCAAAGAGAAATGTTGGGAGTGAGAGAAGTTTATATAATATCATTTCTATTAGCTTTCCTCACTCACTCTATAACTCACTACGATATATCTTATTTATAGATATAGAGAAAGTGACTATTGATCTTCCCCCATTAATACATCATAATAAACCTTTTAAACTTTACATATGACTTTTGGTTTTACAACATAACTCTTCATATTTCAATATTACTCTTCATTTTCTGCAACTATAGTTAATTCTTCATAATTTATTATGACCTCTCGATTTCATCATCACAATTAAGTTTACCGTTTTCAATACCCAAAGCCCATTCGGCTTCACCCAAGACAAAATAGATTGGGAAGAAGAAAGAAACAGTGGTTCGCTGGTTCTAGACATTTTACCGCGGAAGGACGTCCACGTTTAATTAGGTCCAAGTAACTATCTTTTTGTTTAAAGGGAAATAACTCACGGAGAGAATACCATTAAGAGGGGCTGGTAACTCTTGGTTGGAGCCGATGCAATCTGTCTCCATTAGCGATTGTAACAAATATCAGTATTGCCATACGTCTGTCGTCGGACTCACCTTAATTAGGGCGGTGTAACATGTATCGAGATGCCCCGAATATTGAAGGAAATTTTCACTGAACTACACCCATCTTCAGCATCGCCTGAGATTATTGACTGGAATTCCAGATGCCCGGAATGCAACATGCATGCAATTTGAACCCAATCATTGCGTAATAATTTTAAAAAGATTGGTGTCACATCTGGCAATTGCCTTGATAGTTTTATATGACATCTATACGCTTGTTTGGATTCATGACACATACAGTTCCTTTGCATCCATGTTAATCGTATCTCCCACACCGCCTTTGCTCTGGAAAAGAGGGGCTGTGAGGAAAGAAACAGGGAGAGAGAGAGAGAGAGAGGGAGAGAGAAGAGATGACACGCAAGCCTCACGTCCTTGTGCTACCCTACCCTCGCCAAGGCCACATCAACCCAATGCTCCAATTTGCCAAGCTCTTATCACAGAGAGGCCTCGAGACCACCCTTGTGCTCACCGTCGCCATAACCAAGTCCATGCATGGAGGAGGAGTCGGCTCGTTGAGTATCGAGACCATCTCCGATGGCTACGACGACGAAGACAAGAGGGCGAGTGACACCATAGAAGCCTACCTCCGACGGCTCCAGGACGCTGGCTCCCGGACCTTAGCTGAGCTGATCGAGAGGATGAATGGCTCGGGCCACCCGGTGAGCTGCGTCGTGTATGATGCATTCCTTCCTTGGCCATTAGATGTAGCCAGGAATCTCGGCGTGCTCGGAGCCGCATTCTTGACTCAGCCATGCATCGTCGATGCCATCTATTACCATGTGTACCGTGGATCGCTGGAGGTGCCGCTGGTGGGCTCTACGTTTCGGCTGACGGGGTTGCCGGAGCTTGGAGTTTCCGATATGCCTTCTTTTGTTGCAGTGCCGGAGTACAGTCCAACTCACTTGACACTCCTTGTGGACCAGTTCTCTAACATGGAGAGTGCCGATTGGGTCTTTTGCAACACTTTTCAGGAGCTGGAGGATGAGGTGGGTGTCTAAATGCCCATGAAATGAAAGAGTGTTTCAATTTATAGCATCATGATCGATCTATTATTAATTCTTATGTGGGTTTTGTGTCGTTCTTCAGGTTTGGGAACATAAATTGTGAACAATTCATATAAAATTTAGTAATATATGTTTGATCACCGTAACTCAAATCTAGGATTTGTCGAAGGTTTTCGCGTCCAAATCATTATTCTTCTCAGAAACATTTGTTGCTAGAAAATAAAAAAATAAAAAAACTGAGATATGGAGAGGGACGAATGGGGAAATGAATTTAGAAATTCTATTCAAACCATAAAATAAAAAAAAAACTATGATTTTCGCTTCTGTACGTGCTACGTATTTATAAAACTTTTTATAGTCTTGCCAAGATCATGAATTAATTACTTTGTTAAATTTTGTGCAAAAGCACACACCGGTCAAGTTTTTTCCATAGATTCAAACCCAACAAACAATAGGTTCTGTGTAGAGAAAGAAATGGGTGACACACTTAGGTAGTGTTTGATAGGAAAAATGTTATCCATGGATAAGTGTACGGGATAGAGTTTATCCCTTGGCTATCCCTAGGGATATCCCTTGGCTATCCCATTGATCATATCAAATGCAAAAAGGTAAATCCAAGGGATAACTTTTTTTACTCTTATTTGGAGGGATAACCAGCTATTCCTGCATTCTCTAGGGAATAAATTGAGGGGATATCCCATGGTTAACCATGGTTAACCATGAATTATCCCTTTGGTTAACTTTATTCCCTGTTATCCCTTATAGTTATGACTTTTGAGAATAAGAGGGGATATCCTCTGGATATCCCCTCTTATCTCCTATTTCAAACACTACCTTAGACACTAGAAGCTAAAGCCAAAAGAAAGGGACTATCATGATTTTCAGTTTTTTTTTTTTTTAAGAGAAAAATGCATGTCCACCAACTCCATTGAGACAATGAAAGCAGATAAAGAGGAGTGAAAAAAGATATAAAAGGGAAAGCAAAAAATTGATTGCCATGGATGAAGATAGAGCCGATGAATTATTAAATTTTTATCAAAAATTTAACCAAACCCTCGCTTTGTTTGCATGTAGGTGTGTGATGGGAGATTCTATTTGCACAGTAAAAATTGCTCAGCACATCTCCAAAAAAAATTTAAAAAAATTAATTTTTAAATTATCCTTAAAACCCTCGTCATCCCTCCTTCGTACGCTCCACTTCGACACCCCCACCCCCCCTCCCGACTTTTCCTCCTTTTTCGTTCACTCCGACAATCCCTCTCTGTTTACTCCAATAGCACCCCTGGCTTCCCCCCTTTCCTGTTTACTTCAGCGCCGGCCCTCCCTTTCAGACATCGACCCCTCTTTCCGACTTTTCCTTGCCCTAGTGCTCAAAGAGTACCGAAGCGAACGGGGAAGGAAGGGCTGCCGGAGTGAATCGAACGAGGTGTCTATTGGAGCGAACAAAAAAGAAGGGACTGTAAGAGCGAACGAAAAAGAGATCCGTCGGAGCGAACGGAAAAGGGAGAAAGCCGGGGGAGCTGCCGGAGCAAATGGAAAAGGAGAGGGAAGCCGGGGAGGGCTGCTGAAGCGTACGGAAAGGAGGGGCGAGGGTTTTAAGGATAGTTTAAAATTTTAATTTAAAAAAAATTTGAAGAGTGTATTGAGCAATTTTTTTGGTGCAAATATAAGCTCTCGTGTGTGATCCATCTCTCTCTCTCTCTCTCTCTCTCTCTCTCTCTCTTCCCATTTTACTAGTGATTTTTTTTTAGAAGAAAGCAAAATAATATCAAAAAAGCTCTTTGACTTCGTTTCTTAATTTGATCAAAGTGATTCAAATAATAATCAAACCATGTACCTCTACTGTCTGTTTAAGAAGAAAGCCTTTTCAGCATTTGTCTCTGCATAGTTTATTGCATTCAGATTATATCTTTTCATGAATGCAAAACCGTGAAGCTGTTTAATTTTCAGGTGATCAATTGGATGGCAAATTTTATGCCAATAAAAGCGATTGGACCAATGGTCCCATCCACATACAGAAACGAACACTTGGATGGAGACAAAAACTACGGCGTTGATCTATGGAAAGCAAATGGTGCAGTCTATATGAAGTGGCTTGACGAAAGGGAACCTCAGTCGGTTGTGTACGCCTCCTTTGGAAGCATTTCAAAAGTAGGAGCAGAGCAGATGGAGGAATTGGCATGGGGGTTAAGCAATAGCAACTACTACTTTTTGTTAGCAGTGCGAACCATGGAGGAGGATAAGCTTCCAACCAAATGTATGAAAGAGATAAAGGACAAAGGATTGGTAGTGCCATGGTGCCAGCAAACAGAGGTGTTAGCTCATAAGGCAGTTGGATGTTTCGTGACGCATAGCGGGTGGAATTCAACCTTGGAAGCGATAAGCTTTGGAGTGCCTATGGTAGGGGTGCCACTGTGGACTGACCAGCCAACGAATGCCAAATGTGTGGACATCTGGGGAGTGGGATTGCGAGCTGGACCAGATAAGAATGGGATTGTGAGAAGGGATGAGATTGAAAGATGCATAAAAATGGTGATGGAAAGCGAACAAGCAATAGAAATCAATAGCAATGCAAGGAAGTGGAGGGAGCTGGCCATGAAGGCATTGATGGAAGATGGACCTTCTAGTAAAAACATTGATGATTTTATTGCTGGACTAGCAATTAAAAAGGATCTGAAGGACACAACATTATAAGCTTCATGAAAATTTTGAGATGAAATATTTAGTGTCTGACACCTGTTATTTCTAAGCAGAATGGACATTTATGATAACTTGTTGGAATCTGTTCTGCATATTTACTAGTATACATTAATCAAGTCAATTGACTTCCTATCATTGTTATTTATTGCCATCCTACAATGCAGAAGGGTTAAAGGGTTAAAGTCCATTTCAATATTGAATGATTCATTGCATTTGTGTTGGAACCAACAAACAGGTCCATTTCAACCCAAAAAAATCTTTTTTCCCCTTTTCATCACGACAACGATGTTTAAGCTGCTTCTTTGCAGACAGTTCTGCACGATTGCGACATATTTTGACAACTCGCTGGGAAAAGAAACAGAAAGGGGAGCTCATCCAGATTTGATCAAATCTCTTCCCTTGACCAAATTAATTACTAGTTGCAAAGTGGCTTCTTTTGTAGATGAGAACTTCTGCAAACTCAAAAAGAGAACTTAATTTCCCAAGCTTCGTGTTCTGCCAATAGGTCCCCTAAATCCTTGACGGTGTGCAATTAATTTTCTAACAGCATGAGGATTAATCATCTTGACAGACGTTTGATTTAGATGCCTCATTGCAGATAAAATATTTCCCATCTTTTTCCCAGAATTGCTCTGCTTAGAAAAGGATTAGTGATGTGGCTGAATAAGTCGCGTTAAAGATGACGGAGAAAGCAACTGACGGAACCCCCGTCTCAGCCTCCGAGTTCCCCTCGACTTTGGTCTCCGAGGCCCCTTCATTCTCCGAGGTTCCCTCGGCCTCGGACCTGGGGTCCCCTCAGACTCGGACCTAGGATCCCCTCGGCCTCGGACTTCATGTCCCTTCGGCCTCAGATCTGGAGTCCACTCGGCCTCGAACTTCATGTCCCTTCGGCCTCGGACTTCATGTTCCCCCGGCTTTGGACCTAGAGTCCCCTCGGCCTCGGACCTTGGGTCCCCTTAGCCTTAACCCCAGGTGTCCCCTACCTCCAGTCGCCTGACACTGCCACGTGGTCCACCAACCATCCGTAGCTGCCACGTGGCCCGCTAACCATCTACGACTGCTCGTGGCCCCTGCTCGTAATGGCGCACGTCTGACACGACTAGGTCCACCTGCCCCCTGTGGCACCGCGCCTGGCAAGTGGCTAGCAGGGCAAGACACCTCTGACATGCTTAGTATCAGTTGCGACCTATCACTGTCAGCCTGGCACCTTGAAATCAGTCACCTTCTGGAAGCGAAAAAAGGGATCCTCGAACAGATATAAAAACCTATACTCACAATGAAGAAAGGGATCTGAACTCAAGCTCTCTAGCTATCTTTCTGCTAGCTCTTTTCTTCACTGTTCTTAAGTCGCTTACTTGAGTGTCGGAGGGTCCCCACCGATGTAACTAGTCTCCGGGGACTTTTTTATAGGAGCTCTTCGAGGAGAAGGATCTTCGTTTTTTGACGTTAGAGGAACGTGACTGGACGGCAACAATTAGTGTTCATCAGTAATGGCCCAATTATCACCTTGTGAAGAAATCTAGCCCAGCAAAAGCAAGACGACAATAAAACAATATTAGAGATTAACTGCTTGGATGCGATGATCGAGCTGAGTCTCTATTATACTAAACAACCTGTGGTTGTTGTTTTTTTTCAAATTCTCAGCTTGTTGAATGGAACATTATCTAAAAACAATGAGAAGAAGATTTGATGTTTTTTAACAGCGGATGACACAATGATCCAGGGTCTTCCCTTGCTGCAACTTGGACTGCATCTTAAACCCCTTACCCACATGTTTAGTGCCTAGGGGTGCAACTCGGGCTCATGAAACTCAGGTTTTTCTCAACCCTAATCCTAACCCTATTTGTAAAATGTCAACCCTAACCCTAACCCTATTTGTAAAACCTCAACCCTAACCCTATTTTTAAATTTTGGGTTCGGATTGAGTTTTGGGTTGAAATTTGGGTTGATAAGAAGAAAAAAAATAAAATGCTTTTTTAAAGTAAATAAACATCGAATTATGAATCCCAAAGATGGGAAAACAAAATCCCTTGCCGAATGCATAAACTGGACTCGAGGCTTTAACATTGTATTAAAAAAAAAGTCTTACCTGAAACAAAGAAGAGGAGGAGGTGTTGTAAACAAAGAAAAGGATGAGGCGAAAAGTGAAACAAATAATGCGGATGGTCCGCCTTTATGTTTGTCCTTTTCCTCGCCTGCAACCGACGGCCTTGCCCTTCTCACCCTCAAGTTGGCTATCTCGTTCAACCTGATTGGCACCTTCAACGCACCCCAAATCTGGTGCCGATTAGCTACCCCCTTTCGGGTAACCCTCGGGTTCGGGTTATCTCGGGTTCGGGTTGCAATCAACCCTAACCTGGGTCAATTGCAAATCGGACCGGATTAAACCCGAGTTTTTCGGGTTCAGGTTAAGCAAACATTAGTTTAAATACTGCTATAAATCGGGTTCAGCGGGCCGGGTTCGGGTTGAACCTGGCCCAAGTTGCACCCCTACTAGTGCCTTGGTTACGAGCCTATATGAATGTTGGGCCTGGTGTGGTGCTATCAAGGCCCAGGGGGGCTAACTTATATTGGATTGTGTTTGAGTCCAAGGGTTGAGATTAAATCAAGTCACGGGTGTATACGGGCTTGGGGATTAGTTTAATCTTATTGGGTTAGTCCATGGGAGTTTTTATAGAGTCTGGGCCTGGCCCACTTCGTGGATGTATTTAAACTCTGGTTTATAGGTTTTGGATAAAATAGAAAATAGAATTTTTTCATCTCCCCATCTTCTTCATTTTCTCATCTCCTCCCTCAGAGGAGACATATGGAAGGCGTTAGTTTTCCTTGATCAACGTGAAAATGAAAAGAAGGGAAGCATTCACGGAAGGTGAAGAGAAGGGAAGCGTTCACGGTGGGTAGGATTTAATAAAAATCCTACAAGAATAAAAGGAGAGACATACGTAAATCCTACAAGAATAAACTACAAGAATAAAAGGGGAGACATACGTAAATCCTATAAGAATAAAAGGGGAGACATACGGAAGGCGTTAGTTTTCCTTGATCAACGTGAAAATGAAAAAAAGGGAAGCGTTCACTGAAGGTGAAGAGAAGGGAAGCATTCACGGTAGGTAGGATTTAATAAAAATCCTACAAAATAAAAGGGGATGTGGAGAACCAAAGACCAAGGGGTTCAAGAACCAACGCATTACCATCGCACCAATCTGATTATTGACATCAAAGGGTGAAAGCCCAGGTTTCTTCTCCAGCAAAGTTGATCCCACTGCTATTTATCGAGGACTAAACCCCAACAATTTGGTATCATAGCCTGGTTTGGGAACAAGAAGAAGTTGTTTGGGGATCTTCAAGGGTTGAAACAATTTCAACAAAGTCTCATCAAGGTACCTCTTAATTTTTTAAAATTTATTTTTGTGCTATTTTTATTTTGGTTGAGATCTCGCCATAAGTAGTAGCATAAAAATAGATTTTAAAAAGTTTGATGGGAAGAAAAGTTTCTCCATGTGGAAAGTCCGGGTAGAGGATCTTCTTGTGCAGCAGGGTTTAGATCTGGCTTTAGAGAAAAGGCCAGATGGGATGACAGATAAGCAGTGGATGTTGTTGGAGAAAAAGGCATGTTCAATGATCAGGGGATGTCTAGCGGATTCAGTCCTTTATTCAATGCTGGAGGAGAAGACCCCGAAGGGACTCTGGTCGAAGTTGCAAGCCCTCTATATAGGGAAGAATATGTGCAACAAGTTGATGTTGAAGAAGCGCCTCTACAGCCTTCGGATGTTAGAAGGTGGAGATGTGCTGGGCCACATCCAGGTGTTCGACCAGGTGAGCAATGAATTGCTAAATGTCGGGGTCAAGATGGAGGAGAAAGATAAGGCACTTTTGCTATTGTGTTCGTTGCCCACATCATATGACTCATTGATCACGACGCTGCTCTACGGGAAGGAGACATTATTCTATGAAAATATTGTCTCGGTACTTCGGACGAATGAGCAGAGGGAGAGGATGACCAAGGAAGCTGTTCCCCAGAAGGGTCTATCAGTTGGGAAAAGGTCAGGCAGAGGCAGGGACAGGAGCATGCCTAGGGAATGGTTACAGTCCAGGAAGGCTAAGTACTACAAGTATGATGAGGTAGGACATTTTAAAAGAGACTGTCCTAAGTGGAAAAAGGAAGAAAAGGAAGGATCTGAGTCTGTGAGTACAGTTACAGGCCAAGAGGTGGAGGATGATCTCTTGATGGTATCAAATGGTCATCGGCACAATACAGAGATGTGGACCTTGGATTTAGCCTGTTCTCATCATTACACTCCCAACCGGTCATGGTTCAGTACTTACACAGAGGTTGATGAGGGGTGTGTGACTCTTGGAGATGATCATCCTTGCAAGGTGGCAGGGATTGGCACAGTGAGGGTGAGAATGTTTGATGGCATGGTGCGCACTCTTACCAGCATGAAGCATATCCCAGAACTCAAAAAGAATCTGGTATCACTGGGGTATCTAGAGCAGACTGGATACAGCTTCAGTAGTCATGCCAAGAGTGGAGTTTTGAACATCTCCAATGGAGCTATGATGGTGATGAGAGAGAGAATGATGGAGAACAACCTATACAGGTTGGAGGGCTCTGTGGTGACAAAAAAATCTGAGGCAGCAGCTGTGGAACAGAATCCTTGGGATGTGTACAGGATGTGGCATTACCGCCTAGGACATATGGGAGACAGGGGATGAAAGAACTGAGCAAGAGAGGACTACTTCCGGACCTGAGTGGTGGAGTCATGGATATCTGTGAACCATGTCAGATGGGAAAGCAGAGGAATGTGCAGTTCTTGGTCAGCACAGCTAGGAGTGTAGAAGCCCTGGGGTTAGTACACATGGATGTCTGGGGATCAGCCCCGATTTCTGCAAGGAATGGGGCCAGATACTTCTTTACCTTGATAGATGATTTCTCAGGAAAGAAGTGGATCTACTTCATGAAGGAAAAATCAGAGTATTCACCAAGTTTAGAATCTGGAAGGCTGAGGTGGAGAAAGAGCAGGGTAGGAGTGTGAAGTATCTGAGGTCAGACAGTGGTGGGAAATACACCAGTAGGGAGTTTTAGAGATTTTGTAAGGAGTGGGGCATTGAAAGGTATTTCTCGGTAATGAAAACTTTTCAACAAAAAGGGGTGGATGAGAGAATGAACATAACATTGTTGAAAAAAGCAAGATGCTTGAGGCTGCAGGTAGGGCTTCCAAAGATGTTCTGGGTTGACGCAGTAGGTGCAGCTAGCTACTTGGTCAATCGGTCACCACACACCAGGTTGGATGGAGGCATTCCAGAGGAGATATGGTCTGGAGGGAAGATAAGCCTGAACTATCTGAGGGTGTTTGGATGCACGACATATGTGCATGTTGGTGCTGGGGAGCGGAGTAAGTTAGATGCCAGGTCTAAGAAGATGATGTTCCTGGGCTACCCGCATGTAATCAAGGGGTATCGGTTGGAGAATCCCTTGGAGAAGAAGGTTTTCATCAGCAGGGATGTGACCTTCGATGAGAACTCGATTCTCCAGAGCAGAGATGGTATAGATGCACGGCAGGGACTACAGGAGGTGGAACACTGTAACACTAGTCAGATGACCTCCTATATAGTCGTGCCATTTTCTAGTGGAACAGGAGGATTTGAGATTCAGGTGGAGAGGACTAGTAGAGGGGTCAAAAGCCAGGAAGTTCAGCAGGATGCAGCTGAGCAGAGGACTCAGAAAGATGCAGCTGGGCAAGGGACTGATACTGAGATCGCACTGCATAGGCCCAGGAGAAACATACGACCACTAGTTCGATACGGCTTCGAGGATTCAATGTCATATGCCCTAATGACATCAAATGGAGACCCTTACACCTATCAGAAGACTGGAGAGCCAGGGCGGAGATAAGTGGGTCCAGGCTATGGTAGGAGATGCAGGCTATGGCAGAGGAGATGCAATCTCTTCATAGGATTAGCATGTGGCAGGTGGTTCAGTTGCCACAAGGAAAGAAACCATTGATTGCAAATAGGTTTATCAGTGCAAGAAAGGGCCTTCAGAGCAAGGAGGTATCGGGTATAAGGCAGGACTAGTGGCCAAAGGATACTTTCGGAAGGAGGGCTTCGACTACAGAGAGCTTATGAAAGAAGGTGGAGTAGAGCTGGTGAAGGTACATACCAAGGAGAATCCAGCAATGCATTGACCAAGGTTCTTCACGGGACAACTTTCGTAGGGATTGCAGCTGATGGACATGGCGGACGTGCTGAGGCCTTGAAAGTACTAAGGTAGAGATTGTTGAGCCTGGTGTGGTGCTATCAAGGCCCAGGGGGGCTAACTTGTATTGGGCTGGGTTTGAGTCCAAGGGTTGAGATTAAATCAAGTCACGGGTGTACACGGGCTTGGGGATTAGTTTAATCGTATTGGGTTAGTCCATGGAAGTTTTGTTGAGTTTGGGCCTGGCCCACTTCGTGGATATATTTAAACTCTAGTTTCTAGGGTTTGGATAGAATAGAGAACAGATTCTTTTCTCCCAAGAAAATTTTCTCATCTCCCATCTTCTTCCTCCTCTCCCTCCTTCCTCAGGATCTCTTGTGTGTTCGTTTGGGATCTTTCGTTCGTTTGGGATCTTTCGTTTACTTACCAGGCTTTTGTGAGACATACAGACGTGGAGCGTGAAATCACAGCGGAGTTTAATCCAAAAGAGAAAAATCCAAGAAAAGGATTTAATAAAAATCCTACAAGAATAAAGGAGCCATGGAGTTTTGAACCAAAGACCAAGGGATTCAAGAATCAATGCATTACAATCGCACCAATCTAATTATGAGCAAGAAAAGGTGAAAGCTCAGGTTTCTTCCTCAACGAAATTGATTCAATTACTGTTCATCGAAGATTAAACCCCAACAATGAATACAATACAACTCCTCGGCTTTGAAATTTTGGAAAGCCCACACTTCCCGTTGTTCGGCCAACCGGACGCAAACTCACCTCCTCAAGTGACCTCTTCCAGAATCATTCTCCCCTAGTGGAGTATTAGTTATGGACTTCTGAGTCCCATCAAAAATATAGATGGTGGGTTATATGACCTTGCAAAAAATAGCTCAACCGTATGAAGGCCATGAAATGTGCCTGGTGAAAAATCTGAGACTCAATATACTCCACTTATTAACTAGAGCTTTGCTTAGACTACCTTGTATCTTCTCTGTTGTACTACTTTATCTAGGCATCTGAAGTTTTCTAGGTGGAGTTAGGTTGCTGCAATGCTTGTACGGCCGGAAATAAAGGCATGTGGCACCATGATTTCCACTCAAACATTTGCCTTTTCTCTAATGAATTTGGTAGCCAAGAGCCACACGCAGAATCTTATTAGATGCTGTCATGTCGGCAAGCCCATCATGAAATCGTAATTAAGAAATATCATGTCTTTCTAGAAGCAGTGATAGTGTGACTCAAAATATGATATTAACTTTTAATTAATCAAAATATGTGATTAATCAAAATACGTCCACATAAAACAAATGTTTACATGCCTAGGATTAGGAAACTGTACATCAGATAATTAGAACCTAATCATCGTCCTAATCATTAAGAATTTAACTTAAGCAAGCAGAAGGAATGCTGAGGCCCGGGCCTTCATTCGGACTAACAAAAACAGCAGCGTTGGACTCATAAAATTAGTGCTCGGCGGGTGGTCATCACAACATGGGTGTTGCATGTAACTACAAAATTTCCCTTCAACCCAAAACAAAGAAACACTACGTGGGCTATCTCATCCCACAGCGTTAGGCTACGTAAAATTCACATGGATCAATAAAAAAAGATGGTGCAGTTCACGTAGAATTATTTACTGCACCGAAGGCTACAAAGACTTTTCCTTTCTTCTTTCAAACTAGAAAACTATAGTGGGCCTTTCTTCCATCGGACTTTGGCTCTTTCTATAATCGTGCAGGCAAGCTGAACAGATAATGATTTTTTCTTCGGACCATGATTTTGGATGAATCCGATTGGTGGAGAAACAAAATTGGGTTTTACGTGTCGCATCTCGTGGTGAACTCCTCATCTTCTTCCCGTTCGCTTAGCCCAAAAGCTCCTGGCCTTCTCTCACCCTCATAGCCCACACGTCTTTTAATTTCTCCGGCCCGGACAGCCAGAGCCGCTCCCCCGACAGGGCATTGTTATTCTTTTCTTTAATGAAAAGAAAATTTTTACGTATTATTTTTTCTCTTCTATTTATATAGAAATAAAAATATTAAAAAAAAAAGAAATTTAATCTGTAGTTAACCTACCTATAATCTTTTGTTAAGAAATATCAATGAATTAAGATACATTCTTTTTATTTAAATTTTTTATATAAAAATTATTTATTCTAAAATTTTAACTATTATATTTATTATATATATTATAATGATCAAGGTGATTAGATTTTTCTTTTGGCTAGAATTCAAATGCACGAAGGTTTGTGCGTTCTTCCCATGCATTGATCACAAATTTCTGAAGAAATTTTTTACCTTTTTGAATTTATTTAAAATCTTTTAATTTTTTTTTTTTTTGAATTTATTTAATCTTTTCTCTTTGCACGCCCCATGAAGCTATCAAGGATCCTTTTCCTTTTCACGTGGTCCTGTGAGAAAAAAAAAAAAAAAAAGAAAGAAGAAAAACGTGGAGAGAGAGGGGGTCTTATGTACGGTAGATCACCCGTCTCTCTTCAGTACATGTACAGCAAAAAAGAAAAAAAATTCAACAAAGAAAGAAAAATAAATAAAATAAAAGAGTATGATGGTTTAAACATGTGACCAATAGGTTTAAGTATATTATCATTGCACCAATCTAATCATTAACAACAAAGATAAAAGTCCAGAATATTTCTTCAGCGAAAAGATTTCTTTAAAATTTATGTTTTACCTTCTAATATTTACGAGATTAATGTCTTAAAAACATCACAGTATAATTTTATGGGTATATATAAGACCTTAAGTCTTTTGTATTTATGCATAATATTATCATTAATCTAATTTGATGCCTATATTATATGTAATTTGTTAATCACTAAAGTGACCAAATTCGAAAGTTTATAGATATCAAATTAAATTATATAAATTTAATTACTCATAATTATGTGAAGCTTATAAATGAATGACATGATTGTTTAATTGTTATGAGTATATTGAAGTTCATTGATTATAAATATTTAAGGGTTGCCCGAAGGTTGACTAGTCATTTTTTATAATCTATGGACATGATCAATTGATAAGTTTAGTTAATTAGGTATGTTTAGCATATCCAAAAATAGCAAACATGCCTAATTTGAGTATATATAATTGCCAAGTATGCAAAATTAAAATTAAACATAATTATGTTTATTGTTGTATATTGTTGTATTACCCAAAGGAGAACTTCAATATACACTTATTGTTTACTTGATGAAATATGATATTTATTTAAGTATATTATTCAAAGCAATAATGTGAGCATATTCTCTATATTTGCAGCATCTATTCTTCATTCGCAAACTGTCTCTTCAAATTTTTAATGGTTTTAATTTCTCTGAATGGCACGAACAAGTTCAGTTTCACCTTGGTATTCTGGATCTTAATTTGGCACTCATAAATAAGAAACCCATTGCTCTTACTGACTCTAGTAGTGCTGAACAGAGGTCTTTTCATAAGACTTGGAAAAGATCAAATAGACTTAGCTTAATGTTCATGCAAGTGATTGTAGCAAACAACATCAAGTCCACAATTCCTGCTACTGAAAGTGCTAAATGAAGTTTATGGAAGCACGTTCCCAATCTGACTCCGCTGATAAGTCACTTGCTGGGACATTGATGAGTACTTTAACCAAATTAAGTTGATGATTCCCGTATTATGCATGAGCATGTTATTGAAATGACAAACATAGCAGCAAGACTAAAGACTATGGTATTGACAGTGAATGAGAATTTTCTTATGTAGTTCATTATCAATTCCTTGCCTCCTAAGTATGGTCCATTTCACATGAGTTATAACACTATGAAGGATAAGTGGAATGTGAATGAACTGCAAAGTATGCATATTCAAAAGGAAGAAAGACTTAAGAAGCAAGGAAATCATTCTATCAATCTCATGGGTCAGCAAGGAGCTAAAAAGATATCAAAGAAAAATAAGAAAGAAAAGAGCAAGTGACGACCATTAAAGATAAATGGGTCATCTGCTCAAATCCATAAGAAGGAATAAAGGATGATAAGTGTCACTTTTGCAAAAAGCATGGACACTATCCAAAGATTGCCTGAAACGAAAGGTATGGTTCGAAAAAAAAGGTAAGCCTAGGGCTTTTATATGTTTCGAATCAAACCTAACAGAAGTTTCTTATAATACTTGGTAGATTGATACTAGTTGTTCCACTCATGTTTCTAATACGATGCAGGAATTCCTTATGATCCAAACTATAAACCCAAATAAAAACTTTGTCTCAATGGGAAACAGAGTCAAAGCTCTAGTTGAAGCCATTGGAACTTGTCGTTTGATTCTAGACATTACACATCATTTAGATCTTTTCCAAACACTCTATGTTCCTTCTATTTCTCATAATTTAGTTTCTTTATCCAAACTTAACTAAGTTGGATATTGTTTTAAATTTGGAAATGGATGTTTTAGTTTGTTTAAATACAATCATCTCATTGGTTTTGGTATTCTTTCTAATTGTTTGTACAAATTTAAGCTTGATATTCTTTTTACTGAGACATTGTTGACCTTGCATCATAATATTGGTACTAAACGTAGTTTAGTAAATGAACAATCAGCTCACTTGTGGCATAAACGTTTGGATCATATATCCAAAGAAAGAATTGAGAGATTAGTAAAAAATAAATTCCTTCCTGATTTGAATTTTACTGATCTTGAAATTTGTATGGATTGTATTAAGGGAAAACACACAAAACACACAATCAAGAAAAGCACCATAAGAAATATACAACTCCTTGAAATTATACACATCGACATATGTGGGCCTTTTGATGTTCCATCTTTTAGTGAAGAAAAGTATTTTTTCACTTTTATTGATGATTTTTTACGTTATGGCTATGTCTATTTGTTGCATAAAAAATCTCAATCGGTAGATGTTTTAGAAGTGTTTGTCAATGAGATTGAAAGACGATTAGACAGAAAAGTAAAAATTATCATATCTGATAGAGGTTGTAAATATTATGGAAAGTATGATGAATTTGGACAATGCCATGGTTCATTTGCCAAATTTCTTGAAAAGCCTGGCATATGTGCTCAATACATAATGCCTGAAATACTAGAACAAAATGGTGTTACAGAAAAGCGTAATTGAACTCTGATGAACATGGTTAGGAGTATGTTAAGCAATTCATCATTATCCTTATTATTATGAATGCATGCTTTAAAGACTGCTATGTATTTGCTAAATAGAGTTTCTAATAAGGCAGATCCAAAGACTCCTTTTAAAATGTGGACAGAACGGAAACCTAGTTTGAGGCATTTACATGTTTGGGGTTGCCCAACGGAAGTAAGGATTTACAATCCACATGAAAGGAATTTGGACTTAAGAACAACCAGTGATTTCTTCATTGGTTATTCAGAAAAATCAAAAGGGTATAAATTTTATTGTCTTAACTATAGTACAAGAATTGTTGAATCTAGAAATGCAAGATTCATTGAGAATAGTGAAGTTAGTAGGAGTTTGGAACCACATAAAGTAAAAATCCAAGAAGTTAAGGTACAAGTTTCTTCACCTATAACTTCTTCTCAAGTTGTTGTTCCTAGAGTTGTTGAACCTTTTAACAACTTTCAAGAACAACAAATCAATGATCAAACACAACAGAATGATGATATTACTAATGAACCTATAATAAATGAACCCAATGAAGTAGCATTAAGAAGGTCTCAACAACAAAGATGAACTGCTATTTCTGATGATTATGTGATTTATCTACAAGAATTAGATTTTGATTTGGGTATTAATGGTGATCCAGTTTCTTTTTCACAAGCAATGAAAAGTGCTAATTCATCTAAATGGTTAGATGCCATAAAATATGAGTTAAAATCAATGGATCACAATGAAGTCTGGGATCTTGTTGAATTGCCTGAAAGTTGTAAAAGAGTTGGGTATAAATCGATTTTTAAGACCAAATGGGACTCAAATGGCAACATTGAATATTGTAAAGCCAGACTTGTTGCTAAAGGTTTTACTCAAAAATGTGGCATTGACTACAAAGAGACATTTTCTTCGGTCTCTAAGAATAACTCATTTAGAATTATTATGGCATCGATAGCTCATTAGGATTTGGAGTTGCATCAAATGGATGTGAAAACCGCCTTTCTAAATGGAAGTTTGAATGAAGAGGTTTATATGGACTAACCTAAGGGCTTTTCATTTGAAGAAAAGGAACACATGGTATGTAAACTGAAGAAGTCAATATATTGACTTAAGCAAGCTTTACGACAATGGTATCTTAAGTTCAACGATACCATTACATCCTTTAGATTTAAAGAAAATACCATTGATCGGTGTATATATCTAAAGGTCAGTGGGAGTAAAATCATATTTTTGGTTCTGTATGTTGATGACATCTTACTAACTACTAATAACCTTGGCCTATTGTATGAGAAAAAGAATTTTCTTTCTAAGAACTTTAAAATGAAAGATATGGGTGAGGCATTCTATGTGATTGGAATCAAAATATTTTATGATAAATCACAAGGATTGTTAAGATTATCTCAGAAGGCATATATTAATAAAGTTCTTAAGAAATTCAACATGAACAAATGCTCTGCAAGTGTTATTCCAATTCAGAAGGAAGATAAATTTAGCCTTATGCAATGTCCAAAGAATGAATTGAAACTCAAACAAATGAAAGAAATTTCTTATGCATCAATTGTTGGAAGCTTAATGTATGCTCAGACATGTACCAGGCCAGACATTAGTTTTGCTGTCAGAATGCTTGGCAGATATCAAAGTAACCCAGGAATAGATCATTGGAGAGCTGCAAAGAAGGTGCTAAGGTAGTTGCAGAGAACAAAGAATCACATGCTCACCTATAGAAGATCTAATGATCTTGAGGTCAAGGGATATTCAGACTCAAATTTTGCTGGATGTGTTAATACCAGAAGGTCCATATTTGGCTATTTATTCCTTTTAGCTGAAGGAGCGATCTCAAAAAAAAAGTGCGAAGCAGTCTGTCATTGCCACATCCACTATGGAAGCTGAGTTTGTGGCATGCTTTGAGGCCATAATTCATGGTTTATGGCTGCGAAACTTTATTTCAGAACTTGGGATTGTCGATAACATTGCCAAGCCGCTGAAAATTTATTGTGATAACTCCGTAGGAGTCTTCTTTTCTAAAAATGATAAGTATTCAAAGGGTGCTAAATATATGAAATTAAAATACTTTACCATTAAAGAAGAAGTTCATAAACAAAGAGTGTCAATTGAATATATTAGCATCAGTCTCATGAATGCAGATCCTCTGACTAACGGGTTGCCACCAAAGATATTTCATGAACTTATCGAAAGAATGGGCATTATTGAAAATCATTAGTGATGTTATATCTAAAGTTTTAAGTTTCTTATGTATTTGACATTCTGAGCTCAATTAATTATTATTTTTGATTCACTTATAGATCCTATTTGATTATGTTGGTATATATACATAAATGAATTATGAGAATGTTAACAGAATTTGTCTTTAATAAAGATATTATCGTTAGACCTTACTATAATTTTTATTACAAGACATGTTAAGTATAGAACTAGTAATATGATACATGGAAGGGAGTACATCAAAATAATAGCATACAACCGTCATGATACTTATTAGTTTTTGCTTAATGATGATTTCATGTTTGACCAATGTTATGAGAAATTTTAGTTTTTGTTATGTGCATTATGATTGTTTATTAAACCAGTATATTTAATATGCCATACGAACAAGTGAAAGAACGTTAGCATCCCCTTTTTTGTTGCTCACGTGGATATATGATTGATTTATCATTTATTTATTCTAAATGATAATTATGATATTTGATTTTACCAGATATTTAAATTTAAGTGATATAATGATTTAATAAAAGCTAATTTCCTATTCGTTCATTTTTGAGAAATTATTATCTGATAACCTCTCTTTAATGGAAAGAGAAATTTAATATATTATCATATTGGTCTCTCTCTCCTATATTATAGTCTGTTTCATTGAAAGAGAATTAAAAAAGAGGAAGAAACTCAATCCGTTCTTAACTCATACACAGTCTCTTATCAAAAAAATATCAATGAATCAAGGTATACTTTTTTTTATTTAAATTTTTAATGTAAAAATTATTTATTCAAAGATCTTAGTCATTATGTTTATTTATCTCCGACACGGTCGCAAGCACTCCCAAATGCTGATGCGGCCTCCGGCTTCCTCCGTCTGGCCCGCACAGCTGCCACCGTTCTCCTCCAGCTCGGTTTTCCTCTCACCGACACGGCTACAGTCGCATGCCACCAGATTTCTCTTATCCATACGGTCCGTAGTTGCTCCCCTCCGGTGTCTCTTAGTTGATCTTCCCTGGCTTCATTGTCGCCGAAGTTGGCTCCAAGGCACTAAGACAAAGGGCATTCTTCATTCACTAGTGCAATCGTGAAGCTTACGTACGTTGCCTTATTGAAAATATGTGATTAACTTTTAATTGAAAAGTTTAATGGCACAAAATTGAAAGAAACTAGTAGTGTGGTTGATCATGTTAATAAATTGTGTGTCAAAAAATTAGTTATTTTAGGCAATCTTGCCCTTAATAAAATGCAAGTAACCATTATTTTGCATAGTTTGCTTGATTTTTTGATAATGTAGTTGTTGCTCTTAATTATTACGTTTTGAGTGAAGGCAATGGGGAATTTGCCAACCTTATTAGAAATAGAAGTTGAAAAAGAATTAAAAAAAAAAAAAGAATATGCCAAAATCATTTGCTAATGTTACTTCTCCTTCCTTAATGAAATATAAGCAATAAAATCTTCTAAAGAGAACTTTTTCTAAAAGTTTTAAAGGAAAAGAGAAAATTTCAATGATATATATATATATATATATATATATATATATATATATATATATATATGGATATCATTGTTTTATTGGATAAGGGATTAGTTGATTTTACTTCAAATTGCAAATATGTACATATACACATTCATTTTTAATAAAAATAAATAAATATTAGAAGGAATGGAATATAAGGAAATGTCAACAACTAGAGTTTGCATTATATAATAGTATAAATATTTACCTACTAAATTTATAAGAGATAGATTGAAATTAATATTCTAATTGATTTTTTAAAGCAAATATATCTTAAATAATGACTTTTTGTGTAGTACGTATAAAATTATAAAACAAATTAACTATCTGAATGAATTTGGTGTGACCATGAACTGCACAATAATTAAAAGCCCAGCATCTACTTCTATTTCACAAAAGTATTATTATAACAACCCTTTAAAGTAATAGGTAAAATACTATCATGATAATATATAGTTGTTTAAAAATGTAGCCATGGAATGGATCAAGACAATTTTTGCAACTAAAATAGCAGGCCATCATCTTTCCAGCATTATAATGGGCCATGGGTCCACCATAGGGGCACCATGATTTCGATAAAGTGATCCAAATAATAGTCAAATAATCTCTTAGCTTTTGTCTGTTTTAGAATAAAGCTTTTTTCAGCACTACTTGTCTCTACAAAGTTTATTGCATTCAGATTATATATCTTTTCATAAACTTTCGGCAATGCAAAATTCTTTCCAAGTGATCAACTGGATGGCAAATTTTATACCAATAGCAACTACTACTTTTGTTGGTAGTGCGAACCATGGAAGAGGATAAGCTTCCAACCAAATTTATGGAAGAGATAAAGGAGAAAGGATTGGTAGTGCCATGGCACAAGCAAACGAAGGTGTTAGCCTATAATTTAAGGCGACTGGATGGATGTTTCGTAATGCATCATAGTGCAGGGTGCCGCGGTGGACCGACCAACCGACAAACACCAAATACGTGGAAGATATTTGGGGAATGCATGGGAGTCCAAGACACGCGAGATGGGATGATAATGAGATTTTAGAAAAGAATTCTAAAATCCTTTTATCTAAATTCTTTTCCCTGCCAGTCATTCCACGGAAGATCCTCTTGACTTTTTAAATCTTGGAGTTTGTTTGTTCGTGGGAAAGATTGCAGATATCTTTCTCTTGCTGTGACTTCAGACTGCACCCAAAAAAAAAAGTATTGTTGCCATGGAAACTCGCTCTTCAGATATAGTTTGGCCTCGAATTTGAATGTTAATCTTTCGGATGAGATCTGCAAGATAGTTTTTACATAGAAAATATATGAAATAATCCTTTGCGAAAGATTTTTTGATTCACAAGTCAATAAAAATTCACAGCAAACAGATATGAAAAGAAATCTCTCGCAGAAGAGTTCCTCAAGGTGAGTGGCCTCTCAAGAACTCGAAGCTTTGCTCAAGCTTCAATGGAGTTTTTTCAGTTAGAGTGTTAATGGAAGCATATCTGAAAGACTCCAGGGCTAAAATATTTATAGGCGATCACCTGATTCCTTAGGCATGTCATAGGGGGTATAAAAACTGTTAAGATTCGAATCAAGTTTATTGCGAAGCCGATAGGATCCGTATCTGGTTAGTTAGAGGATCGACGGCCAGTAGAGTTAGTTGATGCTTTGAGATTCAACAATTCTGTAGACCCTAGGCTATTTCGTAGGCCTTAGGCCATTTCTGGCATCATTTGCATAATTTTTCGTTGGAGGTCTTGTTCAATTATTACGGCTTAGAACTCTCCCATGTTTAGTTTTATAGAGATGCTTAAACGCCTTGGTCTGATCGAGGTGCAGAGATAATTCAGTTTGCTGAGGTACGAGAATAGCTCGATCTGTTAAGACGCAAGAGTAGCTCGGTTTGCCGAGACATGATGATGACTTGGTCTGTTGAAGTACGAGAATAGCTTGGTTTGGCAAGACATGAGGATGGCTCAGTCTATTGGAGCGCAAGAATAGCTCGATTTATTGAGGCGCAAGAATATCTCGATTTATTGAGGTGCTTTGATTTTTTTGAAGACGATTCAACTCGGCTATTTTTTAAATATAATAGCTGTCCAATAAAATAAAATATGAAGATTGATTTTGATCAGCTAGGATTGCAGAAATATAAATATAATAATAATAATTTTACTCCTCGTCAAGTATAAACCCCTTTAATTTCCACGCGTCTAGCACCTTAGCTGTGAGCCTATATGAATACAATACATCCCCTTGACTTTGAAAAGTACTTGGAGAGCCCACTTCCCATCGTTCAGCCAACTGGACACAACTCATCGCCTAGTGGAGAGAATCAATCAGGCAAGGAATTCGAGACCCCCCCATCCAAAGATACTGTTGGATGATGACCTTGCAAACAATAACTCAACCGTATGCCGGCCATGAAATGAGCATGGTAAAATCCACCTCTCAATCTACTCCACTTGTTAGCTAAAGCAAAGCTTAGGCCACCTTTTGTCTTGTCTCTGCTGTCCTCTATCTGAGCATCCGAAGCCTTGTAGGTGGAGACGTGATGGCAAGTCGGCAAACGATAATGAAACAATAATTCAGAAATCATGTCTTTCTGGAAGCTAGGAGCGGTAGTGATACTCTGACTCAAATATCTCAGCAATTCCGCATTCCTGTCTTTGGATTGATTGATTTAAAACCCACGTACAGCATCTCTTCAAGTATTTTTTAATTTAAGCTACTTGCAATCCGGTTGATGAACGCGCATCAAATCTTTTTTTAAAAAATTTTTTAGTGCTACATGATTATTTTATACGGTTGTGAAGTTGTTCGCCCTAGTTATTTTCTTTTTTAGTCTTAGCTATAAAGCTCCATTGAGTTTAGATCAAGGTTATTAATTTCATACAGTTTCGATTATTTCAGTTGAAACATTTTGTTTTGGTGACCTATCCGAAATGATGAGTCCTGCGTTTCGCTTCGAAAGATTTTTCGACCGTTTTGACATATTTTGACGTATTTATAAATTTTTAAACCTTTCAATGTCATTTTAAAAAACATATATAAAATACCAAAAAAATAAAACCCTACCTGTATTTTATTATCTATTCTTTTAGCCATACCTCTCAATCTCTTTTCTTATCATCTCTCTCACTTTTTTTTCTTTAAATTATAGCATCAAATATTTGATAGCATTCAAGAAAAGCATCTAACAAGATTGAAGATTAAAGATTAGATTATTTTCTCTCTTTTTCATTAGATCTTTTGTTTTTTATTCTAAATTTTTCTGAATTGATATTTTCATTAGGTTGGTAGTAATTTGTAGTAATTTTTTATTCTTTTCAATTTTTCCTTCCTTCTTATCAATTTAACATAATATTAAATTAGTTAAATTGATGATTACCTACAATGTTTTATTTTACAAATTATTTCTTGCAAATGTTATGCTTTCTCATTACTATTATATTAGTTGTATGCTTGTTTGTCATTGTTGGTCTTGAGGTTTTGTGTAGATAGATCCCTTGGATTTTTTGTAGTGTGCATATTGGCTTGAGGGGCTTGGCATCCTGCCAGTAAAATCAGTTACTTGTATGAATCCTAAGTCATCAACGAGATTGATTTAAACTATCATTAGTTTTTTACTAAACTTCTTAATAATGCAGAATGAATTGATGCCACAAGATTAATTTTCTTATAGCAAAGTCCAATTATAGAACTTATTCAGCTTCCAAAATATGTTGTTGTTGTTGTTGATGAAAACTATGAATTGTGAACATAATTTTCATTTTTTGTCTTTATTTTTATATTATTGTTATTATTATTTATGAAAAATATGAATTATGAACAAACTTTTCATTATATATATATATATATATATAAACGAAGCATCAAAATGATTTGACATCAAAATATTATATTTTATAAGCTAAAACGAAATATAATCCAAAACGAAATTAATAACTTTGGTTTAGATCCTTCTTGTTTAACCACGTTCAATCACTCGCTAATCATTCTGCAGTACATGGAAGGCTTAGAATTGGATCCCTTTATTTCAGTCTCGAACTTTGATAGAATTTCGCTAGCAAATTTCCAAGTGACCTCTATGATTTTTGGGAGCATCCAATGGATTCCTCGCCATGTTTAATAAAGTAAAAGCATCTAAGCTTAAAAATCACAATAATTATTGGTCTTTAGATAATAATATTCATGCCATGCTTGTATAATGTAATTGGCACGATGTCTAGCATTCACCGAATTGATATTTATTGTGGATTAGTGTCGCATTGTCTCCTCTTTATTAGGATTAGGTAATTCTTAGCATATTTTCATCATATTTTTTGAAAAGAGTATGCACTAGAAGACAGAAATGTTGACATGCAACTTATTAATGTTATATGGTTTTAAATGTTACCATATAATACCTTTTTAAGGTAATAATAACACCATGAATAGCAACTAAATTATGATCATGGCTAAAATATATACATAGAGGTGCCAATTTAGGGCATGGCCTATGAACATGATTTAAACTCGACATGATATTAGATGGTTTGGGTCATAAATGAATTTGACTAAAAAATGGGTTGATCGTTAGACATGATTAAAAACAAATTGAATCATGAGTTGACCCGCTAATACAAAATTAATTCATAATTTATTTAATTATTAAATAAATTAATTTATGTAAATCGATCCATCAATCCGAATATATTTTGTCAATGCTATTTATTTAAGTTAATATTATTTTAAATTAATTATTATTTTATGATGATGATTATATGCTTGTATAAGAATTTTTTTCTTCTTCTTGAATGAATTTTTTTATTTATTTATGCTTTAGTTATCATTTTTAATATATAATTATTTTATAAGTAAATTTATATTAAATATGTTACATGGGTTATATGAATTTTATATAAGTTATATATATGGGTGATATGTGTCACAGTGATCATACGATTTATATAAATTATATAGGTTAAACGGGTTACATGAGTCATACCATGTAACTCATGTAAATAGGAATTAAGCTTGGGTTTAAATTTTGGATCGATTAATAAATGGATCGGATCTGAGTTGATTCATTTGTTATTATACTTTAAAGTTGATTTAATACATTTACCATGTATTAATAGGATTTATCGTCCTAATATATACATCATCTTTTTTATTACAAACTTTAATTTCTTACAAAATCTTGAAAATTATCTGATATTTTTTTAAAATAAAAACAAATTATGATCCAAAAGTCCTTCAGGGCTCGATGACCACCTCACCCTGAGGACATGTCTTTTTTTTTCCTAATTTTGGTAGCCAAAATACATCCACATAAAATAAATGCTTGCATGCCTAGGGTTAGCAAGCTATATATATCATATAATGAGATCTAATTAGTAAGTATTTAACTTAAAAGCAAGCAAAAGGAACGCTCGACGCCACGCCGCCTCCGTGCGAACCAATCGACGCTGCAACGTTGGCCGCATAAAATTATCATAAAATTTACGATCGGCTGACGTCGGAACCGACGCCAGCACCAAGTTTCCCTACGACTCAAGCCGAAGACACCTCCACCGAAAATGGAAACCCAGTGGGCCTTGCCTTACTTAATTGGAGGCCACGCGAATGCAGTCGTGGTGGGCCCAACCCCTTGCTCGTGTCCTTCTCTTCCGGATCCCGCTTCCCAACGCCTTCCATGGGCCCATCCCACGAGCCGACCGCCCGTGCGATGTCTTCCACTGCTTACGCGTCTACTTCCCATTGGTTCGCCGCCCTTTAGTACCCGTCTTTAGTGCCGCGTCCACCGCCTTCTTAATCCGAAAAGAAACTCCTCTCTCTCTCTCTCTCATTCTTTCTTCTTTTCTCCCTTTTTTTTGCTTCTCCCTCTCCCGAATCGAATCTTCCACCGTTTTTAAGAGTTCGGCAAGCTTTCGATGCGTTATATTTACTCGCATAGAAACGAGGTTAGTCCGTCTCGATGAGAAAAAATCGATGTTTTTATGCTATTCTAGAGGTTTTTGTTGGATGCGTTGAATTGTCTGCTGGTTCTGATGATCTGGATGTCTGAGAACCGAACCTTATTGCTTCAGGATTTGATGGAGTTCTTTCTTTTTCTTTTTTCTTTTTTTAATGTATGGATTTGGTTCCGGATTCTGCAAAGCTTGGATGCTAATTGGTGCATATATTGTTCAGTTTTAATTGCAGAGATGGATCTGAGATAGTTTGGTCTTGTATATGATGTTGTGATCATCGCGGTCTTGTGAGTTTGATAGGTGTGGATAGAAAGATCCTTGTTGAGTTCTTATTATATTAAATGGTTTCTAGTTTTCCTAAGGATAGTATGGTTGATTCTGACTTCTGGTGGCTTATATTAATGTATGTAGGATTCGAAAGAATTAATAATCTTTTGTGCATGTTTGGATATTTTATTTTATTTTGCTTTACTTTACTTTGCTTTGCTTTTACCAGTATCTATGATTTATGAAACTAGGGCACACAAATGCTTTCAGGACGAGAGACAAGTAACGAGCTACTAATGGAGCCACTGTGAAGTTATATGAGGCAACCGGCCTTGACCTAGAGGCATGGTTTTAAATAACAGCGTTATAACTGTTAATACATAATATATAACGGTATAACGGCCCTGTTACTGTCCTTATAATTTTTTTAAAAATAATATTTATTTGAAATTCCTTTTTTTTAAATCCCTTTATATGGTCTAAAAATCTGTTATTTGATTTAATAAAAAAAGGAAAGATAACACTGTAATTTTTTCTTTATTGCCTATTGTAACACCACTATTTCAAACTATGCTAGAGTTGACTTTGACTTCCAACCTTGCACTTATTAGAAGCACTAGTTATTGGTAATTAAAAGATGCATTAAGTTGCATGCTATTTTAGAAGATATAATATTGTTTGTAAAATTGTGAGCTAAATGATTGGTTATTCAATTAAAGCAAGAATACTAGCAGAAGAGATTTTTCCTGAGCCAGGTTGTTCTGGTAGCTTGGAATTAGAAAATGGAGATATGGATTGTTATGATATGGAGAATGAAGTGGACACGTGCCTATTAGATTATTGTAGGATCAGATTGCTCATGGTCTGTGCATTATTTTTTCTGAAAAGAACGGAAATGTATATGCTTGGCACCTTTTTGTTGGTTGTGCAATTCAATTTGATTTTTTTTTTTTAATGGAGCGATCTAAGATATTTTGATATTGTAATGGTCTAGGTTTCAAATATAAATAGTTGATGTGGTTCTTCAACAAAAAAAAAAAAAAAGCTGATGTGGAATGAAAGGGCTTAATTAGGAACTGACTAGTTGAAGTCCATATAGCCTGTTTAAAATAAACAGTAAGGCTATGGATAGCCAGGGTGTAGAAGGTCTTGAATACATCTGCGAGTCAAAAGAGGGAGAAGGCCACTCGAGAAGAGTTGAATAGAAGAGTGAGAAATGATCCAGGGGAACTCTTCTGTTCATAGATTTGGTCTCATGGTATGCAATGGTCAAATAGCATTTGTACAGATCACCTTGTATGGTTTTGTAATTTTTTTAAGCAATGTCTTCTTTATCTGTTTTCTTTTTTAAATTTATTACTTTTTTTTCAGAATTTGTATGTGCGTGGGATTCCTTCTCTTTGGGAGAGAGGGTTGGAATTTATCAACTACTTGCCATTTGTTTAGGTGTGTCTACATGTTTCTTCACTTTCTTCGTTGGGTTTTGTTTGGTATCCTCTGGTGTTAATTTCTTGGAGTATTGACTTTATGCTGCAGGCATTTGAATACAAGCAAACAATTTTTATAATCTTTATCAAATATCTGTCATAAGATCTTCACATATTTTTCTAAAAAAAAGAGATATCAAATTCAAGTGAATGAAAATATATTTACATTAGAAATAGAGTGTAGTTTCTGAAGAGATGGATAATAAAGGTATTCTCTTGATATGTTTTGCCATCTCAAGACTTGATAAAATTGAAGGAAATCATATCATTAATGCAGATACTTTGTTTTCAGTCTGATTGAGATACATGTTTCTGAGAATTATAATATTATATTGTTGTTGCTGCTGCTATAACTAAACTTACGGTTTTCTGGTTTAGATTGCTTAAGGTAGATTACATAATACCAGATCTGAGTTTCATTGCAGTGAAAATTTGAGGAAAAAAGTAGTTGATGGCATGCCTTGAGCTGGATTCTCCGCCACTTCTTTCAAATCACTTATCATATGATGATCCCTTCTACCTGCATCTAGAGGGAAGTATTTCAGCTGAACTTTTAGCTGTCCCAAATGCTTGCACATCTTCTCAATCCCATTGTAGTAACATTCCTAAACCACCTCCACTCCCAGGAGCTTCCTATGGCAGAAAGAAATCCTGCATAAAGTTGCAGGGGTACAGTTGTGTTCCTGACGAAACAAACTATAAATGGGACAGACTTTTTGTGAAGGATATGAAGCTGATGTTCGTGTTCTTACAGATGACAATGTCATAATTTTGGCACATTCAAGTGTTCTTGTAAGTACATCCCAATCTTTTACTTCCAGTCATGTGCCTGGTATATGCTGCATCTTGATATCACAATGCACTCTTTGCATCACCTGGTTGTAGGCAACGGAATAATTAGGAATTTTATTGGAGATGATATGCAGTCATACAATATGTCGCAAATGGCCAATTCTTTCCAACAGGGTCCTATATGTCTTCGGATATTAATTTTGTATAAAATATTAGTCCCCAGGAGATCTAGTTTACAAACCAATGTAACCTTCTAAAAAAGGTTTTCATATCATGGGATCTATAAAATTTCTCCTTTAGATCTGTGAGGTAGTGCAACCTACATGTTCCAAACATACTAATTATTGTTACGACGATATAAATTACTTCAGCATAGATGAAACATGGAAATTGCCTGTAGACTTGGAAGTGGTAGAACACATTTCAAAATATAAACAGTGATGCACCCATTTTCTGTCATGCATCCATCTATAAAATGGTTTCAAAGATTGAATTTATCAGGTGAGTTGTCAAAGGATCAAGGACCAATGAAGAGATTGTCTTTAATATTCTTGGATCATATAGTTTTCTGTTGATTGGTGCTTTACTAGTCTCTGTTCAGCACTTTAGATATCTGCAAAGATTTCCAACACAGAAACCCACTTCCAGAGGCTATGATTTTGTTGGGAGAAGTGATGTCATACAGCTAATTTGCTGAATTTATGATTTGTCCCATTTTTACGGTTTTGTTTTGGCCTGTTTGGGTCAGAATCTGTCACCGGCACTCCTTCATGATTGGATGTGCCAAAATGACCTGAAGAACATCATGTGTGCTTGGTTTTTTTCCTTTTCTCGTGAGGGGAAATATCCATTTTTGAAAAAGAAATTCTTATAAAGGTTTGATTAATCCTTGGGTTTACCTGGCACATTTAATTTTTTTGTAGTCCTGGAACCCAACATCTGCCCGCTAATTTTTCACTGAAGAGTAAAATTTGGCATGTCTCTGAACAGGGTATTACATCTTTTGTGCTGAGAAACATGTTAGAACAAGCAAGAGTTAAAAGGGGTTTTCGATGTATTAAAATTCTTGGTGTACCTTCAGAAGCTGCCCGAGCATTTATCCGATTTCTTTACTCTTCATGGTATGCCTGCATTTCTCCCTTCTTTGCTGCAGTTTCTTGGAAATTATTAAGTTATCAATAAAGTTAATGGTTTAGTGTTCTCTAATGCCATTGTTATGTGAAGGACTTCTCGTAAATTCAATTCCCACATCCACATTGGACGTGGAATTGCTGATCGGACTCTATAGAAGCACTTTCAGTACTATTTTAATGAGGAAAGCCTTGATGGCTGGACTTTTTGTTTTGTGGCTGGGTTGCCCTAATATAGTTGGACTCCTAGAGTATGGATGCCACAAGTCCTCATAGCTTTTGTATTTCAAAAGATCTCTCAAACTTTGCTTCATATGTAGCAACTTAGGCCTTGTTTGATCGAGCTTTTGGATGAGCTAAAAGCACTTTTCGAGGGATAAAAGCGTTTTTCAGTGCTTTTAAGATGTTTGGGAAAGATTTTAAAAGTGTTTTTAGGCTCACACACAAGGTGTTAAATATTGTCTCAACTCAACTCATCTAAGCCTTTTTTTTCAACTTTATGGATTGGCTCAAGCTGTGAAATATTGTACTCGAGAAAATTGAAATTTGAAGCTTTTTTCAAAATGTTGTACTTGAGAAAACTATTTTCATTGACTTTGTATGTTATAAATTCAAACCATGAAAACAATTATATTTAATATTATAGCATACTTACATTATAATATGGCTATAATTATATAATATTAATGTATTATAATATATAAATATTGTATAAAAATATTATTATAATTATAATATTTTTTGTAGTCAAAATAAGGTAATATAATAATATTATAGTATTACAAAATACTATAATATAGTATACTAAATAATATTTTATGTTATATTATGCTATAATTTTGTAATATTTCTATAACAATATATCATAATCTTGTGATATTATATTATTAGATATTAGTTATTTTTATTATAATATATTATTAAATAATAGTAAAATAATATATATAATAATAATATATTATAATCATCATTATATTAAATTTTTATTATATTTCCTTATAATAAGTTATACCACCATAATGTGATATATTTTAATATTATAATAATATGACATGTAACATTGTCATGGTAGTTTGTAAATTAAAATAATTTATAATAATGGTTGTCAATGCTACAAAGGGTTAGGCACTTAAAAATACTATGCGGTATCTTTTATCATTTTTCATTCTAAAAGTGTTTTTTAGTTTAATTACCAAATAAATGGTATAGTCTTGCAGCACTTTAAAAATATAGTTACCAAATAGCAAACAGTTTTTTATAAAAGTTTTACTTCTAGAAGCTTTATTGTTAAAAGCTCTACCATCAAAAGCTCTATTGCGAATAGCTCGCCAAATGGGATCTTAGACTCTTGAAAAATTTAATAAGAAAAATTGTACCCAAATCCACATCTTTCTCTTTTACCTGCTCTTATTCAAGCGCACGCATGTCTTTTCTAGTAACAGCTAAGGGATAATGCAAGACTTCAAAATATTTTTGCATCCTGCCAAAGAATTCTTCATGTGAGAATCAGATTTCCTAAGAATTGTTCAGTTAACATGCTCGCGAAGCTATACAGTTTTGGAAATAATGCTGCTTATGTAGATTTGACTTTAGGAAATAGGTAATATAACATTAATACATGGAGAATGCTTACCAACATAATGTGCATCATGCTTCTATATTCATTTAGATAATCTTATCCAGATATTGTTGAAGCAATCTTCTTGTGGTATGTCCCACAGTCCATGGGAGACGCATGGCTCAGAAGGATTACATCTAAGCTTCCAATTTAGCCATCCATGTTGTGGCCCATCAAAAAATATTCCATTATTAAAGCCCATTGACTTTTAGACACTTAGGAGGGGAAGATACGAAGCCCACCTACTTTTATTAGCGTGTGGACCTGACTCAAACTGAGGCCACTAGTGGCTTTACCAACTCAAGTTGATGTCACATTCAATATCTGGGATTGTTTGGCTGAAGATATTTATCAAGCCACACCCATTTGAGGGGCGGACAATGGACCTCATTTATTTGTTATGGTTGTGAGATTTGTTGATGGTGACAAAAATATGATCTAACTGAGTTGGCATTAGTCACTATTCACTAGTGCATAAGGACTCAATTGGGTAATTTGTGGGTAAGAGTTTATAAAAATTTATATGGTTGAAAGCTATACTGATCTTTCTTTCAGTTTCTAATGCAGCTATGAACTGGAAGCAATGGAGAAATTTGTTCTTCACTTGTTTGTTATGTCACATGCATTTTCAGTCCCTTCACTAAAAAGGGCATGTATCAAAGTGCTGGAAACAACATTGCTGACCATGGAGAACGTGGTTGATGTACTTCAGTTAGCCAGGCAGTGTGATGCACCACGCCTTTCCCTTTTATGTACTCACATGATCATTAAGGATTTCAAGACCATCTCAGCGTCAGAGGCGTGGAAAGTAATGAAACAAGCGCACCCAAATCTTGAGCAGGAGCTTCTTGAGTCTCTAGTGGAGGCAGATTCAGTAGGTTCAGATTTTCTCTTGTGATACTCTTGCAGGATTCTATCACAGTTATTTATCTAATGTTTGCTTGCTTTTTTCAGATATTGTTGTGAAATTTGCAATAGCATGGATTTTTTATTTTCTATTGCAAATCATAATTATTTTTTTTCTTGTTGTATGTGTCACTAGAAACACCCCTTTGTTGATATGGTATGCAATTCAATGCAGATGTATGGTATCCCAATCCTTCCTAATTTCCTGCAGAGGAGCTTTGAAACTTGATATCTTTTACATAATATTGAACAGAGGGGAACATGCTTGTTCAATACATGCGCCCATAGTTATTTACTATTCTGTCTTTTCTGAGCAACTATCTTTTATGTTTTCTTTTCTCTTCTTTCTTCCTTCATTTTTTTGAAAGAAGCCTATTTAATATTTGAGTCCTCAAACTACCTAAATTGGCCATGTTCAAGATGCTTTCTCATCTACAAATATTAATATGTTAATATATGTACGCATCCCTTATTTCTTGCTCTCATATCTTTGGAATTAACTATATGATGTGAGAGGGAATCTGAGAGAGGGAATGAATGATAGAGAATCCTAAATTTGCATGTCTGCAGTCATGAACACTTATTAAGAGAGAATAAATTACATCACCTACCCCTTATTCCTCATTTTATTGTTGTAAATGTAGTCATTACGCCTCATCAACATCAGTTTTGGTACTGATGCAGAAAAAACAAGAGAGGGAAAAAAAGAAGGAAGAAAGAAAGGTGTACATGCAACTTTTTGAAGCAATGGAGGCTCTTTTGCACATATGCAGAGATGGTTGTCGGACCATTGGTCCCCGTGACAAGATGCTCAAAGACAACCAAGCCACCTGCAACTTCTCAGCTTGCAAGGGGTTGGAGTCACTGGTCCGCCATTTCTCAGGCTGCAAGACTCGAGTCCCAGGCGGTTGTGCGCATTGCAAGCGGATGTGGCAGCTTCTTGAGCTCCATTCCCGCATGTGTTCTGAAACATATTCTTGCAAGGTCCCCCTGTGCAGGTTTGTAATTTGTTAGCTTGCTTTGATGACAAATGCAGAATAACAAATTGGCATCAACTAGATGCTCTTTGTTTCTAGCTTAATGTTAGAAAGTCTGATGATGAAAATTTCACCTTCCATTCTCTCAGGCATTTCAAGGATAAGATGCAGCACTTGAGCAAGAAGGAAGAACTGAAATGGAATATGTTGGTCAGCAAGGTGATGGCAGTGAAAGGCACGATTGGCTCCATCTCTGCCCGGAGACCTTTGGTAACATAAAACTCTGTTGTGAGCAACAGAGGGGATCAGTAGTATGCCTTAAATAAACAAGTGCTGCTCTAGTATTGCCCATATATCTAGATTCAAATAAGCGTTGTCTTTGCTTGCATAGGTTGTTGAAGCTTGCTGCACTGCGACGCAGTGCCGCCATAGGTGAAAAAATTATAATCACAAGGGATTGTACAGAACTTGAGTAAATTTCAATGCTAGCTTATTAGCTGGCATTACATCCTTGATAGCCAACTGCTTGGCCTAATAAAAAGTAGAATACAAGAAGAATCCAACAGCTTGATAAGGAAATCACCCGCTCTTTTGTAGTTCTGTATCATGGGTTCATCTTTTTCCTGGGGTGGTCTTGAAATCTTTGTGGAAATCATTGTGCATTCTGTGCATTTTCCTATAATTAACATAAACTCAAGTTTCTGTTGACGTGTTGCGGTCTCGTTAATTCTGCTGGTGAAGATGGTTGGGCGTCTCTTGGTTGGATGGTGGTTCATGGTTGCATGAATTTTGTTAAGGATTGAGTTGGGACTGCAGAGATTGGGTTTGTCATGAGCATGGTGATCCGGCATCATATATATACACGGAGGAGTGGCTTGAACCCATGGGTGGTTTTGTCTATTCTTATCCAAGTTTTACTCAGCTGAATAAAAATGATACTAAGAGAATGCCTCCTAGCGAGCAAAGACAAGGTTGTTGACCCAATTATTGATTTTGATGATTAATAAAAGATATGAGTATATTCATTTTGTTTCTAATAGATTTAACAAATATTTCAGGGATTAAATTTAAATTGTTTGATCAATCAAAATGAATAAAGAAATATATTTTAAATCAATATTTTAAAAGAAATTTTTAAAGTTCAGAGCCTGGAGTCGACACCCAAATGGTAAGGAGCCGACTCCAAGGCGTATCAGAAAGTTTTTGGGATTTTGGCACGGTCCAGAGCCGACACCCAAGGTTTCGGAGCTGACTCCAACATGAGATACAGAGAAGTGCATTCTGTTTCAGTTTTTTGAATCGACACTTACCTTTTTTGGAGCCGACTTCCCAATAACTTTTTCTTTACTATTTTTGAGATCCGATTTGGAGCCAACACCTGAAAAGTTGGAGCCAATTTCAACCTGTCAGGAACGGATTTTTTATCTGTCAGAACGTACTCCAACAGTAAGATTTCTTTTCACCTAACTTCTAACGGCTATTTTCTTTGTGTGTAGAAGAATCCAAACGTCGCCAACGGCTAGTTTTTCCTCCTAAAACGTGGATTAAGGGATCTATAAAAAGGGGACCATCCGTTTGAAAACGGGACGAAAAATTTAAGAGAAAATAGATTGAAAAATCCGAGAAGTCTTGAGCAAGAAATCAAAAAGGAAAGAGTCAAAGTTCAAATCCATCAACTCCAGAAAAGCTCAAAGAGAAATCCAAGGCATTCAAGCTCAAAATCGGAGGATTTCCTAAGCGAAGAAATTAGAAGCAAAAGCCCTGATTTTCCCATCTTCTCAACTACAAGTTTTGAAGAATCTGAGCTGAGGCACTGATTCAACCTTTCCAAGAAGAAGAGGAAAAGAAGAAAAAAAGAAAAGCGCACATTCAAAGATCTTCAAACATGCTTTTCTGATCCTTGTTTAGTTTATTACCTATTTGCTCATTTGAGGAGCTTTTTGTATCTTAAACTTTATTCTCATTTACTGTTTACTAGTTCAATCAAGGGATTGAATTAGTTGAGGTAGTTTACCTCAGGGACAAGCTAAGGATAGCTTGTGATTTGGGTTTTGTGCTGGTGAGCCTAGAAAACTAGCTGGGTTCATTGTAATCCCAGGGAAAACAACAAGTTTTGAGTTGTGAGCTTGTAAAACAACTCGGCTGTAATCAAGTATATTATAGTGTGGACCCAAGTGGTACTTGGGAGTGGATGCAGGTGTTGGATACACCGAACCACTATAAAATCTTTGTGTTTGCCGTATTTTGACTCTCTTACTCTATCTCTTCATTTGTGCTTAATATCTATCCAGCATATAATCTCATTTATTCCAAAGCACATATTTTTTAAAGGGCTAAATATTTTTTTAAGAACCCAATTCATCCCTCCTCTTGGGTTGACATTTGGGCCAACAAAGGTGACAAGATCCTGCTGCACTTTTTAATTTCTACAGTTGGATCAAATTTATTGCTTGGTTTCATGTTGATGGATATCTAGCATTGCAGTCCAAAGGAACGGGAACAACCCTGATGGTGCGATGGTCAACCCAAGCTGGACCATAGAACTCCAACTTAGGTTTGGGCCCCTGATGCAAGTTATTGGTTATGGATACTTTGTTGGATTAGATCCAAGTTCTATAGACTCAATATATGGATTAAGTCAAGTCTACATATTGATGAGTTCGGATCAAATTCTTTTGAGGGAAAGGAGGAAGAGTTAGGGTTGGATGCATGGTAGGAACCTGACCGTTAGGACAAGTCCTAGTGCACGGTTGAATCGGGGTCGATTTAAGTTAATAATTCTATGTTTTAGATCTGGAAAGTAAAAGTAGATTGGGTTGCTAAAGCTCCAACTTTGGCAACTTATTTTAAGGGTTGGGTTAGGGAGTTAGGGTTTGGGTTCATTTCATAATTAACAAAAAAAAAAAAAATCTTTTGCTGACGTTAGTTGAATTCCAGTAAAATTCCCTTGGGAAGCAAAACTCAATATCTATGCATCACTGAAAGTTATCTAAAATAAATAAATAGATTTAGCTCGGGTCTATCAATTTTGTATAGGTTAGATGGAATTAGGGCACATCTTGTTTACCAAGTAGAATTTGGGGAGAACCAATATCAAGGAAGTACAATAAACCCAAATCCTGAAGTATTGTGAACGCTTTTTTTTTTTTATCACCTAAAATATCGATCCTTCTGATCATTTTTGCCACTGCCAGCGGCTGCTTTTAATACTTTCTTTGGTTCCTCCTAGATTTCTTTCCTCTTTTTTTTCAGAGAAGAAAATCCAAATCTGAAAGCATACTTTAAGGCACACTTAACAGGGTTCTAATCTAACTTAGATGAAAAAAGAAAAAGAAAAACTTTGCATGACAGGGAAGAGAGGGAATGGAATTTATTGAAAGAAGAAAGAAACACTCCTATTAAACCAACTCTAGCATGCTGGAAGGACTCCTATTAATATGATATTTTGTACAGATAATCCACTAAAAGTCACTAGTAATTTAGATGTAGACGATGAAATCATTATATTTAATTGCATTCTTATATGATAAAGATTTTTCATCTTTAGAATTATCGTTCAATCCGATAATTTTATATTTGAGAAGGGTATATGAAATCATCCTAAAACAAATTGAGTTTTATGATCCAAAATATATTTCATTCATAAATAAAAAGGCAACTAATATTATTTTCATATTCATATAAATATAATTAAATATATAAAATCATATTATGATAATAAATATAATATATCATGATATTATAATTTAATTATGACATAATATTGCATTGTAGTATTATATTACAATATAATATTATAATTTAATATAAAAATTTTAAAATAATAAATAATATGAAATAATAATAAAATTATCATTCTACTTATAAAAAAAATTGAGAATAATTTTATTATTACATAGTGTGTTTGTACTTTCTCCTAGAATATCAAATAAGTTTTAAATATTTAAATATATTATGTTTAGGTCATCAATGATTTATTCAAGTTTAATCGTTAGTAATCTAGGCTTACTGTCATGAACACATTTTTAGTAACAAATGCCCCTTAGATTTATACATTGAAGATCTTTGCTCTCTACCGCTCAGGCGGTGGCCTGGTGGTTAGGGCCTTCTCCACGCCTTCAGGAGGTCTCAGATTCGAATTACGGCGCTGGAACACATGGGACCTAGCTACGGGTCGGCTTAGCCCTCCTTCCCCTTTCTTGTACCAAAAAAAAAAAGATCTTTGCTCTCTTTTCCTTATTCATCATTATGCAAAGTTTTTATTTGTAATTTTTTCATTGAAGTAGTCCACTAAAGAAAAGAAACATTATTGAGGGTTGACTCTATGACTGTTATCCGATGGGGAGAGATAATGGCTCCTTTGCCCCTGCCATTCCGCTCTTACATGATATATGGGCTATTTTGAGGGAGGCCCATGGAGTTCAGATTCTCCATACCTATCGTGAAGCTAATTCGGCGGCCGATTGGGTGGCATCGTTAGTGGCACACCATTCAGGTTTTTGAAGATGGAGACCGGATGATCCCTGCCCTTTTGGTCTTCAGCAAATATTGTATTCTGATCTTCAAGGGCTGACTCATACATGTATCGTATGATCGGCCACTTGTACCAAAAAAAAAAAAAAAAAAAAAGAAAAGAAACATTTAAAGCTTGAATTAAGAGAGAGGTGGCGTCAAAGCGTCCGAGTAATCACTGGTAATAACAATAGAAAACGAGGAAGGAAGGATGGTTATAAACGCCAAATCTCCCTTGCGCGGAGCTTGCATCGTGGATGAATCCACTCTCCACCAGATCTGGTCTCACTGATTTTTTTTTAGTTGGTACAATCGGGCAATCACACTAAACGGATGCGAGGGCAGCCCAAGAGATTAAGAACAAGAAATCCCTAAAAGGGAGAAGGAATCCCATCCTCATGGTTTGAGACCATGACCATCCAGCGAAATGCTGTGCAACGAACGAGGTAACCCAGTCAACTGCTGTGTTCGCCTTCGAATAGATATGGTGGACTAAAGCCGCCATAAGCCTCCTAATATCACATAAGAGAGCGGGTGCATTGCAGAGGTTCCGTCAATTCTATATCCAGCTAATAACTACCGAAGAATTCGATTATAATCCTCTCATTCCATAGCTGTTGGGTCATGCCATCCCACGCCGCTCCGAGTTCAGCACATGGAACAGAAGGCTTATGAAGGAAGGTTGAACATAAGGCTTATGAAGGAAGGTTCCCCCAGTCGCTAAAATCCTTCTCTCGTCATTCCGAATGACATATCCTGCTCCGCCTACCATATCTCGAGCACTACTGTCAAAATTTACTTTGACAAACCTCAGGGAAGGAGCTCTCAGAATATAAAGATTGCCTTATGGGCCGTAGGAATTTGGGATAACCAGAGATGATATTGTAAGTGGTGCAAACTCTTGGTCTTCTACGACCATTCTGGTGCAAACTCTTGGTCATCTATGACCATTCTGATGCAAACTTTTGATACCATTCATCTTTTGCAATTAGGTAATTGAAAAGTCATTATTTATAGAGCAATGACTATATAAAGCTTCCATTTTGTTTGGTCACAAAATATACGCCATCAGAATTGAAGAGACAAGTATGATAAACTGAGTAAACAAAAGAAACAAATTAAGCAAAAGGTAAACAATGGCCAGAGGTATGTGATTCCGACCCGCTCCATAACTTGAGTTTCTATTAGAAACATAATTAATTTCTTACATTTGGTATCAGAGCCCATCTTCAACCTCTGCCTTGTTGCATATTGATCATGTTTACGTGTGTAAATATATATATATATATACACACACATTCGTAGGCTTGATTTGGATTCTTAGTTTAAGCTTTTATTGTTGAATTTTGATATGAGAAATCATTAAGCTAATGACGATTTCAATCCATCCAGAGTTTAAAGACAACCTTTTACGACATATTGTTTAGCATCTGGTCTAGCTAGACAACATGTCGTTTCTTTGCTCTTTGGCAGCTTTACTTTACAAAATATCATTTTTTGGTTTCCCCTTTAGCATTTGGGTTTTGTTAATTGAGACCAAAATTGGTTTTAGAGTAAAGTGTGTATACACACACACACACACACATATATATATATACACATATATAGTTGCTGGATTTTGTTAAAGCTTGGTTTCTGCTTATGACTTAATCAAAATAAATATATATAAATACACCAAATATTGATTATATGTCATTTTGCAAATAATCACTATAAGATTAGTGTACAATTTTTGTGATATTTTTATGAAATTGTATTATTGAAATTTAATATATGTAAAATGACTATTTTGTTCATAATTTAGTGATGTTGTATGTATATTTTGGGTTAATATATACAATTAAGTTTAAATCCTTTTAGCACATAAATAATTAAGTATTGGACATTTTGGTTATTTTTGCTCAAATTAAGTCTATGCACAAAATGTATGACTTTATATGCACACACACACACACACACACACACACACACACACACACACATATATATATATATATATATATATATATATATATATAATAGTTTTAAGCTCATATTATGCATGAAATATTTTTGTCACATTTACATACTTTAGGGTTGAGATTTTTTATGTATAGAACATATCAATTGCATAACATTTATGTTTTAATTATGCAATTTATGTTTCATTAATGAGATATAATTTGTGAAATTTAAGATTACTTTCGTAAAGCTTCATTTTGTGCATATAATTTAAGCTGTGTCAAATTTTGCACATTACGATTCATAAGATGTTCACTAAATAAAATTTAGATAATTATTTAGGTGAACTATAAAGTTATGAATTATTATGTGGTTAACATGAGAAGCATGATTTAAGAGAGTTCTGTCTAAAGAGGCTAGTTCTTAAGTGCACCTTAGTGCCACTAGTCTTTCCTAGGATGTTAATTTTTAAAAAGGTCTTTCCTCACCAATGGAGCACTCTTAATGATTACCAATCTTTGTTATTGTATAGTTATTTTTAGGCATTAAGTCTAGCCTATAACATGATAGCCTAATTGTCTAGTGATCAATATAATTTTAATTAATTAGAGAGTAGCCACAGCATCTTTGATCAATTAAAATTATATATTAAGTTAAAATTTTTAGATCACATAAGGATTAGACATAAGTTGTGATTAATTATACTTAATATAAAAATTTATCCCATAGAAGATTTGACATTTTCATAATTTACCCACAGGAATTATGAATTGAAATATAGTTTGATAGTTTTATCATATTTTGGATAGAAAATCAAATTATTTTTGTTTTATATCCATATAACAAATTTGACATTTCTATCAAATAGATAATTTGGATCTATTTGACTAAAAATTTAGCCCACAGGTAATTTTTATGTTATGAGATCTAATTTTATGCATATTTTACATTGGTAAAATGTGCAATTAAGTTTTATAGGCCTTAAATTCTTATATAAGCTTTTTGAACTTTTACAGCTTCTCAACCTACTGGTTACTTTGATATTCATCTAGACATTCCAGAACTTAGGGGCGATAACTATAAAATTTGGAAGGAAAGGATTCTCCTTCCTTTAGGATGGATGGACATTAATTATGCTATTAGGAAGGATGAACCACCTGCTATTACTGAAAAAGTATGCCAGATCAAATTAATCTTTATAAAAAATGGGAGCGATCCAATCGCCTGTCAATTATGTTCATAAAGATCAAAATCTCTGTTAGCATTCGTGGTTCTGTTGATCAGCATGAAAAGATCTGTGATCTTCTTAAAGCCATTGATGATCAATTTGTTACTTCAGAAAAGGCTTTGGCAAGCACCCTAATCATGAAGTTTTCTTCTCTCCATCTCACAAGTGTTAAAGGTGTGCACGAGCACATCATGAAAATGCGGGATATAGCAGCTCAACTTAAGAAACCTGAGGTAGATATGTCAGAATTTTTTCTTATGCACTTTGTTCTGAACACTCTTCCACTACAATACGGGTCTTTTAAGATCTCCTATAATACACATAAGGATAAATGGTCCATTAATGAGTTAATGACCATGTGTGTTCAAAAAGAGGAGAGGCTTATGATGGAATTGAGAGAAAGTGCCATGCTGGCTACAGTTCGGGGGAAGAACAAAGCTGAAAAAGGTAACAAGTTTCAAGCCACCACTTCTAAGGCCAGTCACAAGGTGAAAGGTAAAATACCACCTCTAACAGACATTAAGAAAAATAATAAGTGTTTCTTTTGTAAAAAGAGAGGACATCATAAGAAGGAGTATGTCAAATTTATGAAATGGCTTGAGAAGAAAGGTAATCTATCCTTATTTGTTTGTTATGAATCTAATATGGTTAATGTTAATATTAGCACCTGATGGATTGATTCTTGATCTATAATTCATATTGCAAACTCCTTGTAGGGTATGCAAAACCTAAGGAAGCCAGTGGAAAGTGAGCTGAGGATCTTATCTGGCAACAAGATGGGCTCACATGTGGAGGCTATAGGAACATGCACCTTGACATTAAGTAGTGGCTTTGTTTTAGTTTTGGAAATGACCTTTCATGTACCAAGTTTCTCACGAAACTTGATTTCTGTTTCTAGACTTATACTATTTGGATACTCCTTTAATTTTAAAGACATAACTTTTAGTTTATTTTATAAATTTGATTATGTTGGGACTGGTACTTTGTCTGATGGTCTTTACCGTATTTTCTTACAAAATGATGCTACTAATAGTTCAATGCATGTATGCATTGGCACTAAAAGGTGTAATATTAATGAATACTCCTCTATGTTATGGTACCGGAGGTTAGGTCATATCTCGATAAATAGAATTAAGAGATTAGTAAATGACGGAGTACTTAGTACTCTCGATTATACTAATTTTATGACTTGTATAGATTGCATTAAGGAAAAATAGACGAATAAGTCCAAGAAAGGTGCTAATAAGAGTTATAACATATTAGAGATCATTCATACTGATATACGTTATCCTGATATGGATGCACAAGGTCAGAAATACTTCATCTCTTTCATTGATGATTACTCACATTTATGTACATTTATTTGCTTTATAATAAGAACGAAGCATTGGATGCCTTCAAGTCTTTCAATGCTGAAGTTGAGAACCAATGTGAAAAGCAAATAAAAATTATAAGATCAGATAGAGGTGGAGAATATTATGGTAGATACACTGAGAGTGGACAAGCATCTAGTCCATTTGCTAAGTTGCTTCAAGAATGTGGGATTGTAGCCCAATACACCATGCCTGGTTCACCAGATATAAATGGTGTTGCAGAAAGAAGAAACCGAACATTAATGGACATGGTACGGAGTATGCTTAACAACTCTAATCTTCCTAAATCTTTATGGACTGAAACACTTAAGACGACTGCGTATATATTAAATCGAGTTCCAACCAAGGCTATCCCAAAAATACCTTTTGAATTATGGAAAGGTTGGAAACCGAGTTTGCAACATATGCGCATTTGAGGATGTCCGTCTGAGGTGAGAATATATAATATAAAAGAAAAGAAACTTGATCCAAGGGCTATAAGTAGATTTTTTATTGAATATGCTAAAAAGTCTAAGAGTTATAGATTTTATTGTCCATCTCACACTACTAGAATTGTGGAATTAAGGAATGCTAAGTTTCTTAAAAATGACATGATCAGTGGGAGGGTCGATTCAGGAATTTACTTCCTACTCATGATCATACAGAATTTCAACCTTCCACTTCATCAGATAGATTGGTTCACAGCACTCCATAAGTTCAAATTGGTGCTGAACAACCAATCGTTGAATTTTCACAAGTTGCCGAGAACTTTCCCGTGGATCAATCAGTACAAGATTTATCTAAAGTTTCTGAACAAACAGTTGAATTACAAGCTCCTCAAGGAGATAGTGGTCTAACATTAAGATAATCTACTAGAGAGAAAAGACCAGCTATTCCTAGTGATTATATCGTGTATCTACAAGAATCTGACATAGGAGCTGAAAATGATCCTGAAACGTTTTCACAAGCCATGAGTTGCAAAGAGTTTGATTTATGGCACGATGCTATGAAGGAAGAGATGGATTCCATGAAGAGCAACGGAGCCTGGGACATTGTAGAGTTGCCTAATAGGGCAAGAGTTATTGGTTGTAAATGGGTCTTTAAGACCAAAAGGGACTCATTAGGCAACATTGAGAGATACAAAGCGAGACTCGTTGCTAGGGGGTTCACTCAAAAAGAAGGAATCAATTATACGAAAACCTTTTCTCCTGTATCTAAGAAAGATTCTCTTCGTATTATTTTAGCACTAGTTGCGCATTTTGGCCTTGAGTTGCAACAAATAAATGTGAAAACAGCTTTCCTTAATGGTGATCTAGAAGGGAAGGTTTATATGAAACAACCTGAAGGTTTCTCTTCTAGTGATGGTGAGCATTTGGTTTGTAAGCTTAAGAAATCCATATATTGTTTAAAATAAGCTTCCCGTCAATGGTATTTCAAATTTCATGGTATAATTTCTTCATTTAGTTTTGTTGAAAATCCTATGGATCAATGTATATACTAGAAGGTCAGTGGCAGTAAAATTTGCTTTCTTGTTTTATATGTGGATAACATTTTGCTTGCAACAAATGATAAGGGTTTGCTGCATGAGGTGAAACAATTCCTTTCTAAAAGTTTTAATATGAAAGATATGGGTGAGGCATCTTATGTCATTGGCATTAAGATCTATAGGGATAGACCTCGCAGTGTATTATGTCACACCCGCTGGCTAGGAGTGCGGAAAACTCCTTTCTCAAGTCAGCCCTCTCACTAACCTCACCAGCCCGCCCTTAGAACGCCGACCCCAAGTCACATCGCAAAGACATCTTGCATACGGGGAAACTCCCAACCTCTTTATTGCTTAAGGATACAAGGCAGATACAAGGATGCTAGGTAGTCCTTCCCCAAGACTTAACCTCTCTAGCACTCTTGCTTCACTTCACTCCTCCCCTCTCTCCCCAACCCATATGCCATGGCATGGCCATTTATAGGCGCTGCCTTAGGCTTACAATCCCACTCTCTCAAGGCTTGAATCAAGTGGGCGGCTGGTAACTGCCCAGGCCCACTCGCCTGGCAGTTTTGCCCAGGGGCGCGCCTCCTGCGCATGCCCACTGGCCTGTCTGCGCCTCTATCAACCTCAGCTGGCACTTTGATGAGTGCCTGGGCCTGTGCGCGCCTCCTGCGCACGCGGCCAGCGGTTTGTGCAACCGCCTGGAACATCATGGGCATGGGCAGTTCTCAGCAACTGCCATGCCGTGTGTAGCCTTCGTGCGCGCGCCTCCTGCGCGCGCGCTGGGCAGTTCTCGCAACTGTCTGGCAATGGTCCGGTCATGGGCAATTCTCCTAACTGCCTGGCCACTCGCTTGGCCACGAGCGCACGCCTCCTGCGCGCGTGCCGAGCGGTTTCACCAACTGCTCCGCACCGAGCCATGCTACACATCCGAGCGGTTCTCCACAATCGTTCGGACGGTTCCTTGGCATGCCCACTAGCTACCTGGCGGTTCCATCAAACGCCTCACCAGTGTGGCTCCAACCACTGCACGCCTTCGCCCGCGAGGTTCCCCCATCGGTCCGACCGATGGTTCTTGTTGTGCGCCACGCAGGGATTGCTCCGCCACTGTGTAAGGTCCCCTCGGATGGAACCTTGTCTCGGCCCTCCTTGCCCAACGGTCTCGGTCCTTAGCAAAGATTGCCTGGCCGATTCTGGGCAATGTTGATGTTGACTCCGCACCGCTCAACCTGCCGCCGACCCATGGCTTTCCCTCAGCCATGCCCTTGGGAATTGCATGGACCACCAGCATCCATGCGCCCAAGGTTGGCGAGCTTGCCCCTTGGCTCGCCGTGCCCCATGCCTCTGCGCAATGGTACACATGCCTTGGCTCCGAGCCTTGGCATCTTGGTCGAGTCTGAAAGAGTTGCCCCCTCTCTCACTGTTCTGACGAGGCATTCTGCCTCTGGCCGCCCTGGGGTTCCCTGCAGAACGAACAGTGTTGCAGACCTGTGCAGGGCCACTGCTTGGCCCAGCCCTGTGCCGCTGCTGCGTCCAGTGCTGCTGCTACGCTGAGCTGCTGTGTCAGATGCTGCCAGGCTGCACCTCGGCCATGAGCGTCCTTCCAACCCACTCCGCTCCTTGGCAAGTCTTTGGGCGGCGCGCCTCCTATGTGCCCATTGCCCCAAAGCATGCTGCGCCCCGGTTTGCCTCACCAACCTCGCCCGCCACGTCATGCGACGGGCCATGCCTTGGCCCTAGGCCCAGGCGTACAGTTGAGGCCGTGACAATCAGGACTGTCACAAGAAATCTATATTAACAAAGTTTTGGAAAGATTTTGGATGAAGGATTGTTCACAAAGTGTTGCTCCTATTGTGAAGGGTGATCAGTTCAGTTTGAACCAATGCCCAAAGAATGAGCTTGAGAGAGAATCTATGAAGAATATTCTATATTATGTCCAAGTCTATACCAGACCTGATATTACATATGCTATTGGGATATTAGGGCAATATTAGAGTAACCCAGGTATAGACCACTGGAGAGCTGCAAAGAAAGTCATGCGGTACCTTCAAGGAACTAAAGATTATATGTTTATGTATAGACAGACGGACAATCTATATGTGATCAGCTATTCAGATACAAACTTTGCTGGTTGTATTGATTCTCGCAAATCAACGTCTGGGTACATTTTTATTATGGCCAATGGAGCTATTTCATGAAAAATTGTTAAACAGACTTTGACGGTCACTTCTACCATGGAAGTTGAGTTCGTATCTTGTTTTGAGGCTGCTTCACATGGTGTATGGCTTAAGAGTTTCATTTCTGGGCTTAGAGTTATGGATTCTATTTTTAGGCCATTAAAGATTTGTTGCGACAACTCAATTGCAGTTTTTATGGTTAAGAATAATAAAATGGAAGTCGAAACAAGAATATCGACATTAAGTATTTAGCTATTAGAGAACGTGTCAAAGAAAAGAAAGTGGTCATTAAGCACATTAGCAGTTGATGATTGCTGATCCTTTGACTAAGGGCATGCCACCAATGAAATTCAAGGATCATGTAGAAAGAATGGGACTTGGTTCCATCTTGTAATTGTATATATACATTCAGTTTATTAATAAAACTCTTATTTATTTAGATATTTTCTCATATTTATGAGCGCAACTTTATTTTATTTGAGAAAATATATTTCATATTTGGACCAAGAATAAACATAAGGTTTGTTTATTAAGTTGTTACCACGTAAGAAACTTAAGAAGTGAAATACATCGTAATACATAGTTGATATTAGACTTATCTCTATGATTCATGTGTTTAGTTTCTCAATAAAGTTATATATCAAATGGGAGAATAAAACGTTAAGTGGTGAAAACTCTTGTCTTGTATGACCATTTTGGTGCAAACTCTTGGTCTTCTATGATCATTCTAGTGCAAACTTTTTGTCTTCTACGACCATTCATCTTTTGTAACTGAAGTGGTTATTAACATGTGTAATGACAATTTAGTTACCAATGGCCATTCAATAGTCCTTGTGGTAACGGTAAGTAATTGAAAAGTATTGATGGGGCATTGACGCTTCCATTTTGATTGGTCCATATACTACTCTTCACAAATATACTCCACCAGAATTGAAGAGACAAGTGTAAGAAATCGAGTAAACAAAAGAAACAAATTAAGCAAAAGATAATCAATGACGGAAGGTATGTGATTCTGATCCATTTTCATGATTTAAATTTCTATTAGAAACATAATTTTACATAAGTCGAAATAATTTGCCATAGGTCCGCATTCTTTCTCGACATTCTGTCGTCAAAGAAATCTTAAGAACTGGATTCCAACTAAGAAATCCCTTCACTTTCGCCACCCTATTTTATCTCGTCGCAACCCACTCCCTATTATCTCTCTTTTTAGTCCTAACTGCGTATATTTTCTCTCTACATGAGATGGGAGGACACTTGGAAAAAAAAAAAAATTTCACAGCTATTTATTTTATTTTAATTAGTCAGTTCAAAATTAATAAATATTATTTCGAAAATTTATATATAGATATAAAGAGGGGATGCACGGTAGAATACCAAAAGACAAGCTTCAACTTACTTAAAAAAATAAAATTTTAATGCATAAACTACCAATTGCATGCATCCATGTTCACCTCTCTACACGTAATTTAATTTCATTAAATATTTAATAACAAATCTAAGACCTATACTGACACGATAATATTAAAACTTTCTGTTTGGGATCATTTGACATTAAATAAGTTTTACTTAAAAAAAAAGGAAAACATTTTTTGTTAATTAAAAAAATTAACAATAGAACCTTCAAATCAAAATTTTATACCATTGAGCACGGTTTACAATACTAAAATATCCAATAATTTAAAGCATATATTTTAATAATCTCTATTACATGTATAATGTGAATATAATAAAGATATTTTCATAAATTTTTGATTTAAATATTTTATTATTAATTTTGAAATCGACGAAGCAAATTCCATCTTTCTCAGCGAGGGATCTCTTTCCATTCCATTGCTCAACCGGGCCGGGCACCCAGTTCGCCACGGCAAGCTGCCATTAACTCAAGAACAAGGGCATTCCGGGGACTATACAAAGGTATCCGCAAACGTGGCGTCCTAGTATTGGACCAAACCGTTTTCTAGGATTAGATTTTTTTTTAAATTACATAAATATCCCTAAGCGGCCGAACGCCAACTAACACGGCACGATGGATTCTTCCAACGTTGACTACGATGGATCCATCCCCAATCGCTATATCTCGCAGCCCCAAAATTGCACGGTGGATATTAGATATCCGCAGAACGAGAGCAACGTGATGAGAAACGAACGGTTGGATGAGGGTGAGAGATAGGTGCGCGATACGATTTTTTTTTTGATTTTATCGCGAGGGATCACGAAATTTCAAAGTTCGTCTGTTTTTTTAGAGAGCGGAGGGTCGACTCGAAAGAAAAAAAATATCGCCTTTTTTTTTTTTTTTCTTCTGATCTTCTCATTCTCTGCTCTGTGTCTTTCCAGTTCGATCTTCCGACCTCGAGCTGTACGGATCTGTCGTTTCGTCCCTCGTAATCTACTGATTCTATGGTTTATAGATGGTGCTCAATCGAGATTAGGGTTTCGGGGGGTCTGGAATTCCGGTGGCTTCTCTGGTCGCTGCCGCGGCTTGCGGGGATTCGGTTTTCTTGAGCTGGAGCTTGATTCGGTCGGTGGAGCTGCTGCTGAACGGTGGAATATTGGGCAGCCTGGCGTCGCTGAGTGAGCTAGGGTTTGGAAAGTTTGGATCTGGGAGCTTGTTTCATTGGGAATTTTGGAGGCTAGGGTTTCGAGGGTGACTGATTTGGGGGTAGTTGTGGTGGGGGAGGGGTTTAGGGATTTGCATGGGTTTCTAGGGTTTGCGGGGCTGAGAAAGGAGTAAGATGTTCTACTCTCAGTTTATTTTGGCCAAGAAAGGGCCACTTGGAACGATATGGATCGCAGCTCACCTGGAGCGGAAGCTGAGGAAAAATCAAGTCGCGGATACCGATATTGGTGTCTCAGTAGGTTGGTATCCTGCAATTCGTTAGCTATTCTAACCTTCTCCTTCTTTGTCTTCTTGTTCGTTGTATTCGTCTTTTTCTTGCCCTGTTACCGTTTTTTTGGTTAGCTAACCGCTTCGAATTTGAGCTTTGCTGTGATAAACATTGATTAAAATGCATTTTTGAAGCATCTATTTTTGAAAAAAAGGTAATATCACCTCTGGCAGTAATTCTTCAGAGTTGCAAGTTTGATGTTCCTGCTACGTAGATGTGCCAAATTTTAATTTGATTACCATGCTTAGGCGTGTCAAATTTTTGACTTGATCACTAGAGCATTTTTTATTTCCGGTTGCAGTAGGTTTTGACAATGCTTTGCACCACATAAAGTTTGGTTCTGGTGAATTCAATGAATTTAACTACTGGTGTAAAATTTTCTTTACATTTAGGTAGTGTTTGAAATAGGGGATAAGAGGGGATATCCAAGGATATCCCCTCTTATTCCCAAAAGCCATAACTATAAGGGATAACAGGAATAAAGTTAACCAAAGGGATAATCCATGATTAACCATGGTTAACCATGGGATATCCCCTCAATTTATTCCCTAGAGAATGCAGGAATAGCTGGTTATCCCTCCAAATAAGAGTAAAAAAAGGTTATCCCATGGATTTACCTTTTTGCATTTGATATGATCAATGGGATAGCCAAGGGATATCCCTAGGGATAGCCAGGGGATAAATTCTATCCCGTACACTTATCCATGGATAACATTTTTCCTATCAAACACTACCTTAGGTAGTATTTGAAATATAAGAGGGGATATTCCCTCTTATTCCCAAAAGCCATAACTATGGGATAGTAGAGAATAAAGTTAACCAAAGGGATAATCCATGGTTAACCATGGTTAACCATGGGATATCCCCTCAATTTATTCCCTAGAGAATGCAGGATAGCTGGTTATCCCTTCAAATAAGAGTAAAAAAAAAGGTTATCCTATGGATTTACCTTTTTGCATTTGATATGATCAATGGGATAGCCAAGGGATATCCCTAGGGATAGCTAGGGGATAAACTCTATCCCGTACACTTATCCATGGATAATATTTTTCCTATCAAACACTACCTTAATCCTAGTATATAAGTTTTTTCCCATTCCATTGATCCATTATAGGTCCATAGTTCAGTAAGAAGTTCGGTTACAATGACATCCAATGCTATTTATGTTTGATTTATGAATGCTCTGCCACTGATTTTTAATTAATGTTGTGCACACAGGGTATCCTCAAGTCCTCTTTGGCCTTCCATCCAAGCCTTTTTCACTTGTTTTCTGCTCTTCTTACACACAATGATTGATAGAGATCCTCTTATAATGATCGCATCAAAATTTTCTCCATGCTATCCGAATGTTCCCTATCAGTTTACCCCGGATTTGATTGCCTATTAGTTCCTGGTTCACTCTAATTTTGTTTATGCTAGTGTGTTTTTTATTTTTTTTAAAAATTTGTTGGTGGGGGTGGGAGGCTTATTTTAAGCTCTCTTTGTACTCAGTGGAATAAATAGTAGGAGTCTTTAGGTCAATGACTAGAGTTAGGGTTTATTGTATGTGTTAATATCTTTCAATCAGCTGAGTTCATAATTGCTTAGTGCATCTAATAAGCATTCATACATTGATGTTCTTTGAATTTGCAAGGGTAATTTCCTTAAATTAATAAGTCTAAATTGAATGCTTTAAACTTATTCAAAATGTTTGAATTTTTTAAATGTTTCAGTTAGTGAAAGATCTATAGTTACTGTAATCTCTCATTTGATTTCTTGCTTTGAAATATGTTAATGATATCACATAATGATAATATGATGATTGGTAAAAGCACTATATAAAGTTATATAAATAATAGTCTGTTTCAATTGAATTTTGACGGTTGCTATGCTACCGTGCTTCTACTATTGGCATTGGATGCACATATAAAAATTGTGACCATGAATGGTTGTAAGTTGCTTACATTTCAGTAGCATAGGTGTGGAATAGTTGTTCTGATTATGGGGAAAAAGTATGACAGTCTAGTATATTGGTGCTTGTACTGGTACCCAATAAGTAAGCTGTGTACTAAGCATCTATATGGTACATCCCTTGGAAATGGATTTCCTTTTGGCACAGTATGCTCCTATATAAGATTGTACAGCTGGTACCTATAAACTTGTTCCTTCTACATGTTTCATAATTATGCACGTGAATGCACCTTTCTGTAATTTAAAACCACATATTTTTCATTAAATCATTAGAGAATAAAATTATAAAAGTAATAAATCTTTGTTTTATTTGTTTAGCCATGATGTTAGTATGTGCTGTCGCTAGAGATATGTTATTGATCCAAGTTTTGATTTTGTTTCATTTAGAAGGTTTTTAATCATTCTAAAAGCAAATATGCTTTATGCTATTCTCACCTAGATATTCTAATTTTAAGCTATGTAGAACACTTTTGGGCACTTGGACATGGCATGACATAATGCAGCTAGATGCTCCATTTTAAATTGTCCTTATGTTTTGATGTAAAGGTGCTAGACATTTCAAGTGTTCCTGTGTTTTAACTTAAATTTTTCAAGATTTTGGGGCACTTTAAGCAAAGTGTTATTATATTTTTAATAAAAAGTTTTTAACAATTATATGAAGAATTTAACTAAAATTATACTTTAATTTTAAATTTTTCTTGGTTAATTACTGTCTTAAAATATCTCATCACATCTTAAGTAACATCAAATGTACCTAGTGAATAAATTATACTACTTGCAAAATCATGAAATGTACCTAGTGAATAAATTTTACAACTTGCAAAATCATGGATATTCGTCGATCTGTTTTAGAAGGCATCTATAACTCTCTTTCACCTTCATTTTTTTGCCCAAAAGACTGACACGTGCACACATATATAACATATTTAATCATATAGACATACATATATATATACTTGCTACATGTGTATACACGCACACAAATATGCATTTGTGAACACATACAGATGCAATAGACTCACATGATTGGTTTCAAATCCTGATGGGATGTCACATGGGATGCTAGATGGGTTACCATCCCAAGTATGGGGTAAAATCCTTCCACCATAGTCCTATCATCCTAATCGGCGTGTCTTGAGACGTCCCCCAACCCAAGTGTCAAAAGGGGCCGAGATGGCAACACGTCTCGTTCCATGAAAAAAATTAGGATGATTCCATCTCATAGGATTTAATACCTTGCTCACATACATATATGCATGCATAAATGCATAAATATTTTATGTGTTTATATATGTATATATGTTTTGTCCTCATGTTTAGATTTTGGAGGCTACCATGTCTGGCACTTGAAGACACATCGACATATGGGCTATGGCACCCATGTCAAGTGTTTAGGTAGCACTGGCTTTATGCGGCACTCTGGTTTCTTGCCCTTGAATTCACATACACCGCATCTCCACTTTTGGAAGTGTAAGGAACAAACAATAAGTCATTTAACAAGCATTTAAGGTAAAGTAAGTGGAACAAGCATCTTCTTATGGATACTGACATATGGATGCAGCTTTACATTTGGGATCACAAGAATATTTGGAGATATTTCACATCTTAAAAAGGCATTTTTCTCGCTAGGAGGATTTCAAAGATGTGCTAATGCAATTCCGTACCTTTGTGATATTGTTATGTTAGTTTAAACATGAAAAGCCATTCTACAGAGCACAGGCTGAATGACCAAAGACAAATAACTAGTCTTTGCCTGTTATGCACTAAGTAAAGAAGCCATTCTAAAGAATCTAGAAACCATGAGAACATGATTGGGGTGTTCTGGATGCAAAAGAGTAGGGAGAATCAAGATTTTAAAAAGTGGGGTATATCTTGTGTTTATAGGCATCCAATTGTGTGAAACTTCCTTTGTGTTCCTAGGATGGTGACTGAGCCACTTCTTTATTGTGTATCTTAAGCCACCAAATGACTTTGTACATCTGTGGATTTATTTGAGTTTATGCTCAAGTTCTGGATGTAGAATATTGATTGTGAACATTTTCTAGTGCAAAATCAGCCTTAAGTTTTCACTGTGAGAATAGAAGGTGAGGTAAGAAAGAGGAGACAACAGATTACATTAAACTGCAAGAACTACAATAGAGTTTTGCTGCTGCTTTTTTTTTTTTTCCATTAAATTAAAGCCAAAGGTCATATTTTTAAAGGGGAAGTAATGTACATGTACACTTGGGCCTCATTTGGCAAATGACGAAGACGGGTGAAAGAAGCCAAGGAAATAGCCCTTTTCCAAGCCGGTTATGTTTAGCTAGCATTCTTATTTCTTGGGAAATAAACGGCTATTTCCAAATTTACCCCTTGATAATTGTATTAATCAAGATGACCAATAGGTAAAAATGGAAAAATCACTCCCCTTTTTGATTACCAAGCCATGGGAAGAGCTTTTTCCCATCTCCAGGATGGGTGTCGGGTTCCTGTGCGGCCATGGGAAAGATCTTTCCTCAGGAAAGGTACTTTCCATTGAGTCCTGTTGAAAGCTTTAACCATACAAGAGGGGGAGGCCGCTGTTTCCTGGGAAAGGCACTTTTCCATGAGAATCAAGTGTCAACCAAATGAGACCTTGATGGTGATGCTTATCATTTTTACAGCTGCTAATGACTTCTGCTACAAAATAGAAACCCATTAAGTAAAAAGAACTAGTTAAGTACTTCAATAACCATCTGTTTGATTTACTTAACAATGCGATGGCATGAAGAAATCTTAAAGCAACCTGATACTAGGGATTCAAGACGTATTTCAAAAGGAAACTCTTTACTGTTGGTTTATATGTTAACTTTAATAATGTATAATCTCCCTCATGTTACTTTGTTTCAATTTTTTACTCCATCAGGTTACTTTATTTCTACTAGTTTTTCTTCTCAGATAGATTCTCTTTTTTCTTCTCTCTTTTTGGTTCTGTCAATTCTCGCGTTCAATCATGTGACAGTGGAGCAACCAAGAAATCTGGGTGATGGTGACCCAGAGTTCTTTTTAAGAAGTTGAATGGATGATCTATTCTGTTCAATCTCATTTTATTTTCCCGTATGTTCTCTTCTCAGCTTTGATATCTATATGGATTCACATATGCTAGCTGTAATTGATGGGCCACAAGACTTTCCACACAAGTTTGCATTTTTGGTTTTATATGCGAACCCCATTGGAAAATGAAAATTGCATCCATATGTCCATCCATTACTGTACCATATATATTTCATGGTCACTATTTGAAAATCCTGATTCAAATTATTGCTTTCCTCTGGGATTTGATGGAATGGTCTTATTAATCAACGTCTAGAAGCTCTAATCTGTTTATGGATGAGAGGCATGGTGATGATGGATAATACTGGTTTTATGCAATAGAAACAAATCGACATAATGGTGATCTGATCTCAATCATGATCCTAGAGTAACACAATTCTTTATATACTTAATCTATTTGAAAATTGAAATGTCGTGAAACAACTGATGATGACTCATTTTGTATGTTCATAACCTTTAAAAGCAAGTTGCAAAGTAGGAAGCAAGTGAGATCCTATTGCATTTATAGCTTGGACCGAACATGATGAAACCCTGTTCCCATTTGGTTTCCACTAATATGTAATTTGTTTCAATTCCATGCCCCTAACTATATCCCAAAATTGTAGAGCAATATTGCTGGTAGAAAATCATAATATCCTTTTTCAGAAGACATGTAAAATAACAAATTCGATTTTGTCCACATTGAAATGCACTGATTGTGGGGACACTATTTATGGTATCAGGCAACTCTAAGCTCTTGTAGTATCTGCTTTTTCTTATCAATAGATGATGCACCTCTTGGACACTCCAACCTGAAAGATCTTAGCTTCTATGATCAACGACTACCAGACTGATTTTGAGGTTCTGATGTTCATGCACCTTGATTTTAAAGTTTTCTACCTTGATTTGGCAACATTGTTTGTTGTCAAATAGGCTCTGTGCCTTATTTAATTGTTGACTATCTGGTGGTTACCTCTAAACAGCCACTCTTACTTTGATTTTTGATACTTTGTTGCCTCTTAAAGCTATTTGGCTCATTAATGTGTCACATGTTCTATATTTGTTGAAATTAAAACAACTTGAGAGGCTTAGCAAAAAGGATATCATCTTCATGTTGTAGCAGGTGGTCCTGGAGTATGATTGAGCACTTTTAGATAAGCTCCAAGAGGCTCACTCTACTAGCGTAATTGTTAGTTGTGCAATCTTATGTTTGGCATATCTCTATGTGGTCAACAACTGTCCAACACTTTGTAAGAGAACTCCTTGAAAAATCATTGAATTGAATGATGAATTCTTATATAGAAGCTTGAATGATGAATTGAATAATGAATTCTAACTAGCAAATTCACATGTAATTTGTTAGAAAATTCTGATGTCTTAGCCGCTCTGACCCTTTGTTTTTCATATTTAACTTTTACCATGTAAAGATGGTATTGACACTTTTAAGAATCAATATCCAGTTTGACTCACTTTTGTAATCAATGAAGTGGATGCGTATGGGCTAGACACTTGGTTCATTTGATCTTTCTTTCTCAGAGCCTTCCTATGCAGACACTTAAATACCATGGTGGACTCGATGGACCAACTTTGTAGTTGCCCATGTGTTAGTAGCACTGTAACTTTGTTTTTGTATGCTTATACTCTCAACTCTTAACGAGGATATCCTAGCCCTTTGCATGGTTTGATTTGTAGATTTATGTTTTATGGAATCTGATGGAGTTTTACGCTGACTATTAGCTACCTAACGTAACCCTCCTCCTTTATTCGGGCGGTTTCTGTATGCTTATACTCAACTCAACTCATATAAGCCTTTTTTTCAACTACATGGGGTTGGCTACATGAATCTGCTTCCTCCACTCTGCTCTATTAAGGACCAAGTCGTCATTCAAATTACAAATAGTTATATCTTTTTTAATTACTTTTGTTCATGTTAGTTTAGGTCTATTTCTACCTCTATCCTTATCATGGATTGTTAAAAGATCACTCTTTCTAACTGAAATATCTAAAGGTCTACGTTGTAGATGTTCAAACCACCGCAATCGATTTTCTCTTATTTTATCTTCAATTGAGGTTACTTCTATCATTTCTCTTATATGTTTATTTCTAATTCTATCTTTTAAAGTTTTACCATATATTCATCTTAATATACATTTCTATTATACTTAATTTATTCATATGTTGTTTCAATATTGTCCAACACTCTGTTTCATATAGCATAGCTGGCCTAATAGCGATTTTATAGAATTTTTCTTTTAATTTTCGATCAAATAATACTCCTGAAGCACTCCATTTAATCCATCCTGCTTTAACTCTATGATTCACATCTTCATCTATTTCACCTTCTTGCTGGATAATTGATCTTAAATACCTAAATTTTTTACTTCTTGATATTTCTTAGCCTGCAATCTCCATTGTTTCTTCATTTGTATTTTTACTCCAATCAAAATTACATTTCATGGTTCAGTTTTAGTTCTACTAATCTTAAAAATTTAGATTTTAAAGCCTCTCTCCAAATCTTTAGCTTAGCATTTACTCCAGATTTAGTTTCATCAATCAACACTATATCATTTGTAAATAACATACACCATGGGATATCATCTTGAGTACATTTGGTTAATTCATCCATAACTAATACAAGAAGTTACGGACTTAAGGCAGATCCTTTATGTAAACCTACAGTAATTGAAAACTCATTAATTTCTCCTATTGTTATTTTAACAATAGTTATTGCTCTATCATACATATCATTTATCAATTTTATATACCTTTCGGTAACTTCTTTTTTCTCTAAAATTTACTATATTATTTCTCTAGGTACTCTATCATATGCTTTCTCTAAATCAATAAAAACCATATGAAGGTCTTTTTTTTTTTTTCCCTATATCTCTCCATCAATCTTCTTAATAAATAAATAGCTTTCATGGTCGATATTTTAGGTATAAATCCAAATTGATTATTTGACACCAAAGTTTTAGCTCTTATTCGATTTTCTATTACTCTCTCCCATAATTTCATTGTATGACTCATTAGCTTAATCCCTCTATAATTTGCACAGTTTTGAATATCTTCTTTATTTTGTATATGGGTATTAATATACTTTTTCTTCAATCATCTGACATTCTTTTAGTTGCTATAATCTTGTTAAATAAATTGGTTAGCCATATGACTCCAATTTCTCCTAAGCCTTTCCAAACATCAATAGGGGTCGCATCTGGTCCTAATGCCTTTACATTTTTCATTTTACTTACCTTTTTAACCTCAAGCATGCTAAATTTACGAAAAATTTTATGTTCATTTGTTACTTTTAGGTTATCACATCTTTCTATCCTTAAATTTACTAAACTATTTTCATTTAATAATTTTTTAAAATAATTTCCATCGTTCTTTTATCTCTTTTCTTTTACTAAGACTCTTTCATTTCATCCTTAATACATTTAATATAGTCAAGATCTTTTGTTTTCTTTTCTCTTAGTTTTGTTAGTTTATTTATAGTCTTTTCACCTTCTTTCGTATCTAGTCTATTATATAAATCATCATAGGCTTTAAGTTTGGCATTATTTATCATTTTTTTAGCTTCTTTTTTTACATCTCTATATTTTTTAAGATTTTCTTCATCCTAGCCTCTTGCTAAATTTTATAGTTTGTCCTTTTAAGCTTGATGGCAGCTTGAACTTCCTTGTTTTATCATCAAGTTTCCTTTCCTACTAGTCCTACTCCTTTTGATTCTCCTAGAATTTTTTTTGCTATATTTTTTATGCATTTAGTTACTTTTTTTCACATTAAATTGGGACCACTATTTATATTCATAGTCATTTCTCTTACTGACTTTTCTTTAAATAATTCTAGTTTTTCTCCTTTCAAATTCTACCATTTAATTTTTTGATTAATAGTTTTACGTTTTACTCTAAATTTTATCCATATGTCTGCTACCATTATCTATGTTGTGAAGTTAAACTTTCTCCTGGAATAACTTTACAATTTTTGTATGTTATTTTATCTATCTTCCTAGTTAAGAAAAAGTCTATTTGCCTTTTATTAGATCCACTTTTAAATGTTATTAAATGTTCATCTCTCTTTTTGAAACAATTGTTTGCTATTGTTAAATCATATGCCACTGCAAAATCTAATAAGTTCACGCCGGCTTCATTCCTATCTCAAAATCCATATCCTCTATGTACCGTTTCATATTCATTTCTCTGTTTACCTACTGTTCATTAAAATTCCTTCCAAATATATCTTTTCTTTTGTGGTATTTCTTGCATTACTTCATCTATGTCTTCCCAAAATTTTGTCTTAGTTTGTTTGTCTAATCCTATGGTGCATATGCACTAATTATGTTAATTATATTATTTTCAATTATAAATTTTAGTGATATAATCCAATTTCCTTTCCTAATTACCTTAACAACATATTCCTTAAAATTCTTGTCTACAATTATTCTTACTCTATTTATATTTTTATATTTTTCAGTGTAATATAATTTATATCCTGTATTCTCTATTTCTCTGAATTTTTTATCTATCCATTTAGTTTCTTGTAAGCATATTATATTTACTTTTCTCCTAATCATAGTGTCAACTATTTTCATAGCTTTACCTGTTAGTGTTCCTATGTTCCAAGTTGCTATTCTAAGCTGATTATCATAGACCAAATTCTTTACTTGCACTCGTCCGTGCAGGAATCGTTACTCACATATAAAGTTTCAACCAATAAAGAAAGAGGCGTGTAATGGGAAAAGAGGGTTCAAATTCAGATGTGCAAGAACCCGAACACTTTTTTTTTTTTGGGCCCACATTGTGTTGCTAGATGAGGTGCTTAAGCTTCCATATAAGATGCAAATGGTAAGGGTACTTGTCGGTTGAGCTGTCACTCCAGTGCACAGATGTGTTACCCAACCAATGCGCAGTTTGAATCTAATGATGAATGGGTTGAGCATGGATCCAAAGTTAGGCTTGTTGAAACTTTTAGGTTTTGGTCTAGTTTTGAGGTTTTCAATCCTGACTGAACCTGACCTAAAGCTCCAAAATTACCTGGTTTATTACATAATATACCTATGCAGAAATATATAAATACACACAAATATATAATATTAGTTCTATTTATATATCCTTCAATTTCTAAAATCTTTACATATGAAATTTCTTACTTAGTTTAGTGGGGCAGAGAATAAAAATCAATATCATGTTAGAACATTTTTAGGTATATATACTTGACTATAAGCAAAGTGTATCTTTTTAATTTTTAGTCAATTTTTATATAGTTAACCGTCAAGTGTTTGTTAGTCATGATTTTGTTGTGCAACGAATCAGCTCTGATACCAATTGTTGTACAAAACCCAGTTAAAGCGAAAAATTTTTGGATTTGAACTAAAAATCAGCCCTCAAGAGAGAGAAAGGGCAGCCACCTGGTCCTTGGAGAGAGAAAGTGCTGTCCAAAGGTAGGACATTTAGAGAGAGAGAAAATGGGGTGTACGCCTAGAGAGAGAATGGGACGTTTAAGAGAAAGAAAGATGTGAGGAGAGAGAAACCACATGTGGGAAGAGAGAAGGGGTGGCTAGAGTTTCTTATGCCTTCAAGAGAGAAGGGGTGGCGGCTAGGGTGAGGGAAAAGAGAGAAACTCTTTCTTAGAAGAAAAGAATCTATTGCATTTCTTACACAAACCCTAAGGTCTAGGGTTTAAATACATGGCCAATCTCCTGACTCAGAAAAGTTCACATGGCTAACTCGATAAGATTAAGCTCACCCCAAGCCCATGTACACTCATGACTTGACTCAATCTCAAAACCCTTGAACTCACACTCAGCCCAATGCAAGTTAGGATCCTTCAAAACCGATAGCTTGAAATAACTTAGGGGCCAAAACAACTCTAGAACCTTCTATGATGTCTCATGAAGTGTGGACCTTGGCCTTCCTATGTTCTCCTGGTCCTTGGGAGCACACTAGATTTAACATATTTAATTTTTTGTAGCATGTATTCAATGTTTCATTGATAAACTTCTTAAATCAAGAATTGTTTTGATCAACTTTTCAAGGTATAACATTTGATACCCCAATAGATATAAGGGCCCGGCCTCCACCCAACCTGAAGCCAATTTACATTTTTATTGCTTGAACCCGGACCTATATTGATCCTTCAATGGATTGGGTATGGAACGAAAGTGAGACCTGAAACCAGGACATGACCTGAACCAATGGCACCCCCTACTTTTCAGTTTTAGATTTTCATTCTTGTAATTTGGCTTTGACATATATTTCATTCTCTTGTCATTTGAAAAAAATAAATAAACCCTTCACATTCCTATTCAAATCATATTTCATCCTCAAGGACAAGAAAAGTGGATTGGTCCCTAGTGGTAAGTGAATTTAATAATTGCTGTACAAGTTATCCAACATGACCTCTATTGGTGCCTAATCAGTCTTAAATGGTTTTTCACATTTATTTCTTTGTTAACTCACCATTTCAGAAGCAACAGAATTTGGCTTTTTTTCAAATTTGGACTCTTTAGCCGCGCGCACACGGCTGCAGCGGCCTTGTTTGGCCCCGGGGGAGGGGGAGGGGGGGGGTGGCAAGGTTGTGTTAACCAGAAAAATTAATTAAATCAGCTAATAAATAGGCAACCCATTCTCGGCTACACATGCTCATGTTTAATAAAATTCTATTGATTTGAACAACATCAAACTGAAACCATCATTAAGCAATGACAGTGGACTTTGCAATCAAGATGCATCCATTCTGATAAGGACCTAAAGAGAAGTACATCGCAAAGAATTATAATTAAAAAGATGTGTTCTCCCCTCTCCTGTTGGTGGGGGACCAGCATGATCTGGTGTTAATGGATACTGTACTATACTGGCACACAGTATGGTAGTTGTATCGGCACAAACAAAGGTGACACCAACCATCTTCCAGGTATGAAATGGTACCAGAGGTTGTACTGCATATTCTCTATCCGTATGGTATGGTATGGTATCGTATACCTGTTACGGATTGATAATTACCAATACTTGAACCTTTGGATTGAATGGTCTAGTATGTCAATCTCATGCTTTACTGTTAGCATAGAGCAATCTATATTAGGAAAGCAAAGAGAACAGAAAGTTTTTCTTGCAAATCTGCATATTATATTATATTGCACAACATTGTGGTACATTTTTATGCTGATATGTGTCATAACTTAGAAATGTGCTAGAGTTGACAAAAGGTAGAACACACTGTAATCTGGGTCCATGGTGGATGTTGAATTATGGTCACATCGTATGTGTCATAGCACCTGTTTGATAGCTCACAATCTCTTTTTACCTAGACTGATGTGATAGGAAGAGAGGAAGGGGGGAAGAGGAGGCAACATGAAGAAGGGAAAGAGGGAAGCACATGAAGAGTATGATTTTTTTTTAAAAAAAATAGATAAGTAATATTGCATTCAATTATTAAATATTGTAGAACTTAAACTTCCACATATCACTGAAGATAAAGTATGCAAACCAAAAAGGAATCCAAGTAACATACAACTTCCTTACATTAACCTAAAATTGTATTAAAAAACGAACCCTACCTCATGCAGGACAAGTTCAGAAGCCGTTTGACTCGCTATAAATAAAAAAATTAGTTCTCAAGTAACTGCAACTTTTTCTAATTCGCACAAAAGTGAATTGGTATTAGTGTTTTGTTGCACCTAATTTCTTGGACCAAGAGCCTTAAACATACATCACCTTGAATGAGGGCTTGGTGTTGCTGCTTCAGCAAGATGATTGGAGGGAATTGTGTTTGGGTCAATATATATGGAAACCAAAAGGCAAGGAAAATGAATATTACGGTAATGATGGTCTGGGGCGAGACTTTGCAAGTCAGGATGTATTTAAGGAAGCTTTGGAGTTGCACTACCATAGGCCAAAACCTATTGATACGGTGTAGCATGCTTCGTAAAAGATATATTGTTTTGCAGTTAAGGTTAGGGATTTCTTGTAATGGTCCATGTATAAGAGAGAACTTTGGAAAGCTTAATAATATGTCTTGCATTGCATAAATGGGGATGTTGGTCTGGGTGAGACTTTGCAAGTCAGGATGTATTTAAGGAAGCTTTGGAGTTGCACTACCATAGGCCAAAACCTATTGATACGGTGTAGCATGCTTCGTAAAAGATATACTGTTTTGCAGTTAAGGTTAGGGATTTCATGTAATGGTCCATGTATAAGAGAGAACTTTGGAAAAGCTTAATAATATGTCTTGCATTGCATAAATGGGGATGTTGGTCTGGGGTGAGACTTTGCAAGTCAGGATGTATTTAAGGAAGCTTTGGAGTTGCTGCACTACCATAGGCCAAAACCTATTGATACAGTGTGGCACGCTTCATAAAAGATAGAGATACTGTTTTGCAGTTAAGGGCAGGGATTTCATGTAATGGTCCATGTATAAGAGAGAACTTTGGAAAGCTGAACAGAAGCTGTAGCCTGTAGAAAGGATTTGGAAAACTGTGCTTAGTTTTGATGTAACCTTTAGGCTGCATGTGGTAGACAGGATAAGATAGGATAAAGGAAGGACATGATAAGAGAAAGGATGGAATATGATAACAATTATCCTATCTTATGTTTGGTGGAGGATAGAGTAACAAACCAAATAGGATAAAAATTATCCCATCTTATGTTTGATGTTAGGCAGGATTGGATGAGCTTATAGGTATACTTTTCTAGTTTGATAATTATACCTTTAGAAAAATTAGTAATCCTTGCTAGGGATAAAGTAAAAAATGAGAAAATAAAATAGTAGCCAGATAAGATTAAAATAAAAACACATGCTTTGATTGGATAAGCTATCCCTCCTTCAATGGGATTAGGCATTCCGTAGGACAACATGTTCTTGCAGAAAGCAAATGTGTTCTACAAACGTGGAAAAAGATTTAAAAATTTCATTCCCCTTCTAATCTGGTGAACCAAACGCACCCTTATAATTTACGTTAATTTTTGAAGTCCAGCCTCAGATACATTGGATATGGCATGAAATTGTGCTTAATCTCTGTTATGTATGTGGCAAGTTTTATTAGTCTAATTACAGCAAGAAATTGATAAAAAAGGGGCAGGTTCATTTGTTCTGGTTTGAACTTTACTTTCCATTGCCAAGCAAAATATGTTAGGTGTCAGTAAGGAAAAACTGAAATCAAATCAATTGACTAGTGGTAGGCCTGAAATTTGGCAACTTGCTGTGACAAAGGAGGCAGAACACTGCCATTATTATTTTTTCACATGTGTTCTGCTAGTTCTTTGTGGTAGAAAGCTCAACGGTTTCGGGGGTTTGAAATTGGAAAACTTGTTCATCTACGGTCTCTGGTTGCCACTTTTTCTTCCTGCAAATTGATAGATTGCATGTGATGTTGCTCTCTCTCTCTCTCTCTTCTTTTTTGGGATTTGGAAAAGTAAATGACTTTTCTGTGAGTGACTGTCTACAAAATGGATTTTTGTGGAGGCAGGGGATTGAAAAAGCTGTATAATTTATATTGAAAGAAGGTACAATTGCAAATACTTTTCACATTTGAAGAGTTAAACTTCAATCATTTTTATTCTTGTGCAAAACGCTTTGGATAGATGTGAAAAGCCATCACAATAAAAGTTTTAGATCTAGATTTTCCTACAAGGCTGTTTTTTTTTCATAATTGAATGATTCCTTATAATATATTATACTTGCAGTTTTAAAATGGTATGGTGTTTGTTGTGACCAAAATTTGCAAACTTGGTATTAGATTGTGTACTGATACCATCTTTGTACGATATCAGTATGCTTCGTACATGAGTCAGTTTGGCATACCAATTCATGGCATGCCACCCATACTGTGTACTGGTTTGGCAATAGTACAGTACAATATGTCTAGAACATATTGGTATGGCATACCATGGTTGTGATGAGACATTATCACAGTTTGTCAGGGGTTCTCATGCATTATGAATATGCTATTTTATAATTGACTAACTTTTTTGCCCATCTTAATGTTTTCCTTTTTGGCATGTGCTATTGTGTTTTGTGATTGGCAAGGTTCTAAATACATGCCCAAGTGGTACTTTCCTGTACAGACATATGGTACACTACCTGTCAGGCACAGCAGCTGTATCATGTGTCTCAGTGGTGGTTTACCAAGCCCTGATACCATACCAGTACTGTACTGGCTGTTATGATCTGGGTTGGTACAGTCAGTGCTCAAAACCATGATCACTGGCATTTAGAAGCTTAAGTGACATAGCCCCCCTGATGTTTTTCCTATCTCACCTTTCTTTAATTTTTTCAATGCAGATTCTATTCTTTTTCCTGAAGTCCCAATTGCACTTCGGTTGTCTAGCCATCTTCTGCTGGGTGTGGTGAGGATATATTCTCGGAAGGTCAATTATCTTTTCCATGACTGCAGTGAGGCTTTGCTCAAGATAAAACAGGCCTTCCGGTCAACTGCAGTTGATCTCCCCCCAGAAGAATCTACTGCACCCTATCATTCCATTACTCTACCAGAGACCTTTCATTTGGATGATTTTGAGTTGCCTGATAGCGCATATCAGGGGTCAGTTTTAGATTCCTCCTCTCAGAGTTATGCAAATATTCATATCAATTTCATCATAGATTTCTACAGTAGTCTGTGTGCGTGAATGGAGAGGTTGTGGTTTCATTCTGCTGTAACTTCTGTCCGGTATTCCTAAAAGTCTGAGTTCATATGATGCAGTGACTTTGTTGATCACCATGTCGGTTCAAAAGAGCAGATTACACTACAAGATACTCTGGATGGCACTGGATATTCAACATCACAATTTGGGCTGGATGGTCAGTTTTCAGCTATAAAGCATGATGCATTTGGTACATTTTGGTTAGTAATATTTTGTCCACGATAAATTGCATATGTTGAATTGTTGAATTTGTTTATACAGAGAGATTTGGTGATGGAAATTCTTCGCAGATTGGCCTAGACCTTGATGAGGTAAATATTAATGCATGTGTGCCTGTACATGTATGTGCATGAGCAATACTGTGCATAGTGTTCTTCCTTGCTTTTTGTCATGTACCATTCGATATCAATATCTTAATTGTTATGTCTTTAATTTGGTCACTGACAGGACTTGTTCTTGGAGAAGCATCCCTCACCTCAGCATGCTTCTGTTCCACTGGGCTTGGGTGATAGGTAAGCTCTTCTGTTTTATTTTTCAGCTTCCTTTAATGTTAATAAAAATCTTTCATTTCATTTTTTAATTAATTGGATTTCTTCCCTTGGTCTTTCACTTTTGATGGCCTCCTCTATGCCCTAAGTACAACTCAACTCAACTCAACTCATCTAAGCCTTTTCCCAACTACATGGGGTTGGCTACATAGATCTGCTTCCTCCACTCTTCTCTATTCAGGACTAAGTCGACATTCAAATTACAAATAGTTATATTTTTTTTAATTATTTCTGTCCATGTTAGTTTAGGTCTACCTCTACCTTTATCCTTACTATGCATTGTTAAAAGATCATTCTTTCTAACTGGAGTCTTCGTTGTATATATCCAAACCACTATAATCGATTTTCTCTCATTTTATCTTCAATTGGGGCTCTATACCCCTAAGATCTTGATGATTATTTATAAGGATCATGCAGATACTTTTTTCCCTGATAAAAGTTCAGTTTTATGCTGTCATGTAGTCAATGTTGCCTTGCATTGATATATCATCTATTGTTGGCAACTTCAAGAAGCCTTTAGGGAGTTACTATTTATATCTTCTAGTTGACTGTGAGGTTCTACTTAGCTTGACCGTTTAATAAATGGTTGCAATGGAGAAAGTGTATGTTTGGAAAAAAAATATGTTTACATGCATGATCAACGATGCTGTTTTGTTAAATACTCCCATCTTCCTTCTTGTTATTTGAACTTCGGAATCACAATCTATACTTATCAAATTTCATACCATACTGTTAAGTTATTGCAATTGGAATTTTGCTTGTATTATTTACAACAACCTTAGGAACATCGGACTGTGCTGTTCGTAACTTTACCATGTTTCTCCTCAGCGCTATGCATCAGGGTCAGCCCCTGTTTCCTCTCGCTGACATGGAAATTGATGAAAATGAAAGTGGGTTCAGTAAAGATAAGAGTGTTGAAGCTCAAAATGATTTGCCTGAACTTTCTAATAATGCTGACAAGCATATACTTCCAAGAAATGATGGCACTTCACAGTGGCATGGGTACAATATTCAAACTCCTGATCTTAATGAAGTGTTTTTTCCAAATGATCGTATTGAAGGCCCCACTGCAGTATCCAATCAAATTGATTTTGTTGGTGCTGCTGATGAAGTTATGTCCACAGAGTTGGTTGAGTGTGCTCAGGCTCCATCTACTCCTGGTTTAATGGAAGAGACCATTTCAGCCACTGCACATGGAAGTCCTACCTTGAGTCCACAAAGGAAAATGCCACCATTAACTGGCGAGGAGGCTGTTAAGTCTGATAAACCTAGCTTGCAATTTGAATATCCAGGTTCAATGACTGACAGTGGTCCTGTACAAGCCGTAATAATGGACCCTGACTCAGCTAGCATTGTGCAACAGGCCTCTTTGCTTACTTCAAGTGGGTTCGCAGCTGGACCTCATGAACCTGATTCAGAATGTGGAGAGAAGAGGGCAGATAATCAACAAAGTGGTGTTGTTTGTGAGGAAGCGAAGGACCTGATAGTTGCGAATCAGATTCATGATAATGGGGAGGCCATACTTCCGAGCGGCCTGGTATCTGTGGCTAACACTGACAGTTCACAACTGAATCAAACCAATTCATTGTCTGCAGAAGATGGCATTTTAGTGGAAAACATCCCTGAGTTTTCTCAACAAGACCTGGGAGGCCCTTCAGGAACTCCAGTGAGAGAGGAGGCAATTAATGCTAGTGAATCTTATTTTGATATGCAAGGTTGGTTTGATAACTTTGGATGTTTCTTACTTGTTATGACTGATTAAAAGAGAAAAGAGTAGATTCCTTAGCTGTTATTGCTTTTACAGGTGGAGGCTTCAACATAGCTAATGCAACAAACACTGATCTTGAGGTGCACCAGCAGCCAGGACATGCATTATCAGAACCTGTACCAGGTGTTAGCAAGCCAAACGGGCTATCAACTGGTCCTATTTCAAAAGATACCCAAGTAGACCAGTTAAACTGTTCTTCAAGTTCTGAGTTTCCTGAACCTGAAAAAATGCTTTTAGCTCCAGCCAGCAATGTTGACCAGGCTAATGAATTAGGACAGCTTACCACAGAAAAGGGATTAATAGAGTCTGATGGTAGTGTTAACAGGATCAGTAGCCTTTGTGGCAAAAAACGTCGATTAATGGAGACCACACCAGTTCTGCAAAATGGTGCTTCCACAAAGATGTGTGGCAAACCACGAAATAGAAGAAACACTGATTTCATTCCCGATGATGATGATTTATTGGCATCAATTTTAGGTATGAAGTTATTTTGTGTTGATCTGAAAGAGATTGGGCATATAAGATTTTCTTATATGTTGGAAAAGATAACTGACCTTGCATTTAGATACTTTACATCTTCCTTATTGTTCGAGTAATTAAATGTGTGATTGTGCCAGTTGGAAAAAAAACTCCAGTCTTGAGGATAGGGCCGACTCCACCACCCTCCAAAGCAGCTTCTCTAAAACGCCCTAGGGTAACAACCAGAGCAGGCATGCCCAAGAGGAAGGTTTTGTTGGATGATACTACAGTCTTACATGCCGAGTATGACATGTTCCCTAATGTTTGTTGCTCTTCTTATTTTCCTTTTATATGACATCTTTGTGCCAATGGTCATTGTAAAGCCTGTCTGAACTTGGGGGACAATTTTCTGAATAATTTAAAATTTCTCTGATCAATTGTTCATGATTTTCCCCAACTTTATTTGGCAATGCAATTTTTTATTTTTGATGATTTTATGAATGTTGTTTGAAGTCATTTTTGTTAAAACAACTTAGCAATTCTTGTGATGCATCTTGAGGAAAATTATTTCAATTTGATTTCCCCAGATGGGGAATGAGTGGGTGGCACTAAAAGAAACACTTAGAAATTAGTGATATATTATTCTAATAACAGAAAATAGGAAATTTCTGAAAATGAGTTTTCAACTGTCTTCTGTTCCCTTGTTTCCAACAAGTTTTTTGCATGTTTAATTTATTGCTTCCTGTCTCCCATCTGGGGCAGTATTTGGAGCCTCCTTTCCATTTATTTATCATTCTCCAATTCGTTTCTTTGCTTTACTGAAATATATAGCAGTGCTTTTGGCAATGATTTCTGGAGTTGTCTTGAACTTTTTTGGTACACATTCTGTGTATTTTTTATAAGTTTCTGGACTTGGTTAATCCTGTTTTCTCTTCTGGACTTGGTTAATCCTGTTTTCTTCTCATTTTAACTTTAGTGTTTTGCTGATTGATGAATTTTTCCTATGCATAACGTATTTTGAATCCTGATTCTATAAGCATGGTCAGAATTGACATATATTATGGTTCATTCTTTTAAATTATTAATTGTGTTGTTTCAAATGGCTCATTTATTCCCCTTTTCAGTGCAATACGGCAACAACTGCTAAATACTGAAGATATACGACGCCTGCGAAAAAGGCTCCATGCACTCGTCCTGAAATTTGGAGGATCGGGAAAAGTTTATTAGAAGATGAAATTTTCAGTGAATCTATAATTGCTGGTGAGTGAATATAACTTTTTTAAAGATTCTTGCTTCTTGTGTTGTACCAGATTTTCATGGTTTCATTTCATAATCAGCATGATGTGGAATTGCCAGGTTCATTATTATAATGTTGATCATCATGGATTTTGATTTTAATGTTTTCAAATGGCTGAAAGGTTCATTTGTCAAGCTTAGAGTAGCATTTGAAAATTAGGCATGTGACATCTTTTCATTTTCTATAAAGGAAAATTTGATGCCAAAGTCTAATATCTTGTTTGTGATTAGTTTACTTTTCAATGAGACATTGCACAAACCGGAGAAGACAATTACAATGCTTGTTATTTGGAGAAAACCACAAAAGGGACCTTTACTTCTTTTTAGTGAAAGCTTTATATATATAATACAACAACAACTAAGCTTTAATCCCAACTAGTTGGTGTCAGCTATATAAATCCCTTTCCTCTATTCTGCTCGGTTTGAGGCCATACCTCTGTTGAAAGCTCTGTGCGTGCACATATTGCTTTGGTTTTGGTTTTTTTTTTTTTGGGGGGGGGGGAGATGAGGGCTCAGTTTTAGGACTTAGAACTTCTACATCTTGTGATCCTGTAAGTTTTGTGTGTGTTTTTTTAATAATGTTCAGGTGTATCAGTAGAGCTAAACAGCTTACACAGTCGAAGATATGGTTCGGAAATTGATGAATTTCATTCTCGTGCTGACCCATCAAAAGAGGTTGGTCTTTCTAGAAGCTCAGAGTTCATTAGAGAAACAAGTGGAAAAGAAATAACTGAGTTGATTCCAATTATGCTAAATAAAGCTGATGCTGAAACACAGGGACCATCAGGCACATCTGTATCAATTGAGGGGCAACTTAACAAAGACTTCATGATTATGATGCTCAAGAGCATTTGCGATCCCTGCCTGATCTGCTTCAGCTGGATTTATCAAACAATAACCAACCATGTCCAATTACAATGACACAAAACAATGTGCAGAACGACAATGCAGAAGTTAACATGTCCATACCTACCACTGATTGTGGGGCTGAAGATACTGCTGTTCAAAGAGATGAAGATACTGCTGCATTCTCTGAGAAGATTGATGATATGTGCATGCATACAGAGCAGCAATCACTGCATGAGTTGGTGCAACCAGCCAATGAGCTTACAGATATGAACAATAAAGCATTACAGATAACCAAAATCACTTCTGTTACAGGCTTAGCTCTTGCTGAGGATGAAACCAGAGGTAGAGTAATTGATGAAACTGCACCCTCTGTTGTAAATAATGATAATATTGTCCACACTAACATGCCTGTGTTGCTGCAGATGCTTCTGTCATGGTGGGAAATGGAAGCATAGCAGTTGCAATGAATGAAAACTGCCCACAAGATACTCATGCTGATGTTGGCAACAATGGGCACACAGAGCCATTAGTATCTAAACAAGATAGCAGTATACTTGAAGTTGAGGCATGTTTACAAACAGATTTGACTGCCACTAGGCATTCAAACTCTTCTATCCCAGATGTGGCCATGAAGGATGGCGAAATAGCTGACGTGATTGCTGTAACTAGTGATCAGACCATGGAGGGAAAGGACAATGGTTTGGATGCTAAAGCAGAGGATGGAGCTGTGATACAGAAAGACTTGAATAATGAAGTAAACCCGTTTCATTCAAATACTGAGATTGAAAATGTTCCATCTGCGGTCGGAGAAAATTCTGGTTTGCAGGAACTTAATGTAGAGGGTGGTATGGATGTAGAAAGTGCTCGCATGGATCTTGCTGCTGCAAAAGAATGTAGTGTAAGTTGTTGACTTATTTAACAGATGTAAGAAGATGCACCATGTTCAATGTCATATGCTAAGTTGCAAATATTAGTAGGCATCTGTATTGCTATTAGAAGTATACTGGTATATACACTCATGGATCTGTTGTATCCTTACATAGCTGTAGGTCATGTTTTTCAATATTATACATACTTTTAGGCCTGTGTGATTACTGCCACATTCTGAAGTTGGTTGTATTGTTTATTTTCATTTGACTTAATTCACTCTCTTTCATTTTACTCCATTAATAAATTTTTTTAACCATTATGCAGGATTTTGCAGTGCAGTCGATGGCAATGATACAGGTAGTCTTCTTGTCAAAATCTAGATCCACATCTTCTCTCCCTTTTTTTTTTGTACGAAAGGATGGTCATCTAAGAGATGCCATACACTTCAAAAGATTGCCAATTAGGGATATAATATACTTGCACTAGTGTGCCAATGGTTTGTCTAAGCCTGATTGCAGCTATAATCAATTAATTATGGCTAACTTATCCCAAGAAGTTAGTGTGTCTTTATGATATTTTTTACCATTCATCGCTTTTAAGAATCACGTTCTGTCAAAGCAAGTTCTATGAATTACATGCTTGCATCTTATTGTCTATATGCTTTGAGGCTGTCTGACCGTCCTATATTCTGACTGTTTGGAAAAATCTAAAACCCTTATTTGTCCTTAAAGTTTTGTTGTAGATGCATGCAAACATTTTGCTGTACATGCATGCACTTTCCATATTTCTTCATTTCAATTGGTTCAATTGCAGTTTCTTCTCTAATGTTGTTTTAACTTTCATGCCAGATCTTCTGCACATTCATCTAATTTTTCTCAGGTTGAATCATTCTTAAATTGTCGTAGGATTGTAACCAACTGTTTGTGAGATTAAAATAATGAATATATTATTCTTTATTTTTTAGCAGAAAGGCATAACGAACTATTTATTGATTTAGCTTTCTATGTTGAATTCTCAAGAACTTGCAATAATTTTTGTCTTAATTTTGTGTTCCTTTCCCTACTTTATGAGTCATCTGCATGGATTGGGATATCCAGATGGAACCAAATAGCAGGAGGGGAAACCCGCCTTTGTTTTTGCATGAAAATCAGAGAACCATCTAACTTTTCCCAAGACTGATCATATGAAAGGTTCAATAAATGGAGAACATTAGGAGTTGCTTCAACACTTTTATCCCCTTTTGAAATTCTTTGGATGCCTTAACTTGAAGAGGAGCTTTGCTCAGCATGATCATTTCTTATATGGAATCGATGCTGATCAGACACCACAAAGAATAGAACTTGAGGAATAAAAGGAGAATAATAAACCATTGAAGAAGGAAAGGGAGCTAGAGGTAGAAAGAAGAGTATACAGGCTTACCAGGATATGTGCCTCTGGCTATAATAAAAACTTGATTTGTGGTGTTTCTTAAGTTAGGAAAATGATGTGTACCTCTAAAAGTGTTAGCTGTCTGCTTATTTAGCCTTACGCAGAAATCCACCCAACATGTGTTGAGTCTCAAAAATGTCTTGTCGAGAATTAAATGGCAATAAAAACAGTAATTTGTCTTCTAAATTGACATTTTCTTTTGGTAAGTTTTCTGTGTCATCTCATTCATCTTTCTACCGTTTGTGAAGTGATCACCATTTATCAAGATTAATAAATTTGTATCTTTTGGAAGCAATACTTTTGTCTACTATACATACATACATGTAAAATATAAATTATATAGAGTATAAGATCCCGTTGAGTGGATCTCTACTAAGATCCAGTTCAAGCAATAATTGAAAGATGGGGGTCCAACATTGATCCGAGCTGTTGTGCGTTCAACTGCCTTTAAACTGCTTACACAAAAAATTATATGATTTGAAGATATTATTTAAACTATCCAATTTTTTGTTAAGTCTGTCTCAATGATCAACATCCAATGGCTATGGGTCTTTCTTCTCTTTTCTTCTTCTTCTTCTTTCCTTTTTTTTTTTATTATCCAACAATGAACTAGTTTAGCCATTTCCTTCATAACATCCTGCCATGTGAACAATCAAAAAACTCTTCAATCAGCTATTTTCATTCTGCTTTGTAGTCATCAAAGCATACTTATACAACAGCAACAAAGCCTTAATCCCAAATTAGTTGGGATTGACTACATAAATCTTACATCAAAGCATACTTGTGATATGTTTTGTTGGCTTAAAAAAGAGTGTCCTAGGAGATTCACTGCATCATAGTTAACTAGTGAAAGCCAATGGAAAAGATGATGTGATAATCACTGTAACCCAAATATGAGTTGGAGGATTCAGATGGTAGACATAGGTGTGTTGTTGTCATTGGAAATTGATTGACTTTGCACATGATTTTCATATAAATGCCTGTGCCATCTGTCTTTATTTTGGTGTCTATGCTGTTGTATGGGAAGTTGGTATTCATTACTCATTTCCATAACCCTACTTCCTTCCCTTGTCTATCAGAGTTTCTTAATGTGGATGATGAAGCAGACTATGATGACATAGCAGATCATGACATTCAAAATCCTGAAGAGGCCCAATCGCTTGAAAACAGCGGCTGGTCTACTCGGACGAGGTAATCTATTGAGCTGGCTGTTTCATTTATTTAACCATGTCTATTATATGTTTCTTTTTGCCAGTGACTTTATGGACGCGCATGAAATTATTAGTGCCAATCTTGTAGGGGTGTTGCAAGGTATTTGAAAACCTTGTTCGATGAAGAATCTGGACGTGGCAGAAAAAACGTTGCCATGGACCATCTTTTATCTGGTAAAACTCGCAAAGAAGCGTCAAGAATGTTCTTTGAGGCTTTGGTACGCCATTCTTCTCAGAATTTCTAACAACCTTTATAAACTTGAGTTCTCGTCTTTCAGCTAAATGTTCTTACATCGATGAAAAAAGAGTTAAATATCTCATAATTGTATGTTGTATTATGCACAAAACAAAGTTATGTCTAGTACATATATCAATAACTGATATTGACTAGAAGACAAAACCTGCATGTTTTGTATGGGCATAGATTGATGGTAAACATTAGGATGTCAGTTAACTTATATTTCCAAGCACAATCAAACTATATGAACTTTGCATTTCCAAACATAACTGACCATGCTGTGAGTTTCATTATTTGTTTCCTTGGGTTTCTACTTATTTGGCATTCTCAATAATGGAATTTCTTGATGAACTGAAACACTTTTAGACTCACATGCTTAAGTAGTGCAAAATTAATTATGGAAACTTATAATTGAGGATCCACAATGCTGATCATTATCTTGCCATAATTTAAGTACATGGACATATATGCATATATGCATATATATATATATATATATATATATATATATATATGTATATATATATATATATATATATATATATATATATGTATATATATGTATATTTTGGAGGTTATGCCAACAGAACCAGCGTGCTGTACTATTTCATGTTGAAGGCCATATGGAATCCACATATTAGTTATTGATATATGCATTCTACAGCACATTATAAATTTGGTGCTTTTGAGCCATAATGCAAACCAAAGCATTGTCTCAATTCTGTTGAAATTGCACGTTTTGAGTACTGATGCATAAGTAGGATATATATAGGAAATGTTTGATTTCTAGTTTCTAGGCATTTTAGATGCTTTAAATCATGTTTATTCGTTCCAATCCTACTATCAGGAAACTCTCTCTCTCTCTCTCTCTCTCTCTCTCTGTTGGGGGGAGGGGGTGATAGGATTGTTCAATTGTCACCGTCATTATTTTGAAAATTTATACTCCCATTTCCTCTCCCCCCCCCCCCCCCCTTTTTTTTTTCTTTTGCATTGACACATCGATCTTTTGCAGGTTCTGAAAACAAAGGATTACATTCATGTTGAACAGGAAAATCCTTTCAATGTGTCAACATCAAACCTAGAATAAAGCTTCTAAAGTCAGAGTTCTAATCCAAGAGGTGCACCATAGTATAAATAACCTTGTAATTCTAATCTACTTTGATGCTTGCCCCACCCTTTTTGTTGTTCAGTTACCACATTTTGTTTTTTACGAAGTTATCTTTTATTATTTTCTTTAATGTACCGATCTCTTAAAGTTGGGGTGGAGTGGAGTTGATGCATGTGTTTGTATACCGATTATATCCTCTATGTATATATATTTGTAAATTAAATCATTTAATGTTGGCATTCTATAAAGTTCTAACAGTCTTCGTGTTTCTTTAATCAGAAAGCTCTTTTGGACCTTTGGTAACTATTTCGCAGGTGGCTTAGGGATGCAAACGTACTCAATACCTGTGACACCTTCCGTGTTGCACTAGATGCGGCCCTAGTGGTGGTACGGATATAATAATTTAAGCTCTTGTCCGTTCTAATGATACTCCTGAGCTACACGGTTAAACTAGAGACTCGATTCTGGTGTTGCTGGTACAAGCATTTGGGAAAATGATGGCCTAGTTTGTTAATATATGTCATGCAACAAAGAGGGTTCAATGGGAATTTTTAAGTTCTATTTTATTTATTTAAGCTATTGACTATATATATATATATATATATATATATATATATATATATATATATAGAGAGAGAGAGAGAGAGAGAGAGAGAGAGGGGTTGGGGGATGTTACGGAGAAAGAGGATAGATTTGGTTATATTTGAATATTGCTATCGTAATCAAAAATTGATTTTATTGAGATTGTTTAATTTTTCATCAAATTTTGGTAAGAGATAGGGTTTTTTAAAATATATAAATTTGATATATTAGGGGTTTAGGTAGTAGATTTTATCCAAAGATTAGAATTATTGTTGAATAAATTTTATTGTCTAATTCAAAAAAAATGTTAACCTTCTTACAATTATGAGACACCATGTGTATTTGTGTAGAGAGAGTGACGGATTTGATTATATTTGATCAGCATAAGGAGTTCCAATCGGTTGCTGGATTGTCATCAACAAAGCGAAGCGGTTAATAGAGCTGTCCTTATGTAAAGGAAGCAAGCTTGGCTCTGTTTCTATCATCTTTTCAACTCCTGCATTTTCTCACTCTCTCACACTCTCACTCTAACCACAACAGCCAAAAAAGAAAAGAAAGGGAAAAAAAAACTTGTATATTTCCTTCTCGAGCTTTTCCCCTCCAACTCTAGCTTTCTTATTCCTTCTCTCCCTCCTCTCTTTCCTTCACCTTGATTATTTGAGCAACTGTTCTTACTTGTGTCCATCTGTTGTGCTTTTCGTTTCCTCTCTCTTAATAAAGCTGGAGATAGAGATAGGAATCCGGATTTTCTTTTATTGAAAATATAACTTTATACCATCCAACCTATCAGAAAGAAACAAATAAAAAACCGTCCTCAGTAAAAAAAAGATAGCAAAGGCTGTAGATAGAAAACTAAACCATACAAGAGATTTAAAAGATTGATGCATAATATCAAGATGAAAAAATAACAAATGTAAAAATTTCTATCTCCATTTAGAATAATAGAACTAAAATAACATCTACCATAAGCATCTTGTAGTCACAACAAAAGAAAAAGTTCCCAAAACATCAAAAATTAAATTTTATTTACAAAATAAAGATTCAGAGAACACTAGGGATACCACTCTCTTCTTTTTCTTAATAATGTAAGTGAAATTTGCTCTGTTTTGTTTTAAAAAAATTTTAAAAAAATAAATTTGATGATTTAATATTTTAATATTAAAATAATTAAAATGAAAAGGGTAATAAAATATAATGACCACATAACTCATCGACTATCATTTTTTATTAGTAACGTTACATGTTTTTGGATCTTATTTACATTCTTACGGTATAAAAAGAAAAAAAAAAATCTAATTTATTGGTGTAAAATTTCTTGATACCTAAATAATAAAATTTAAAATTTTTTATCTCTAATTAAAATAATAGAATTAAAAAGTTTATTAAATTAATATGAATCTTAAAGTCACCTCATTTTTTTTTTTTTTTTTCCGACTTGTGATGATTCATGTAATACAAAGGTGGAAAGGGTGATTGAATCTTGTTTGGCTATATGCAAGTATAGTGTGGATCCAAAGATAGAAAGGCGGCTAAATTTAGGTTTAGCTATACATGAGTGTAGTTAAGATCGGTTTTCTCTCTTTCTTTCTTGATCAAGACTATCTAGCCATCTCCTCACCTTTAAATTCAAATAGTTTACAGATCTTAAATATAAAAAAATAAAAAAAAAAAACTTGAATAAATAATATATAATAATTTATGTTTTCAATATAACATAAAATAGTGACGGCGAAAATAGTATAATATTAATAAAAGACATGATTTGATAATGTTTTTGAGCTCATAACAAATTCTTGAATTGATATGGGGATTTAGATTTTTAAATATTTTTTATTTGCATAAATAATGATAAGAATAAAATACTGATAAATAACTAAAACAACCATTGGGACAACATAATGCGTGAATATGATCATTATTCATACAACAGGATTGTGTATACGCCTCTCTCTCTCTCTCTCTCCTCGTATCATTGGTTGTTTTGGCATCCTTAGTCGACGATGGTTTAGAAGGTGGAAGGAAGTCGACGGCTGAATCACGCACCGTAGCACCCCGGTCCACGGCATGGTGTTCAATATAAATATAAAATGAGGGAGGGACTTGAAAAAAAAAAAAAAAACCGCGGAGATCGCCATCCTCCGTTCCACAATCCATGGAGTTCCAGCAAGCTCCCATACCACACCTTCCAATGTCTCCAAATTTATCTCCTCGCCCATCGACACCATGAAGCCAACTCTTAAAAGCCCCTCCTCCTCTCTCCGCTCCTCCATCTCCTTCACCCACGCCGCCAGGCCCCTCCCCTACCCAAAACCCTCACCAAACTCCCACTTCCACGCCGTCCTTCCAGAACCAACTCACACCTTCTCTTCACCAAAACCCCTCCTGTCGCCAAAACTTCTCTCTTTCGATTTTTCCACCCTCCAGAATTCTCATCAAACTCCACCAAGACTTCAAGCTTTTTCCAATCTGATTCCTAAAGCCAGATCCTTCTCCTCTTTACCCCAAAACACACCTAAGAGATCACCAGGATTCTTCCCAAAATCTGATCTTTTCGCTCTGAAACCATCTCATTCCTCCGCCAAAATCAGGCCTTTCTCCTCCTTTTGCCAAAACCCGCCTCAGACTAAACCGGAATTCATCGAAAGATCGAATCTTTTTGCTCCGAAACACCACATTTTCCCACCCAAATCAGGCCCCTCTCCTCTTTCAGCCAACACCAGCCTCAGAAACCACTAGAATTCATCCAAAGCACGAAACTTTCGGCCTCAAAACCACCCAATTCCTTACCCCAATCCAGACCCTTCTCTTCCTCTGACCAGAAACCATCGCAAGAATCACCTTTAGACTCTATGGATCCCGGCTCTTCTCCCAACGGAGTCGTTTCGACATTTGCCTCGCTATTCGATAGCTCTCCGCCGCGCATCGATGCGAGCTCATCAATCAGGAAGCCACTCAGCTTGTGGCCCGGCATGTATCACTCGCCGGTGACCAATGCCCTCTGGGAGGCCCGATCGAAAATCTTTGAAAGGCTGTTTGACCCTTCCAAGGACGGCCCTCCACAGACGGAATTGCTCACAAGGACGCCGTCGCAGAGCCGGACGAGCATTATCTACAATTTTTCAAGTGATTACATCCTCAGGGAGCAGTACCGAGATCCATGGAATGAGGTCAGAATCGGGAAGCTGCTTGAGGATATCGACGCGCTTGCTGGAACCATTGCCGTGAAGGTATCCCTGTGACTGCATTTTATTTCTGGAAAAAAGTGCTGCATGTTGATAGGTTAAATAGGCCAAGCGACTTCTATTATTTTGTTTAGTGTTGGATAAGTTGCTCTAATTCCAACACAGGCTTCCTTGTTATAGGTCTCTGTTGTTCTATGATTTTTATTTAGCTTTGTTGATGGATTTAGAAGATGTACAACTGGTACATGTCTCCAATATGATGCGAAACTACTTTCTACACCCTGAAACATCCCTGAAACTAAATCATGCTGCTAACACCTATTGGTAAACAGCTCTCAGTTCACAATAACAGTGGCTTCTGACTGAAAAATATAAATTAAAAATACAAGTACTCTGGTTGCACTATAGCTATGTTAATAGAATAATTTTCTCTAAATGCTACTTATTGGGTGCTGGGCAAAAGCTCTCAGGTTACTCTAGATTACAGGGTGATGAGGACATCAGTTCGGACCAGAGTTCGGGTCAGTCGAACTAGTCCTTGGATGTTCCTGTACCAGCATCCCAGAGTCAGCAGACCACGTCAGGGAAGACCACACCAGATAATCTACGAAGGTCCAAGAGGTTGCAGAACAAACGGGCTTAAATTTTCTGTGTCGGACTGGGCCCAAACTTGGCTGGTCACATGGAAACGGACTGCTGATTCAAAGTCATTGCCGTTGGCGATGAGCTGCTGTAGATTTTGGCCATCCGAGCTCATCTGATAGGAGTTTTGGGCCTGTTTTCGTTTTTAATGGCATAGTTGTAATTTTTAATTAAACTTATGATGTTAGGGTTTTATCTCTTTTATTTAGGTTGATTTTGGGCGGCCGTCAGAAGGCAGAGAAGAAAGACGCTGTTTTAGATTTCCTTTTTTTCTCTTGAATGGAGATGAATGTTTTCTTTTCTGATTCAAAACAATTGAATTGAAAATTCAATTGCTCTTCCTTTAAATTTCGGATTGTGAGTAATCAAAATTCAAAATTTTCCTTTTTTTTTTTGTCAAGATTCAAACCAAACCTGGACGAATTCTTTTCTCGCAGATTAGATCGTTCTTGAGTTGCAGGCGTTTTGAATATCGCCCTGCATCAACTTGGTATCAGAGCCTTGATCCATTCCTTCCATTACCGTCTTGATCCATTCCTTCCAAACCCAAATATCAACCCTAACCGAAATTTGATCCAATGGAGCAGAAGAACAACGATCAATCCCTGAGAGACGCCGTGAGAGATGCTATGCAAGACGCCATGCGAGACCAGCACCAGGTGATGCAACAGATGATGCAAACCATGCAGGCGATGATAGCGCGGCTGGAGGTGCATAATCGTGCCCAACCCCTTCGAGTGGAGGAGCGTGATGAAATTGATGGAGGTAGGGAGAGGGGTTTCGAAAATCTGGAGGCACCACCAATTCGAAGAGGGCAACAGAGGCCTGATGTTGGACTTCGAAGGTATGTCGATCAACCTCCCTATTTCGAAAATCAGAATCGGTGGAAGCAGGCTTCAGGGTCGAAATTCCAGAGTTTAAAGGAGGAATTAACCCAGACGAGTATGTTGATTGGACCCTTCAGGTCGATGATGTTTTTCGTCTGAAGGAGGTGCCCTTAGACAAGCAGGTACCGCTTGTCACAATTCGATTCAGAGATAGGGCTGCTGCTTGGTGGCATGCGCAGCACTATCGTAGATATATGGATGGGAGACCTCCATTAGCGTCATGGGCAGCGCTAAAGCAGAAGATGAACAGGGAGTTTTTGCCTTCGAACCATGAGTAGATTTTGTATTCGAAGTTGCATGGTTTGACGTAAGGTAGTCGGAGCGTCGAGGAGTACACAATTGAATTTTATCGATTGGTTGCACGAAATCGGTTGATTGAGGCTGAACCGAGATTGATAGCCATGTATCTTCATGGCTTGCGGCTGCCAATCCAAGATGCGCTGGCTGTGCATCGAATTGATAGTGTAGGAGATGCGCATATGAGGGCTCAGGCAGTGGAAAAGAGCTTGATAAGAAACATGGGGTTTCAGAGCAGAGGGGGTTTTACTACGGGCCAGAGTTCAGGGCAGAATTCAGGGGCAAATTTATGCCTCCAGTAGCGAGACCGCAGGCATCAGTACCTCCAAGACCAACAGGATCGAATGGAACCTCAGGTTCTCAGGCGAGAGTGGGCTAACATTCGGTGCCATCGGTGTCAGAATTTGGGGCACTATGCCAATGAATGCCCCAAGGCGCGAGCTCAGTTGTATATGGAGGATTATATGGAGGACGAAAATGAAGGAGAGTTCCCTGAGGATGAGGAATTTAATGATGAGCTGTGTGTTATTGATCCGGACCATATTCAAGGGGAGAGCTTGGTGATACGAAGAATGTGTCTGGCGCCGAGATCAGATGAAGATTGGCGTCGGCATGACATCTTCACAACGAAATGTTTTGTGGCTGGCAAAACATGTCGTGTTATCATAGACTCCGGCAGTTGGGAGAATGTGATAGCAGAGAGGATGTGAAGAAGCTGGGGTTGTAGACAGACCCTCACCCACATCCATATAAGCTCGGTTGGGTGAACCGAAGTGCAGACATTCAGGTCAGCCGAAGGTGTAAGTTGTCACTGTGTTTTGGTCCTCATTTCGAGACAACTATTGAGGCGGATGTTGTTCCAATGGATGCTACTCATATCATACTGGGGCATCCGTGGCAGTTTGATAACAGGGCAGTGTACAACGGGTACACCCACAGTTATATGCTGCGTCCAGATGGGAGGAAAGTTATTTTGAAGCCGCTTCAGGAAGTGAGTGGACAGAATACAGTAATTTGTTTACCAAGCACAGAATTCGATGCGAGTTTGGATGGAGAGGATGTTTGTTTTGCTTTGGTGAGCAAGTCAGGAGACTTCGGCGTGGAAGAGGAGCAAAGGCCAAATATGATTCCTGAGGAGTTGGTGTCTATCTTGGAGGAATTCTGAGATGTTGTATTAAAGGAGCTACCGGCTGGATTACCACCTCTCCGAGATATTCAGCACGACATTGACCTTATTCCGGGCTCAGTGTTGCCGAATAAGGCTCATTATCGGATGACACCGCAACAGCATGAGGAATTGAGGAGGCAGGTCCAAGAACTTTTGGACAAGGGGTTCGTACGGGAGAGCATTAGCCCGTGCGCGGTGCCAGCCCTTTTGGTACCGAAGAAGGATGGTACGTGGCGCATGTGTGTCGACAGCCGCGCGGTTAACAAAATTACTGTGAAGTACAGGTTTTCGATACCGCGGTTGGACGACATGCTTGATCAGTTGAGTGGTGCTAAGGTCTTCACGAAGATTGATTTGAAGAGTGGGTACCATCAGATAAGGATGAAGCCTGGAGACGAATGGAAGACAGCCTTCAAGACTAAGGAAGGGCTGTATGAATGGTTGGTAATGCCATTCGGGTTGTCAAACGCGCCGAGCATGTTCATGCGCGTAATGAACCAGGTTTTACGTCCATTTCTTAGCTTATTTGTGGTTGTCTACTTTGATGATATTTTGATATACAGCAGGACAGCCGAAGAGCATGTGGGCCATGTGGCACAGGTTTTGTCAGTGTTACGTGAGAACCAGTTAGTAGCTAACCAGAGAAGTGCATTTGGATGGTTGGGAGACTAATTTTTCTGGGGTACATTGTGACTGGAGAGGGGATTCTCCCTGATAGGAATAAGGTGCATGCAATTGTGGAATGGCCAGTACCTTCAACCTTGACAGAATTGAGATCCTTTTTGAGTCTTGCAGGGTTTTATCGCAGGTTTGTCAAGGGGTATAGTGAGCTGGCTGCACCTTTAACGGAATTGTTGAAGGGAGCCAGATTTGGGTGGAATGATGCCGCACAGGAGGCATTTGATGGGCTGAAAGTCAGATTGACCGAAGCTTCTTTATTGGTTCTTCCTGATTTTGATAGAGTTTTTGAGGTGGATTGTGATGCTTCGAAGACTGGAATTGGGGCAGTGCTTAACCAGGAAGGAAGACCAGTCGCATACTTCAGTGAGAAGCTGGGAGGAGCTAAACTGGCTTATTCGGTTTATGATCTGGAATTGTACGCCATTGTGAGATCCTTGCAGCATTGGCGCCACTACTTGATTCAGCGGGAGTTTGTACTGTATTCAGACCATCAGGCGCTGAAGTTCTTACAGGGTCAGCATAAACTGAGTTCAAGGCATGCGAAGTGGGTGAGTGCCTTGCAGGAATACACTTTTAGCATCAAGCACAAGTCTGGTACGTTGAATAGAGTGGCTGATGCTTTGAGTAGGTGGAGCTTGTTGATTGGCGCTATGCATGTGTACACTCTCGGCTTTGAGAGTGTAAGGGAGGACATTCGTGTGGATGAGCACTTCAAGGGGATTTTGGCCAAAATTGAGGCGGGGGAGCGAACTGATTTCGTTCTCCATGATGGATATTTGTTTCGAGGTAACTGCTTATGTGTTCCTGATACGTCTCTTCGTGTGTTGATCATCCAGGAACTGCATAACCAGGGTCACTTCGGAAGGGATAAAATAGCCTGGTTGATTCGGCAGCGGTTTTATTGGCCTGGTCTTGACCGAGATGTCAAGCTTTTGTGAAGAGGTGCAGGTTGTGTCAAGAGTCAAGGGGACAGACACGAACCAAGGTATGTACACGCCTTTACCTATCCCAGAGGCACCATGGCGAGATGTTTCTATGGACTTTGTTGTAGGATTGCCGCGGACAGCAAGGGGACTGGATTCGATTATGGTGATTGTGGATCGGTTCAGTAAGGTGGCGTGTTTCTTGCCATGCAAAACCACTTTTGATGCGTCAAAGGTTGCTGACCTGTATTTTGCTTCAGTGGTTCGGCATTTTGGTATACCGGCATCCATAGTGTCAGACAGGGACAGCAAGTTTATAGGACACTTCTGGCGAGAGCCGTGGAAGAAGTTGGGCACAAAGTTGAAATTCAGCAGTCCTTATCATCCTCAGACGGATGGACAGACTGAAGTTGTCAACCGTAGCTTGGGTAATCTGTTGCGGGCAAATGTGCATGAATTCAGGAGCTGGGATTTGTGTTTGCCGAAGATAGAGTTTGAGTTCAACTCTTCAGTGAACCGTTCTACAGGGTTTGCTCCGTTTCAGATACTGTTTGGGTTCTTGCCAAGAGGTCCTTTGGATGTTCTGCTAGTTGAGTCGCCAGAGAAGGTGAGTCAGAAGGTCGAAGATAGAGTGTTTGACTTGCAGGAGATACATGCGACTGTTAGAGCCAAATTGGAGCAGACTTACGCCAAATACAAGGCGAAAGCTGATCAGCAACGTCGGCAACAGTCCTTTGAAGTGGGCGATTTGGTATGGGTTTACTTACCGAGGGAGCGGTATCCACAGGGAGCTTTAACGAAGCTCAAGCCGAAGAAGATAGGTCCATGCCAGGTATTGGAGAAATTTGGTGACAATGCCTATCGGGTTGAGTTACCAGATGATGTCTTCATTTCGGATGTGTTCAACATTCGGCATCTGACCCCTTATGCAGGAGAGAATTCGAGCTTGAGGTCAAGCTTTTCAGAGGAAGGGGAGAGTGATGAGGACATCAGTTCGGACCAGAGTTCGGGTCAGTTGAACCAGTCCTTGGATGTTCCTGTACCAGCATCCCAGAGTCAGCAGGCCACGTCAGGGAAGACCACACCAGATAATCTACGAAGGTCCAAGAGGTTGCAGAACAAACGGGCTTGAAATTTTCTATGTCGGACTGGGCCCAAACTTGGCTGGTCACATGGAAACGGACTGCTGATTCAAAATCATTGCCGTTGGCGATGAGCTGCTGTGGATTTTGGCCATCCGGGCTCGTCTGATAGGAGTTTTGGGCCTGTTTTCGTTTTTAATGGCATAGTTGTAATTTTTAATTAAACTTATGATGTTAGGGTTTTATCTCTTTATTTAGGTTGGTTTTGGGCGGCCGTCAGAAGGCAGAGAAGAAAGACGCTGTTTTAGATTTCCTTTTTTTTCTCTTGAATGGAAATGAATGTTTTCTTTTTCTGATTCAAAACAATTGAATTGAAAATTCAATTGCTCTTCCTTTAAATTTCGGATTGTGAGTGATCAAAATTCGAAATTTTCTCTTTTTTTTTTGTCAAGATTCAAACCAAACCTGGACGAATTCTTTTCTCGCAGATTAGATCGTTCTTGAGTTGCAGGCGTTTTGAATATCGCCCTGCATCACAGGGCCAGCCATGGAATGGGTTTCTGTGGAGCTAGTCTTTTGGTCGATTAAGCATGTTAATCCAATACAAATATTGTGACTCTTGCTCAGCTTTTTAATAGTCTTAAGGTCCTTTTGTCATCATCAGGTTTGCTCAGAAATTTCAATTTATAGTGTACATAAGGAGTTATAATATTGTACCTTTCTAAGATACTGAATCATGTCTATCATGGTTGGAAATTGTGATTTAGAATTAGAATTTCTGAAATGGAAAGAGAAACAGAGATTGTTTGCATGTTTACATAGATTTTGTGAAATATTTTAATACATTTTCTGATATGTTGATAGGTTCTAAAGATTCTTCTACTGGAAAAATCTATTGCGTTATTTAGTTTCAATTAACCCTGACATTTGTTTGGTTATGATGGCTAGCATGGAGTTTGATGCCCCATTGGAGAAGACAATTTTTTATAAAATTCCGAATGTTTGGGCTATTGTGTGCCATGTCTCCTTCTAGACTTGATGCATATTCTACTAAGACATACTTTTGATAGAGTCTTAGAAGACAATTAAGTGATATTCTGCATGTTTTGGGATGAAGAACTCGTTAATAGTTAAAGCACTTTCACTTATTTAAGTATTCTGTAAAAACAATAGCATTTGGAAACAGAATCGAAGAGTACCAAAATAACTTTCAAAGCTAAGAGAAGAAAGGTAAAGGGCAGTTAAGTATTTGTTGATTATTTTTTGCAGTTATCATGAGTCATTAGTTGATGAAATCCTTTTATATGTTGCCACCCCAAGGGGTAAGTAACCTCATCTTCTTGATAGAAAACCTGTGGAAAATTCCTGCAACTTATTAAGAAAGCTTGAAAGATAAGGATGTCGGACAGATCTTTTCAATGGAGAAGGTTTCAAGGTTGCATGGAGTTTTGATTGACTTGAAATCTTCCAGGCTAGGCAAGTAGCATGTATAACCCTTCCTTCATGTGGTCCTGATGAACTTCACCATCTCTTAAACATTTGATTGAATGAAATGGACCGTCTATTTACACCATTTTCTTTTAAAATCTTTATTCTAATTAAGTTGACATCATCTTTCTTCAAACATCTATATTCTAATGAAGGAGAAAATGTAAGTTGGTTGTGCAACTTTATTGCATCACTGAGATTCTGTTTTCCATATGGAAGATCATCTTAAACATTGTTGTTATTTATGATGACCATAAAAATAAGATTTCCAAAGAATAGGACTGGAAAGTGGGTTTATATTTGGATAACTTGCAGGGACTGTTGTTTCTTTTTTAATTTCAGATTGGATAGGATGTTAAATTTACATTGCATAGACTGTTGTTGCTGGGTACAACTGCATTCCCTCTTCTAGATGATCTGGCCAGTGATCATGATCTGTAACCATGTTCCATGGCAAAGTCTGCTTTCACATCTCTTGCTTGATTTTACTTTTTTGAATTTGTGTAATCTCTTTTATGTGATTGTCTTTTACAAATTTGGAGGTTGCAGAGCTGCCAAAAAAACAAAAGATTATATGAAGGGCCTTGCATGGTTCATGAAATAACCATGTTAAAATATCTTATAACATATTTTTGTCACCTCATGTGTCATAGAGTATGTCTTAAATCAGTTGCATGGCAACTGTAAGATGAATATTCCAGGTCCTAATCCATCATGCATGCCTGAGCTCATAGATCATCTTCTGGGAATCTGGAGTCTTAGCTGAAGTGGGCGGGGTTGTCAGATCACCTTTGTTATTAAATCTATCCATTGCTCATTGTTGTGATTGTAGAAGAACATGTTTAATAGCTGGTGTTTTTCAACATCAATTCAGAGATCATCAGCCTACTTGCTTGCTGTCAAAGATATTATATGCTCACGCCTATCTGAATTGTTGATGATGTGATAGGTTATTAACTCTTAGTGATAAAATGGAATTATATTGTTAGTCATATAAAAGTTAACAAAATTCAAAATGAAACTGAAATACTATATCATTTCATTTTTCACTTTCTTGGATGTTCCAGAACCGATCATAATATCTCGTTTACTATGGTATCATTCGTCTTCAATCTCTGATTTTCTAATTATCAAATGAAAGAAGTTTTCAGATATTTCAATGCATCACACATCTATCAGGGAAGTGGTTGTGTTTATTAATTTGCCTTTGTTTGGCAGCACTGCTCCGATGATGATAGCACCACAAGGCCTCTTTTATTGGTTACTGCCTGTGTAGACAAGATGGTTTTAAAGAAGCCATTGCGTGTAGACACAGATCTGAAAATAACCGGTGCTGTCACATGGGTTGGTCGTTCATCCATTGATATGCAGATTGAAGTTACTCAGTTTCAACAAGGTATTCTGAACATCATAACATATTGAGTGCTATTTATAAATGCAATCTGATAGGGTTTATTTATAAGTGAAATCTGATAGAGTATGTAACACTGAGCATATTCAATTACTTAGCTTTATCTGATTGTTGATTTCCTGTCCATTTTGTGGCAGATCACTCCATACCATCAGAACCTATTGCTTTGACTGCAAATTTCACATTTGTTGCACGAGATTCAAAGGCTGGTAAATCTGCTCCTGTGAACCGCCTGTCACCAGAAACTGAACAAGAAAAGTTGCTTTATAAAGAAGGAGAAGCAAGGGATAAATGGAGGAAAAAGAAGAGAGAAGAAAGGGGGAGTGAAACTGAGAATGGTGGGCACAGCTTTCATGGGGAGAGACTAAAGGCTTTGTTGGCAGAAGGGCGTGTCTTCTGTGATTTGCCTGCTTTAGCAGATAGAGACAGCATTCTGATAAGGGATACCAGCCTTGAGAATTCTCTAATTTGTCAACCCCAGCAGAGGAACCTTCATGGACGAATCTTTGGGGGCTTTTTGATGAACCTGGCATTTGACCTAGCCTTTTCAACCGCATATGCCTTCGTTGGACAGATGCCTTGCTTTCTTGAAGTCGATCACGTTGATTTTTTAAAGCCTGTGAGTAATCAACTCCTGCATTATCAGTGAAGTAACACCTGCTATTGCTCCTAATCTGGTTCGCATTGGCGGCATGCTGAACCGACCTATTTATCGGGCATACCAACATTGTACCAATATGGCACCGGTATGAAGTTGAGTGCTGAGATTGCGAACGTTGCAAGAAAGTTTATTAGTTAATTATATTATACTTGAGGGGTACTAGTTCTCATTAGAATCGAAATGTTTTTTCTAGTTCCGTCTTAGCTGCTGAGGAATTGGTTATACTGTTGCTGTACTTCAGATTTTCTAGTGAGTTTGATTACAAATGCTAGTAGACAGTAACTGCTAATTATATATGCCAGGTGGATGTGGGAGACTTCTTGCGTTTGAAGTCATGTGTTCTGTATACACAACTGGAGAATCCGGAGCAGCCTCTGATAAATATTGAAGTGGTCGCTCATGTGACAAGGCCTGAGCTCCGAACCAGTGAGGTAAGCATTTGAGGAAAGCCTGGACATAGAAGTTAACTTTATATTATTCAATCGACCATGGATGTTCGTTGCAGGAGGCCATTTAATCTCATGTAATTGTTCTCTTTTTCCCCATGAGCAGGTATCAAACACATTCTATTTCACCTTTACTGTCAAACCCGATGCCTTGAAGAATGGATTAAGAATTCGCAATGTTGTTCCGGCTACAGAAGAAGAAGCACGGCGGGTACTAGAACGCATGGATGCGGAGCAAATGTATAGTTAATTCATATACTAGTCATCTTCCTTAGCGGAAGGCAAGATCGTAGTCCCAAAACTCGCATAATTCTGAATAATCTAGCAGCAAACAAGGAACAGCATGTACTTTGAGAAATAAAGGAAGGATCCATCTTATCATTGCAATTAGTTGCTATTCTGATGAGAAAGATTCAGTGAAACCTATTGTTTAGATATTACTATTGGCCTCTTTTATTTGTGCCCTTGCACTGGCTTCTGTTCTTCTCAGAGAAAGCTTTGGTTGGTGACCGAACGCCCTGCTTTGTCTCTGCTTGATCTGCTTGTCAAACTAAAAGTTGCACCAGGATTTATAACCTGGTTGATGCAGGATCGATTCGCATGCAAGTAATTTTTTTCTTTTTTTTAATGATTAATGATTGCAGTTGATTATTCTTCCAAAGTAATAGCCTAAGAGGGATTTAGAAAAATTCACAGTAAATCCGCACGCGAAACAGTTCCTAAAAATAAGGAAGAAGGACCGCCAAGGTTAAGAAGTCGCGGTAGGGCTTGCTCTCCTACAATAAAGTTACTAGTAGATTAGAAAGGTGTACCTGGCAAGAGGGGGAAGATCAAAGTATAGAAGGGGTTGCTATGCCTAGCGGATGCGCCCTAGATGATCAAGCCTTAAGCCCACGGATCTGCGGCCAAGTATCCGTTGATCTGGATGACGATCACCTTGAATTCTGTATTTGGGATCTGCAAGATTATCATACAAGGGTTAAAGAATAATAGAGAAAATTTAGAATAGAGGCAAAGAGACAAGAAGGAGTAGAAAAAAGGGGAGGCCGGCCAAGGGCTCTTGGGCGTCCACTATTGGAAGACAAAGGGGGCGGCCAGGGTTTCTCCTGGAGACTTGGGATATTGCCACGTGTAGGAGAAGGGAAACAAGAGCATCAGAGAAAATTAACAAAAATCACAATAACTCAAAACTTGGATTGATTGATTAATAATAAAAGATACATTATTCATACAAAGGGTCTCTTTTATAGAGCAAAAGACTTGGGGCCCAAGAAAATACAGATATGAAAGAGAGAAAAGAAAAAAAAGGCATCCTAATCAATTTGGCATGAAATCTGCAGCGTCCAGATGAGGAAGGTGATCTTCTAGATGCAATCAATGGCAGTTGGATTCAGCATGAAATATGTGGCGTTCAGATGAGGCAGGTGATCTTCTAGATATGATTGAGATGCAATCAGCGGCAGCTTAATTTGGCATGAAATCTGCAGCGTCTAGATGAGGAAGGTGATCTTCTAAATGCAATCAGCGGCAGCTTAATTTGGCATAAAATCGGCATCGGCCAGATGAGGAAAATGATCATCAGATCGGGAAGGTTGTTTGCTCTGCTAGGTGGCATGTGGGCTGTTTGAAGTAGGTGTGGCACCAACTTAAATTTAGCAGCTGCTCTGTCTGACTGTGATAGCCTTGTCTTCTGCTCCAATACTGATGTCTCCTCTTGTAAGCTGATGAACTTACTATAGGACTCACATTAAAATAAGCTGAACTGGATATGACTCAATTTAGAATAAAATGAACTGGACGGACTCAAAATAAACTAAACTTTATTTCTCAACTCAAGACTTGAATTATAACTAATCAGATATCCACAGAGGGTTAAGAATCCTCTGCTTGATCCTGGTGCCCGCACCAATTCTTCCAGGGTAGGAAGAACTCGACCCTATCGAGTATGGGTCATTTTGGCTCTGGTATCTCTCTAGTAGGTCTGGGTCGAGGTATTGCAAGTCCTCTCGAGTAATCCATGAATCGTCAGATTCGGGACGACCCTACCATCGGACCAGGTAGCGTTGATAACCACGGTTCCGGGTTGTAATGGCTTGATCGTCTAGGATACGCTCAATCCGCTCTCCTCGCTCAGGTAAAATTGGTGGTGGACACTCTTGGGTAGGTTCGCTAATGAAAGGAGGGTTAGGTCCAAAGTACTCACTAGGAATCGCTGCCGGTTCCCTATATTCTACTAGATCTGCAATATTGAAGGTAGAGCTAATACCCCAATCCGAGGGCAGATCTAGCACATAGGCATTGGGTCCTACCTTCTCTATTATTTTAAAGGGACCAGCTCCGCGAGCGTGAATTTTCTTAACGGTACCTGATGGGAACCGTTCAGGCCTAAGCCTAACCATGACATAATCCCCTACACCGAACTCTTTGGCTTTTCTTCGGGAGTTAGCCAGTCTTTTATAAGTTTCATTACTTAGATTTATTTTCTGGCTAATGTTCTTATGTAAGTCTTTGATATGCTGTGCAAATGCTTGTGCGGACTCTGAGACTCGTGTGTGGAGGGATAAAGGAATTAGATCAAGTGGACGATTAGGCTTGTACCATGGACTATCTTAAATGGACTCTTGCCCATGGACCTGTTCACTGAGCTATTGTAGGCGAGCTCTGCACGAGCAGTAATAAATCCCACGTCCCTAGGTATTCGCCTACAAGGCACCTAAGAAGGTTTCCTAGACTACGGTTCACCACTTCAGTTTGCCCATCCGTTTGGGGGTGAAAGGCTGTGAAAAATTAAGTTTGGTCCCTAACAGATGCCATAGTATTTTCCAAAAGTAGCTGGTGAACCTAACATCCCTATCAGAAACAATGGTCTTAGGTAGGCCATGGAGCATGACCATGCTGTCTAAGAAAAGTCGGCTACCCTAGACGTGTCAAAGGTTTGCGAACAAGGAATGAAATGAGCCATCTTAGAGAACCTATCGACCACTACAAAGATGGAGTCGTGCTTCTTCTGGGTTTTAGGTAATCCTAGAATGAAGTCCATACTGAGGTCTTGCCAAGGACGATCAGGCACTGGCAAAGGAGTATATAGACCGGTGTTCTGCTTCTGCTGTTTTGCAATGGCACAAGTTCGACATCGGGCTATTATCAGGGCAACAAGCCTTTTTAATCCTGGCCAGTAAAATTGGTCCTCTATCGCTAGAATAGTCTTCTCTCTTCCAAAATGATCAGCTAATCCCCCAGCATGTGTTTCGCAGACTAGAATTCTCTAAGTGATGTCTAGGAATACAAAGTCTATTGCCCCTAAAAAGGTAACCATTCTGGATGGTATAATCTCCACTGGTACTGATGGCCCTAGCTAAAGGATCTTATAAATTTCACCAAAGTTATGATAGGTCTCGTACTCATCTTTTATCCGGTGGAATCCTATAACTTCAATGCTAATAGTACTCAACAATAAAGACTTACAGCTTAGGGCGTCTGCTACTTATTTTCTATACCGGCATGGTGTTTCAGGACAAAAGTGTATGCCTGGATGTATTCAACCCATTTGCCATGCCTAAAATTCAGCTTCTTTTGGGAGTTCAGAAATCGGAGTGCCTCGTGATCAGAAAATAAGATAAACTCTTGCGGTAGTAAGTAATGTCTCCAATACTTAAGGGCTTGTACTACCGCATAGAATTCCTTATCATAGGTGGAATATCTAAGTTTAGCTTCATTTAGTTTTTTACTAAAGAAAGTTATGGGGTGATTTTCTTGGCTTAACACTCCACCTATGCCTACTCCCGATGCGTCGCACGCAACCTCAAACACCTTAGAAAAGTCTAGAAGTCTAAGTATGGGTGCATGAGTCATCCTATCCTTAAGCTCTAGGAAGGCCTTATTAGCTGACTTAGTCCACTCAAAATTATCCTTCCTAATACAATCAGTGATGGGTGCGACGATGGTGCTAAATCCCCTAATGAATCTCCTGTAAAAGGTTGCTAGGCCATGGAAGCTGCGGACATTGTGGACGTTCATGGGTATCGGCCACTTTACGATCGACCTAACCTTTTCAGGATCCGCTGAAACACCTTCTGGGGTTACCACAAAACCTAGAAAGATAACCCTATGCGTCATGAAATCATACTTCTTAAGGTTTGCATATAGGCTATTCTCTCTAAGGGTCTGACAGATTAATCTGAGATGGTTAAGATGGTCCTTTTTGGTCTTGCTATAAATTAATATATCATCAAAATAGACCACTAAGAATTTTCCCTTGTACTCTTTCAGGACCTGGGTCATGATTTTTATGAATGTGCTAGGTGCGTTTGATAGCCCAAAAGGCATCACGACCCATTCAAACAGACTATCTCTAGTTTTAAATGCAGTCTTCCACTCATCCTTTGGTCTAATTCTAACTTGATGGTAGCCACTCTTAAGGTCTATTTTGGAAAAGATAGTGGCACTCGCCATCATGTCCAATATGTCATCTAGTCTGGGGATAGGGAACCTATACTTGATAGTGATTTTGTTGATGGCCCTACCGTCCATGCACATTCTCCATGTACCATCCTTCTTAGGGGTTAATAGTGCAGGAACTGCACAAGGACTTAAGCTCTCCCTAATGAAACCTTTCCTAAGTAATTCTCCCACTTGTTTTTGTAGTTCTTGATGCTTAGTGGGGTTCATCCTATAATGAGAAAGGTTTGGGAGGGTGGATCCTGGGATCAGGTCAATGGCATGTTGGATGTTTTTTAGGGGTGGTAACTGATCAGGCAATTCTTCAGGGAAGACATCCTTAAACTCCTCTAGGATCTCAATTACTTCTGGGGGTTGTTCCTTTTGGACTGATTCATAGATCTCTTTAGTGGTCAAAATCCAAGTAGGATTACCCTCAGTGAAGTCCTTTTCTAATTCCTTAGCTTTAATCAGATTAACTCTTGGCTTGCTATCCTTAAGGTTGCTAGATCCTTTCTTGATTGGGTCCCTAGGTGGAGTTGGATGTATCACATACTTGTTCCCATTGTGTTTAAAAGAGCAGACGTTGGATTGACCAAACAAGATGGCATCGTGATCGTAAAGCCAAGGTCGACCTAATATAATACTACTAACACCCATAGGAATTACATCGCACCAGACCTTTTCCTCATAATTTTGCAATTTGATTAGTATTTGGCATCTGGACTTGATTGGAATAGAGGTGGAATCTACCCACGAGACTTTATAGGAACTAGGATGGGGAACTGTGGTCAATCCTAATGACTTAATTGTATTCGTAGAGATGGCATTGACACAACTCCCGCTATCCACTATGATCTTGAGCACCTTATCCCCTATCTTAACAAAAGTCTGTAGGGTGTTAGTCCTACGCCAATCTTCTGGTCCTTAGTTTGAGTCCGGGTCAAGATACATCTAACCACTCCTAATAGGTCTTCAGACTCAAATGTTTCCTTCTCTCCATCGTACTCATCTATCAGATGGGTATCAGCCTCATAGACCTCTCCCTCAAGCTCAACTAGGGACAGATTCAGTCTTAGGTAACTCATCTATATGAAGGGATCTGACTGGGCACTGGCTGATCATATGTCCTGGTTTTTTGTATCTAAAGCATTTGATCTGGGGGTTGAAATTTCTTTGGACCTCTACAGATTTGCCCTTATCCTCTCTCTGGGGTATAGGGGTACTATTATGGGGTTGACTCAACTCATTCAGCTTGTACTGGGTCGGCTAGTGTTGGGTCGACTCGAGAAAGTCTAGCGGGGGTCTGAGTACTGGGTAGGTCTGGGACGACTAGGATAGGCCTGGCTAGATTCTGGATATGGGCTAGGGCTCTTGGTAGTCTCTGATCTACGATAGGGTGGCCCTCTCTGAAAACGTTCATAATCCCTAGCAACTTGGTAAGCTTCTTCTAAATCGTGTACCCTTCTTAGGCAGAGTTCTCTTTGAATATCCGCTCTCAGGCCATACCTAAACTTGGATTGGGTGACTTCCTTAGACTGAATGAAATTACACCTCATGGTATACTCTTGGAATGTAGCAATGTATTCATTCACAGTTTTACTACCCTGAATTAATCCCTGCCACTAGTCCAATAGGCTCTGTTCATACGATGTGGGGACATAATTGGACCTAAGTCTAGCCTTCATGGCGTGCCAGGTGACTATGGGGCCTCTACCCTCTAATAATTGCCTTCGCTTTAAAGTGGCCCAGTATAACCTAGCCTGTCGTACTAACTTGAGCTTGTCAAACTTAAACTTATGCTCTTCAGACATGTCGTACCAGTCAAAGTACTGGTCCATCCCTTCCTTCCAATTTAGGTAGTCCTTAGGGTCCATAGAGCCATCGAAAGTAGGTGTTTCAAGTCTGACACTTCTAAGGGCTCTTTCTTCTTGGTCTACTGCCTCATGATTAGGTCTCCTAGGGAGGACATCTAGGACTGGATCAGGTCGAAGTGGTCTCCTAGGGTTTGGCCTTATGTAGAGGTCAGGCTATTGGGCTCTCTAAGATGAGGTGGGGTCTCATGATCAGACTCAATGTGGGGCTCACGGGCTTCTTCTAGGATGCCCAACCTAGTTTCGACTTGATCGAACCTAGACCTAATCTAGCCTCAGATTTTGATATTTTGGTTCATTCAGGCTAGTTGTTCAGTGATGATCCTTAAGTGATCATCAATGCTTTAATTAACCATGGGTTCAGCCTGTAATGAAGGTGGTGATGGGCGAAAAGATGCTCCTGATCAAGTGCACATGCAAGCACAATCAAGCATACAAGACTCAGACTGAGTTGGACTATGGTATGCTAGACCTAGTCATCCAGAGTAAAGGATTTGGCTTAATGCAAGCCAATCTAACAGTAACTCTTCAATTGGCCAGTTGGGACAAGTGAAAGGGGGGGAGGCTCGTCCCGCAAATTGCAGGTGCCTAATTAGAATAACCCCCAACACTCCGCTTAAGTCGTTTGACATTTGACCTCCCTTCTAGACATCAATTTTAGAGTACACACCAGATTGATTTGTACTAGTCTCCTCCAGTACACTAAACTGACTGTTGGTGTCCCTAGCCCTTTAGGACAAATGTCAATTAAGTTGCTACTCAGTTTTATATTAGAGGCTTGGATCAGAATGCATAGGTGGTTGTTTTGAGCCAAGGAAGGGGTCTCAATCCCTCCCTTATCTGACATCAATGAAAGCCCTTAAGAGTAATTTAATGCAAATGAATGACATGTAAAACACAAACCCTAATCCAGAAATATGTAAATAGCAATAAATCTCAGAATTTTTTTTATTTTTTTTCACAGATCGAATTAAATCCTCAAAAATTAACAAAATCTCAAGAATTTTTACACTTTTTTATGAGTAATCAGGCATGCAATTAATTCATAGATTGAATTAAATTTTCAAAAAATAACAAAAAAATACTTTAAATTATAACAATCTAGAGAAATAAATTTCATAATTTTCTAATATATACAGGCAGAAACAATTCAATTAACAAATAATATACTAATAATAACGTGAATTAAAATTAAGCCCTAACATGGCTCTGATACCAAACTGATGCAGGATCGATTCGCATGTAAGTAATTTTTTTTAATAATTAATATTGCAGTTGATTATTCTCCCAAAGTAATAGCCTAAGAGGGATTCAGGAAAATTCACAGTAAATCAGCATGTGAAGCAGTTCCTAAAAAATAAGGAAGAATGACCGCCGAGGCTAAGAAGCCCTGGTAGGGCTTGCTCTCTTACAATAAAGTTACTAGTAGATTAGAGGGGTGTACCTGGCAGGAGGGGGAAGATCAAAGTGTTGAAGGGGTTGCTCTGCCTAGCGGATGCGCCCTAAATGACCAAGCCTTAAGCCCATGGATCTACGACCAAGTATCCGCTTACCTGGATGACGATCACCTTGAATCCTGGATTCGTGGCTACTGATGGATCTGCAAGATCACCATACAAAGGTTAAAGAATAATAGAGAAAATTTAGAATAGAGGCAAAGAGACAAGGAAAGAGTAGAGAAAAGGGAAGGCCGGTCAAGGGCTCTTGGGCGTCCACTATTGGAAGACAAAGGGGGCGGATAGGGTTTCTCCTGAAGACTTGGGATATTGGCACGCGCAGGAGGAGGGAAACAAGAGCACCAGAGAACCAATTAACAAAAATCACAATAACTCAAAATTTGGATTGATTGATTAATAATAAAAGATACACATTCATACAAGAGGGTCTCTTTTATAGAGCAAGAGACTTGGGGCCCAAGAAAATATAGATATGGAAAGAGAGAAAAAAAAAAAGGTGCCCTAATCAAATTTGGCATGAAATCTACAGTGTCCAGATAAGGAAGGTGATCTTCTAGATGCAATCAGCGGCAGCTGGACTCAGCATGAAATCTGTGGCGTCCAGATGAGGCAGGTGATCTTCTAGATATGATTGAGATGCAATCAGCGGCAGCTTAATTTGGAATGAAATCTGCAGCGTCCAGATGAGGAACGTGATCTTCTAGATGCAATCAGTGGTAGCTTAATTTGGCATGAAATCGGCATCGACCAGATGAGGAAAATGATCATCCAGATCAGAAAGGTTGCCTGCTCTGCTAGGTGGCATGTGGGCTATTTAAAGTAGGTGTGGCACCAACTTGAATTTAGCAGCTGCTCTGTCTGACTGTGATGGCCTTGTCTTCTGCTCCAATACTAATGTCTCTCTTGTAAGCTGATGAACTTACTACAGGACTCACATTAAAATAAACTGAAGTGGATATGACTCAATTTAGAATAAAATGAACTGGACGGGACTCAAAATAAACTAAACTTTATTTTCCAACTCAAGACTTGAATCATAACTAGTCAGATATCCACAGAGGGTTAAGAATCCTCTGCTTGATCTTGGTGCCCGCACCACTGATTGTGAGTTATTTTTATGCCATAAATCATGTTTCATGCCATCAAGCATATTCATGCTATGATAACCTGATCGGCTTCTAAACTCTACACAACCATAATCACGTTTTGATAGTTTTATACAACGACTAATCTCAAAAGGATAGTTTTATGTTATGACAGAGATTAATAAATTTTTTTCCAATGTTAAGATGATGATAATGATGATGATTATATAATACAATGGAAGTATTGTATGATCGGTGCATTCCATTAAAATTAAAAAAAAATTCTTTAAAACTGCTATTAGGCCACTATGCTATATGGAATAGAGTATTGAGCAATATTGAAACAACATGTAAATAAATTAAGTGTAACAGAAATGCATATGTTAAGATGGATTGTGGTAAAACTTTAAAAGATAGAATTAGAAATAAACATATAAGAGAAATGATAGGAGTAGCCCCAATTGAAGATAAAATAGAGAAAATTGATTACGGTGGTTTGAACATACACAACGTAGACCTTTAGATACTGTTAGAAAGAATGATCTTTTAACAATTTATGATAAGGATAGAGATAGAGGTAGACTTAAACTAACATGGACAGAAATACTTAAAAAGGAATAACTATTTATAATTTGAATGTTGGCTTAGTCCTGAATAGAACAGAATGGAGGAAGCATATTCATGTAGCTGATCCCATGTAGTTAAAAAAAAGTTTTAGATGAGTTGAGTTGAGTTGAGTATGCTTGTTAGAGAAGAAATTAATAAATTTCACATGCCGCTTTGTGACCTGTATGAAAGTCATAATCTAATACATCCAGAATATACTGACAGGATTATTCATGCCCTTTATTAATCCGCTAGTAATTGCTTGGTGGTAAATTAAGATTTACTTGGAAAAAGGATAAGAGACTGCAAAATTTCATTGCTCCATGATAAATCAAAATTTACATGGACTATGAAAATTCACATCCAAAATGTGCTGTTGGAGTTCTTATTCATGCTCTTTGTCAACAGGCCAACAGCTTTGTGCACAGCTATTATAATTTTGCGCCCATGCGGTTCATTGCTACTTTATTGGTGCTAAAAAGGAACAGCATTCTATCGCCTCACGACGAATATAGGCAAAGAGAATCATTGTGTAATAAAATGAAAGTTTTAGGATCTTTGAGTTTTTTTCTTCTATGACTAATATACAAATTGATCAAATTTCAGGAGTCTTATGGTATTTTTCCTTTTTTTTAAAAAAAAGAAAGAGTTGAGAATGCATAATCCAAATCATTTTCTTTTCTTTTGAAAAAAAATATTCTTTTGCATCAATAATTTTTTAAAAATGATTTATATAAATAATGACTTATATAATAATTGATGTTACCAACCATGACACAAAATAATGGTAATAATAACGAAAAAAAAAAAGCACAGTTTGATAATGTTATTGAGCTCATAACAAATTCTTGAATTAATATGGAGATTTACATTTAAAAATATTTTTTTATTTGCAAGAACAATAGTAAAATAAAATACTAACAAATAGCTAAAACAACAATTATAACAAGATAATGCCTGAACATGATTATCATTCATACAACAGGGGCGTACGAAACGGATTTGCCAACTATAATTTGCAATTTTTTTTTTTTAAATCCCGCAATGCATCCTTGGTCAATGATGGTTACAGTAAGTAGAAAGAAGTGGACGGTTGGATCCCGCACCGAAGCACCACGGTCCACGGCATGGACTTCAACAAACCGCAGAGACCGCCCTTCCACAATACAACTAACCTCACGCCACGCCATACTTGCCAATGGCTGCAAATTTATCTCTCTCTCTCTCTCATCAACGCCATGAAGCCACATATTAAAAGCTCTTCCTCTCTCCTCTCCATCTCCTTCCTCCTTCCCCCAAACCCTGACCAAATTCCCACCTCCAAGCCCTCCTTCCAGAACCAACTCACACCTTCCCTTCTCCAAAACCTCTCCTACTGCCGCCAAAACTTCTCTCTTTCGCTTTCTCCACCCTCCAGAATTCTCATCAAACACCCCAAGACCCCAAGCTTTTCCAATCTGATTCCTTAAACCAGATCCTTCTCCTCTTTTCCCCAAAACGCACCGAAGAGATCGACAGAGTTCATCCCAAAATCAACTCTCTTCGCTCTGAAACCATCTCATTCCTGCACCAAAAATAGACCTTTCTCCTCCTTTCGCCAAAACCCGCCTCAGACTAAAGGAATTCATCAAAAGACTGAATCTTTTTGCTCCAAAAGCACCACATCTTCCCACCCAAATCAGGCCCCTCTCCTCTTTTAGCCTAGACCGACCTCAGAAACCACTAGAATTTATCCAAAGAACGAAACTTTCGGCATCAAAACCACCCAATCCAGACTCTTCTCTTCCTCTGGCCAGAAACCTTCGCAAGGATTACCTTTAGACTCTATGGATCCTGGCTCTTCTCCCATCCGAGTGGTTTCAACATTTGCCTCGCCATTTGATAGCTCTCCGCCGCGCATGAATACGACCTCATCAAGCAGGAAGCCACTCAGCTTGTGGCCCGGCATGTATCACTCGCCGGTGACCAATGCCCTCTGGGAGGCCCGATCGAATATCTTTGAAAGGCTGCTTGACCCTTCCAAGGACGGCCCTCCACAGACTGAATTGCTCACAAGGACGCCGTTGCAGAGCCGGATGAACATCATCTACAACTTTTCCAGTGATTACATCCTCAGGGAGCAGTACCGGGATCCATGGAACGAGGTCAGAATCGGGAAGCTGCTCGAGGATCTCGACGCGCTTGCCGGAACCATTGCTGTGAAGGTATCACTGTGACTTCATACTCTTTCTGCAAAACGTGTTGCAGTATTGATTGGTTGAATCTTTAATATGACTTGGTGTAGTTTTTTGAGTAATTGGCCTAGACTTCCAACACAGGCTTCCTTGTCATAGGTCTCTGTTGGTCTATGATTTTAATTTGGCACTGTTGATGGGTTTAGAAGATGTACAATTGCTACATGTCTCCAATATGATTTGAAACTTTCTACAGTTTGTGCTCAACGTTTCATAAGTTTATGAAACATCCCTGAAACTATATAGTGCTGCTAACACCTATTGGTTGACAGCTCTCAGTTAACAATAATAAGGGCTTCTGACTGAAAAATTTAGATTAAAAATGCAAGTACTCTGGGTGCATCTATGGATATGTTAATAGATTAATTTTCTTTAAATGCTATTTATTGGGATATGGTAAACAGCTCTCACGTTACTCTAGATTACAGAGCCAGCCATGGAATGGGTTTCTGTGGAGCTAGTCTTTTGGCAGATTAAGCATGTTAATCCAATACAAATATTGTGACTCTTGCTCAGCTTTTTAATAGTCTTAAGGTCCTTTTGCCATCATCAGGTTTGCTCAGAAATTTCAATTTATAGTGTACATAAGGAGTTGTAATGTTGTACCTCTCTAAGATACTGAATCATGGCTATCATGGTTCGAAATTGTGATTTAGAATTAGAATTTCTGAAAATGGAAAGAGAAGCATAGATGGTTTGCGTGTTTTACATAGATTTTGTGAAATATTTTAATACATTTTCTGATATGTTGATGGGTTCGACAGATTCTTCTACTGGAAAAATCTATTGCGTTATTTAGTTTCAATTAACCCTGACATTTGTTTGGTTATGATGGCTAGCATGGAGTATAATGCCCCATTGGAGAAGACAATTTTTCATTAAATTCCGAATGTTTGGGCTATTGTGTGCCATGTCTCCTTCTAGACTTGATACATATTCTACTAAGACATACTTTTGATGGAGTCTTAGAAGAAAATTAAGTGCTATTCTGCATGTTTTGGGATGAAGAACTCGTTAATAGTTAAAGCACTTTCACTTATTTAAGTATTCTGTAAAAACAATAGCATTTGGAAATAGAATCAAAGAGTACCAAAATAACTTTCAAAGCTAAGAGAAGAAGGGTAAAGGGCAGTTAAGTATATGTTGATTATTTTCGCAGTTATCATGAGTCATTAGTTGATGAAATCCTTTTATATGTTGCCACCCCAAGGGGTAACCTCATTTTCTTGATAGAAAACCTGTGGAAAATTCCTGCAACTTATTAGGAAAGCTTGAAAGATAAGGATGTCGGACAGATCTTTTCAGTGGAGAAGGTTTCAAGGTTGCATGTAGTTTTGATTGACTTGAAATGTTCCAGGCTAGGTAAGTAGCATGTATAACCCTTCCTTCAAGTGGTCCTGATGAACTTTACTATCTCTTAAACATTTGATTAAGTGAAATGGACTGTCTATTCACACCATTTTCTTTTAACATCTTTATTCTAATTAAGCTGACATCATTTTTCTTTAAACATTTATATTCTAATTAAGGAGAAAATGTAAGTTGGTTGTGCAACTTTATTGCATCACTGAGGTTCTGTTTTCCATATGAAAGATAATCTTAAACATCGTTGTTATTTATGATGACCATAAAATAAGATTTCCAAAGAATAGGAGTGGAAAGTGGGTTTTATATTTGGATAACTTGCAGGAACTGTTGTTTCTGTTTTGATTTCAGATTGGATAGGATGTTAAATTTACATTGCATAGATTGTTGTTGCTGGTTACAACTACAGTTGCTTTTATAGATGATCTGGCCAGTGGTCATGAAGTATAACCATGTTCCATGACAAAGTTTACTTTCACATCTGTTGCTTGATTTTACTTTTTGAATTTGTGTAATCTCTTTTATGTAATTATCTTCTACGAATTTGGAGGTTGCAGGAGCTGCCAAAAAATAAAAAAAAAAGATTATCTGCCAAAAAAAAAAAAAAGATTATATGAAGGGCCTTGCAGGAAATGGTTCACGAAATAACCATTTTAAAATATTTTATAGCATATTTTTGTGACCTCATTTGTCATAGAGTAAGTCTTAAATCAGTTGCATGGCAACTGGAAGATGAATATACCAGGTCCTAATCCATCATGCATGCCTGAGCTATAGATCATCTTCTGGGAATCTGGAGTCTTGGCTGAAGCGACCGAGGTTGTCAGAACTCCTTTGTTATTAAATCTATTCATTGCTCATGGTTGTGCTTGTAGAAGGACACGTTTAATAGCCCGGTGTTTTTCAACATCAGTTCAGAGATCATCGGCCTACTTGCCTGCTGTCAAATATATTATATGCTTACCCCTATTTGAATTGTTGATGATGTATGTGATAGGTTACTAACTCTTAGTGATAAAATGGAATTATATTGGTAATCATATAAAACTTAACAAAATTCAAAAATGAAACTGAAATACTATATCATTTCATTTTTCAATTTCTTGGATGTTCCAGAACTGATCATAATATCTTATTTACTATGGTATTGTTCTTCTTCAATCTCTGATTTTCTAATTATCAAATGAAAAAAGTTTTCAGATATTTCAATGCATCACATGTCTATCAGGGAAGTGGTTTTGTTTATTTATTTGCCTTTGTATGCCAGCACTGCTCCGATGATGATAACACCACAAGGCCTCTTTTATTGGTTACCGCCTGTGTAGACAAGATGGTTTTAAAAAAGCCATTGCGTGTAGACACAGATCTGAAAATAGCAGGTGCTGTCACATGGGTTGGTCGCTCATCCATTGATGTACAGATTGAAGTTACTCAGTTTCAACAAGGTATTCTGAACATCATAACATATTGAGTGTTATTTATAAATGAAATCTGATAGAGTATGTAACACAGAGCTTATTCAATTACTCAGCTTTATCTGATTGTTGATTTTCTGTCCATAACGTGGCAGATAACTCTGTACCATCAGAACCCATTGCTTTGACTGCAAATTTCACATTTGTCGCACAAGATTCAAAGACTGTAAATCTGCTCCTGTAAACCGCCTGTCACCAGAAACTGAACAAGAAAAGTTGCTTTATAAAGAAGGAGAAGCAAGGGATAAATGGAGGAAAAGGATGAGAGAAGAACGGGGGAGTGAAACTGAGCATGGGCACAGCTTGCGTGGGAAGAGACTAAAGGCTTTGTTGGCAGAGGGGCGTGTCTTCTGTGATTTGCCTGCTTTAGCAGATAGAGACAGCATTCTGATAAGGGATACCAGCCTTGAGAATGCTCTAATTTGTCAACCTCAGCAGAGGAACTTTCATGGACGGATCTTTGGGGGCTTTTTGATGAACCTGGCATTTGACCTAGCCTTTTCGACTGCATATGCCTTTGTTGGACAGATGCCTTGCTTTCTTGAAGTTGATCACGTTGATTTCTTAAAACCTGTAAGTAACCAACTCTGGCATTGTCAGCGAAGTTAAACCTGCCATTCCTCCTATCTGGGTTCTTTTTTCCATCTTAAAAAGATATAAAGGCAAGGTTTGCATTGGGGGCATACTGAATGTCATTATGCTGAGCCAACTTATATGCTAGGCGTACCAACACTGTACCAATATGGTAGTGGTACGGAGTCTGGTGTCAAAATTGTGAACATTGCATGAAAGTTCATTGGATAATGATATATTATACTTGAGGGCTACTAGTTCTCAGTAGAATCGAAATGTTGTTCCAATACCATCTTAGCTGCTAAGGAATTGGTTATACTGTTGCTGTACTTCAGATTTTCTGGTGAGTTTGATTACAAATGCCAGTTGATGTAACTGCTAATTATATATGCTAGGTGGATGTGGGAGACTTCTTGCGTTTGAAGTCATGCGTTCTGTATACACAGCTGGAGAATCCGGAGCAGCCTCTGATCAATATTGAAGTGGTCGCTCATGTAACAAGGCCTGAGCTCCGAACCAGTGAGGTAAGCATTCGAGGGAAGCCTGGACATGGAAATTAACTGTATATTATTCAATTTACCATGGATGTTCATTGCATGAGGCCATTGAATCTTATGTAATTGTTCTCTTTTTTCCCCACGAGCAGGTATCAAACACATTCTATTTCACCTTTACTGTCAAACCCAATGCCTTGAAGAATGGACTCAGAATTCGCAATGTTGTTCCAGCAACAGAAGAAGAAGCACGACGGGTGCTAGAACGCATGGATGCGGAGCGAATGTTTAGTTAATTCATAATCTAGTAATGAAAGGCAAGATGGTAGTGCCACGACTTGAAATACTCAATTCTGAATAATCTAGCAGTAAATAAGGAGCAGCATGTATTTTTAGAAATAGAGGGAGAATCCATCTCGTCATTGCAATTAGATGCTATTCTGATGAGAAAGATTCAGTGAAACCTATTATTTTAGATATTACCATTAGCCTCTTTTATTTGTGCCCTTGCCCCTGGTTGCTGTTATTCTCAGAGAAAGCTTTTGTTGGTGACTATGGCCTTGAATTTTTCTGCCTAATCTGCTTGTCAAACTATCAAGTTGCACCAGGATTTATGACCTGATTGTGAGTTATTTGTATGCCATAAATCATATTTCATGCCATCAAGCATATTCATGCTCTGGTAGCCGGTCGGCTTCTAAACTCTTCACAGCCATAATCACATTTTGATAGTTTTATACAATGAATAATCTCAAAAAGATAGTTTTATGTAATGACAGAAATTAATATAAAAAAATTCCAATATTAAGATGTTGATGATGATCATGATTTTTTTTTAAGTAGTGATACTAGTTATAGAAGAAATTAATAAATTTAACATGCCACTTTTGCGACCTGTATGAATGTCATAATCTAATACATCCAAAATATACTGTCAGGGTTATTCATGCCTTCTGTCAACCGGCTAATAATTGCTTGGTGATAAATTAACATTTACTTGGAAAAAGGATCAGAGCCTGCCAAATTTCATTGCTCCATGGTAAATCGAAACTTACATGGAAAAGGAACAAAAAATATGAAAATTCACATTTAAAATATGCTGTCCCGGTTCTTATTCATGCTTTTTGTCAATAGGCCAACAACTTTGTGCACAGCCATTATAATTTTGCGCCCATGCAGTTCATTGTAACTTTATTGCTTCACAAAAAAAAAAACAGCAGCAGCAGCAGCAGCAGCAGCTAATCTTGTGCATGTTAAGATCATCTTGTATTGCTCAAGTGCCTCCTGAGTTGACCGGGCCAAAAATGGTGTCTTATACTACTATTGTTTGTGTTTCTTAACTATTTCTTTCTTTTCTAATGAGGGAAGGCGAGGTCATAATAAGTCCTGCTAACCTCAAAGAAACAATGCTCATGTCTAACCATGACATGTAGGATAGTTTAAATATATTTCAGGACTAAGTTTATTCAACAGGGTGCTCAGGATTTCTGCCTCGATATATAATATCAAGCTTGCATGTCCGGTCATGCTAAGGTCATGTCTGAAAAGCAGTTCACACGCTGGTGGAGTGCAGCCATAGCTAGAATTCCGCTTCATCTTAAGCCACCATATATTATGGCTTTTGATCTCAGTAAAAGTAGCTTGCATGAATTTTAGGCTCCAATGGCTTTAGTTTCAAAGATCTCTCTATGACACCATGATGGAATGAACATAATGTCTGCCTCATTAGTTCATATCAACCATCCTGTTAAAGTTTCCGCTCGTCACCAATGAGCCATACAACTGAAACTTTTTTCTTATTATTGCCCATTAATCTTTTGAGAAGAAAAGCTTTCAACAGATATACATAATCCGCGAATCAAAGAAAAGCCAATTTCCCCACATTTCTCTCATCTAGGATTCCTTCGGTATATATATATATATATATAGGCATAAATAATTCCAAGAATCTTTTACATTAATATTCTACAAGGGGGGAAAAATGTAAATAAGAGGCATTTGATTCCATGTGGCGCTGCACTTCTAGCTGATAGCCAGCACAAATTTCTGCCTGAAAGAGTCGTCAGTCAAGAGCGCCAAGCGTCAAGCCTTATGATGACAATGAACTCTCCTCATCAGAACTTTCAGCCCTCAATGCCTGAAGCCTTGGGAATACCTGTGGTAGTGTTGGATTCACGGGTACCGGGAACTGGCGTGCTGAGCTGACAATGCTGCGATCGTTTATCCTTCCAACCTCTTTGCAGACCTGATCAAGGATGGCTAGAAAATCCCTGACTACCATGAAAAATCTAAAGGGTGAGCTTCTTCTTTGGCCGAGTTCCCATGGAAATACTCAGTTATTTCCTTGACCAAAGACAATGCAACGGTCTCTTGGGCCTGGACCTTTATGATCTCGTCCTCTGCCTTCTTTAAAAACCCACTCATAGCATCATGAAATCGCTGGCTATTATCTTTTGAACTCGATGCTTCATTCAATCTTAAGACCTCAGCTACTTTCCCAATCCCTCCAGCAAGTTTAGAGACGTAGCTGCTGAGCACCTCAGAGTCCATTGTAGCTGCTTTCTTCACATTGCTGAGCTCACCCCCAAGACCAGCCACAGCTTTGAGGCCAAGCTTTCTGCACTCAAGGTCATCTCGTAGAGTATTTGCCTGGGTTTTGGCAGCTGATGGGGTGGTGGCAGAAAGACGGGAGCCTTCAGATCTGATGATTTCCTGGACAACAAAATGCAGGAGAGTAGTCTTGCCATCAGTGCCTTTGACATCAACTAGCTTGAGTAGTGTGTCAAGCTTGAAGGCACGGGCATCACCACGGTTGGTACCAACATTCATGCGGTTCCCAGTCTTTAGAACAGCCTCTAGAAGCTTCAGAAACAATCTGCTGTTTCTCAGATCATCACAGGCTGCCTGCGTATTGCAATGCAAGCAGTTTGTTAGTCCAAAAAAATGCCTGCAACCCAGTGATACCTCAAGCTTAACTACTTTATATAAGTTCTGATTGAATTTTAATGCTGACAAATTCAGAATTTAGATGCATGGTGCTAGAGTTTCTATGCTGTTTTGTGCACCCAGGAAACTAATTGCGAATGAAGCAGTTCTTTGCTAGAAGCTGGAGTAGAAATGGAATGTGTGGGTAAGACAAGAAAACTAGGAACACATGGAAAGTCGGAAACACACACTAGAAACTGAAAATTAAGTTCTAATTATTAAGTGTTACATGGAAACACAAGCATAAGTTCATTTGTAATTCAAATAGGATATTGTAGAAGATGTAGAGCTCTCCATTGCTATAATTTACATTTAGTCGCCAGCTATATGCTCTCAAAGAATTCTTGATTGCTACTTTGCACAAGATGTAGAATTCTCGACTGCCACAATGAACATTTAGTCACCAGCCATATGCTCTCAAAGAATTTCTCCTACTTTGTTTTTTGTGATGATGGGATGCATCCAATTTGTGGTTCCATGAATTTTCACATTCCCCACTCAATTTCCACATGATTTAATAAAGATACTTTCAGTGTCCATGATTATTATCTATCATCATGATTGAAAAAGACCTTTGTTTTTACACATACGTTGACATGGAAAGTTCCTAAAAAAGACACTAAAATTTTTGCTATATTTAGAAGACCACAATTATATTGTCAAGTTAGCTTTCAAGCTCTCCTTTGTTGATAACTAAATTCTATAAGAAACCAAGATATAAAATAGTATTGATCTATTCATAAGATAATGATTTCCCGTAGTCTACACCATTAGAAAGGTCAAAACTTAAGTGTCTTGCTTCAGCTGGTTAAGCATAAGATTTCATATTAAGATGCCCAATGGAATGCCAACCTCAACTAGTTTAAAATTAAAGCTTTTTTGTTATTATTTGTATGCCAAATGAAATGTCTTCTTTGCACACCAATTCATTTTGAGCACAGTATTGGTGGATGAGATCAGTCACAATGAATTTTTGGTGGAGGAAGATAAGTTATTAAATTTTGGTTCAGCTATGTGTAACGGGAAGGTCAAGAGATGAGGCAGTAGCAGCAGCATACAAACATACCAACTTGAGAGGAAAACAATTAAGAACTTGACTTTTGAATGAGGTCAATCATTCTATTGAGAGTTAATGCTTTTACGATCAGTGTCAGACTATAGTAAAATGTGCTTGATTTTTTGTCAATTGTTCAAATTTAGGAAAGTAATACTAAAAGCTTCTATTTTTGTAAACAATTTATGTTTAATCTGAGTGTTCTTTTGTCAATCTGAACTCCCAAGACCTCCTTTCTATAGCTTCAGTTAAATAAGCCATGAATAATGCATAACCTATGGCGTCACTTCAATGCAAGTTTTGCATGATGGTAGAAGAATCAAAAGCAGCTGGACACATCTAAGAATTGTAAAGTATATAAATCAATAAAAGTTGTCCATGGTATAGTCTATGCCGAGAGGCCAAACGGTCCCAAGGCATGCAACCTTAACCATAAGTCCTGACTCTCAGGTCACAGCCTGATTATTAAAGCAAGGAAGATCCTGATTTTGTTTATTAATAAACCAACCAAATTCTTTTAATCACTGCATGGAAAAGTTCACTTTTTTTATATATCCAGAATAGAATTAATGTAAAAACAATGCAAAGAATTAGATTTACCTCAAGAGTTTCGAAGGACTTCTTAAGATAATTGACCTCTGAATCAAAATTAGCAATGTAAAGCATTGCATCTACTCTCTTAAAAGCGAAAGGTATATCAAGCACCGCCTAAGAAACTTTTCTGCAGGACCAAGCTTGACTGGGGAGTCATCTTTGTACTCTTTCAATTTAAGCTCTTCTTCTTTGCTTGGAGCCATCTTTAGCAAGGTCTCCAAGAGCTCAGTTCCTAAGCTATCTGTATTGCCTGCAATGACTCGACAAAACAGATATTAGTAAATAATCAAGCACAAAACTATCCAAAAAACCCTCTGAATCTAAGTTAAGATTGATGTATTGAAGACTTTCAACAACTCAAGGGCTAAAAACAAATGGTTCAGAGAAAAAAAAAGTTGGCAGTAATATGCTCCCCTTTCTGCATCAAATACTTTGGGGAGTTGTAGTATTCCTAGACAGACAAAGGTCAAAGAAGATAACATGGATGGTATCATCAAATCCATAAACATAAGTACTTAAAATACAAGCATGCTACTTGATATTACACTTCATTTATACATGACAAAAAGAAAACATGAAAAGATACAATTGTCACATGACAAACTTTTTAGTCTGATGCAGTCATCAATCAAACCAGACTGACTCTAAATTTCAATTATCTCAACTAAATTCGTTTTGTTTCTTTGTCAATTAATATCTAGGTTAAACAATATAATGCCAAGATAATGGGGCAAAGCATCATGCAGAAAGATCCTGGACATTTTAGATCCGTTGGATTCCTTACTGAAATCATTTATGATATGCTGAGTTGACTTCCTGCAATCATTATCAGCAAACACATTGCCACCAAGCATCTGTTTTATTTAACTAGCATTTTGACTTAAATTTCCAAGCTATGCTTCAGCCGTTGATCTCTTCACCAAGAGTATGCAATGTGACGAACTACTGATTCCTGATGTAACTAGTTACTTCAATAACACTTGTTGTTCCTTTAATTTATAAATCCCAGTGGACAATTTTATATGATTGAAGAGAAATATGTGTTTTGCAATGTAGGTAGTGCTAAATTAGGAGAACAAAACATCTTTTACTTTTTGCTTGGCATCTATCAAACCATTGGCATGCTGCCAGATACAGAAAATTGTAGCCTATTTTAAGGGGTGCTTCTATCAAATGCCTCAAACACACTAGCATTCCCATTGTCCAAATGTTACACTCCCGAATAAAGAATATGACATTATAGATAAGAGTTTCCACAACTAAAGTCTAGTTAAAACCTTGCTGCCACAATTCCCAGATTAGAGATTAGGAAGCTCACTGAGACAAAAGAAGTGAACTGATGTTCTTTAATAATGATATAATCATTGAGAGGAAACGTGATAACTTAGACCAACAAAAAAAAAAAAAAAAAGAACCTCTAATCTTTGACTAAATTATAGGCCAGCAACCTTTTTGGAGGCAAACAAGAAAGGAGATAGATAGGCTACACGTAAATTCCATCGCACCATTTCTCATCATCTTTTGATCAGCTCAGCTTCTCCAAAAGCATTATGTTATTCTTTTTCTTTTTTGCTAGCAATAGCAGCTTGTAAAATTAAAATTAAAGAATCAGATGATCTATTCCAACATACACTAAGACTGAGAAAGACTATAGTTGATCTGCTTGAACAGGTGGGTGAAAAATAAAATCAACATTCTTGAATAATATTTTTCTCAGTGCCTTCATATTCCAAATGCTGGAAGAAAGACTGGCACAAACAATTCCTAAAAGGCGATCAAATCTAATTAGTAAAAAGAAGCACTGGCCTAGAACATGCCAATGCAATTAGACAAAAATGAGATACAGAGCAAATGGCTTAAGAGGTTTCGTGTCTCACCTTCTGATAGGGCTTCACAGACTTCCTCCTTGGTCACATTCAGGGCCCTTAGTAGAATAGCAATGTTCTGAGACTTCTTCGGATCAAGAACCCTGTTCTCTTCATTCGGAGTAGGAAGCACTTGGCCTTGTTTGTCTCCTTTAGGGTTGTGTTTGTTGCATTGCAAACAAACAAAGTCTCAATCATCTCCTCATTTACTCTGTCAATAGATCAGACAAGAAACCGGTGAAAGGAGTTCAAATAAGGAAGCATGTTTATGGCAATATTTGTGATGAAATTCAGAAAAAAGGAAGAGATCTAAAGTTCAAAGTCTTACTGGAATGAGCTCGATTTCAACTGATCCCACACCATTGCTCGATCGGAGCTCGCCCGGACCTTATCCCAGTGCAAAGGCTTCAACTTTGGGCGAGGGGTCTCCTCAGTCTTCTCCACTGCCTCCGAATTCACCGGAGATTCTGCTGGAAAAGTCGCTGCTGAAGAATTCTTCGTTCCAGTAGGTCTGGGAGGAGCGAGAACTGGAGGCTGGCTAGCTTGTGGCTTTCGGACCCGACTCTCCCAGTACCCAACCGGTGGCGGTGGCGGAGGTGGTGGCGGCGGCGGCGGTGACGGGGCAGCTTGCCTTGACGGCGGCGGTGGCGGTGGGCCCTGCCTCAGTGGCGGCGGGGCTTGCCTCTGCGTGGAGCTAACAGCGAATTGGTTCCTCGAGAAGTCCCCAATTCTCTGTGGCGACCGCAAATTTGGGTTAGAGATGTCCGAGATCCTAAAGTTTCTATCTTGATCCTTCTCCAACGGTGAATAAGGTGGGGAGGATGAAGGGGGTTTCCTCTTCGGGGGAGAAGGGGTCAGCGGTCTCAGCCGCGGCGGGGGCGGAGGCGGCGGTGGTGGTGGAACCTCGAGGTCGATAAACTCAGCCTTCTCGGATCTGGATTTCAGAGATCTAACGCTGGATCGCGCCAGGCTCGATCGGACAGGAGGTGACGAAGCCGCCGGCGACGACGGACTCGGAGAAGACGCCGAATTGGACGACGGGTACGAAGGCGTGCTCAGCGTGGGGCTCCGTGACCCACATTTCTCCATTGCGGCAGCGGCGGCGGTGAAAGTCTGCCGAGAGCTCTCCTTGTCGCCGGATGATCCTTTCGGAGAGTAAAATTCCTCCTCCGAGGAGCAAGCACCATCGGCATTCCCGTACCCGCGACGGGCGTGGCGAGATAAGGGGGGGAGGGGATGGATTTCCGGCGAGCCGAGCTTCCGGTAGGGAGTGGTGTTGGTCTGGGGGACGGTGGCGGTGGCTGCGGGGGAGGGTTCGATGGCTACGGCGTTGGCACAGGAGTTGACGAGGGTGCCGAGGTAGAGGAAGTCGGAGGGCGGGGGTTTGGGGCCGTCGGAGGCGGCGGAGCCGGGGGGGAAGAGGCGCATGCTGTCGGAGCGAGAGGTCTTGTCATCGTGGGAGGCGCCGTGGCGGCGGCGGCGGCGGATAAAGAATGCGAGGGAGAGAGCGAGGAGGGAGAGGGCGAGGAGGGGGAGGGCGACGGCGGGGACAAGCTTGGCGGCGGAAGGGTGGCGGGGAGGGGCAGAATTGGAATTGGGGAAGATGAGGGAGGAGATGTTGGCGGGGAGGGAGGAAACAGCAGCCGGGGAGGAAGAAGCGGAAGGGGGAGGTGGTGCGGTGTAGAATGGGAAGAAGGGATGGGAGTTGGAGGAGGAGGGGTATTTCGGCAAGGATGGGGAGGGTGGTTGGGCCGGCGGTGGGGTGGCCACGGGGAAGAAGGGCAGGTGGAGGGCCCGCCGGGGAATGGGCGTGTCGGATGATATCGCCGCGGTGGAGAATAACAACAGGAAGAGGAAGAAGAAAGAAGGAGCTGGCATCGTGAAAGAACTGAACAAGAAAGAGAAAGAGAGAGAGAGAGAGAGGTGTTTCCCCGTCCAAATAATGGCCTGCCTAATGGCGAGGAGGAGGAGCAGAGCAACGGTATGATTCCTTTTTTTTTCCTCCTCCTTCTATATATTCCTTTGCCTCCCCCCTCTACCTCTCCTCTAACCCGTGGAGGAAAGGAGACGAGAAGGAACTAGAGGCAGAGAGCAAGATGCAGGATGTTTTGTCTGAAGATTTAAAAATCATCACAAATATTTGTTTATTTGAGAGGGTTGAGATGTCTGTGAGTGGTGCAAGGTACGGGATGGCGAGAGAAATGGAGAGTGTTGTTTGGAATTATTTAGGCATGAGCGGTGGGGGACAGAGTGGAGGAGGGTGACTGGGTGGCGGAAAGTGGGACGAAGAGGAGGAGAGATAAAAAAAAGAAAGAAAAAAGTACAGGCTACAGAGCAGCGCAGTAACTTTATGCACTGTAGTGTAGGACTAGGATGAACCGAGAGTGATAGATAGCAAGACGCGGAAAAATATTTGTATTCTTTCCATCCTTCTTTTCTTGTCTCGGGTGGGGGAGGCCGAATAAGATGGGCTGGATTGGCGGGGCTCGAAGCATTCATGAGTTAGTAGAGAGAGCGAGACCGGGCGGGATTATATCAAAATGACCGGTTGACGCGGACGTGGTAATAACTAATAACCCACGATTTAATCTATCAATCAACACTGTAGAAAAGGCGTAATTACATGGCGGTAGAAGTTTTGTTCCGTAGTGGGAATGCCCGAATGGACGGGTTGGGAGGGAGCTCGGAGTCGAGCATTGGAGAAGGGCCGGGACTGTGGGAGCGTTGCCGTCTCTCTCTCTCTCTCTCTCTCTCTCTCTCGATCGACGGTTGGGTCGTGGGTGTGTATCTATCGATCTTCCACCAAGAACCACATGGAAGGAGGGCCATGCAGTCTCGTGGAAAGGAATAAAATGGGGGGCGTTGTTTAGAGGTGGGGACGCCTGCTGGCCGATTTTATACGGCAAAGGACGGCGATTTATTTATTTAGAGGTTTTTCTCGCTGTAAGCAACGCAGAAGCCGAATAAATATAATTCCAATTATTCGCCGAGTGGGACCTCGTCTTGCAGCAGACCTGGTACTGAAAGAGACGTTATAAGAAGAAGAATAATAGCTAAATAAAGTTTAGAAGTATGAGTATGATGAAGAGGCTCCCCACTTTTAGTAGATGTACTCGCCACTTGAAACTTTATATATATATATATATATATAACACTGCTTATGGTCTGCATCACCTTGGAGAAAGAGGCGAGTCACGGAGGAAGATTTCCTTGGGGAAGGAGCGGAACAGGACGAGGGGAAATTCTATTCGCGCCCACCAAATATCTCAGCACCCGCATTAAAAAAAAAAAAAAAATTTATTAAGTACACCCACATTGTTACTCACTACACCCATCCATATTTTCTTAATCCCTAAACTACCCTCACACCCTTTCACCCCTCAAAATCACTCAGCACACCCACCCTCAACCCGCGCCCCCCCCCCTCCCGCCCTCCACCATTGATCCCGGCGAATCCCGGCGGAGCGAATCTCCGGCGGAGCTCCTCCTCCACCCTCCTTCCCGGCGGATCTCCGGCGAGGTAAGTCTCTTTTTTTTTTTTTTTTTACTTACCGGCATGGGAGGTACCGGCGGAGCGGGTTGTCCGGCATGGGAGCTCCCATGCCGGCGGCGGCCCGGCATGAGAACGAGGAAGGGAGCCGGCGGGCCGCCGGCTCCCTTCCCGTTAAGCAATTTTTTTTTTTTTTGTTTTTGGGCCGCCGGCTCCCTTCTAGTTAAGAAAAATTTTTTTTTTTTTGTTTTTGTGAGTGCCGGCGGCATTCCCGCCGGGAGCTCCCTCTCCGGCGGGTTGTCCCGGCATGGGAGCTCCCATGCCGGCGGCGGCCCGGCATGAGAACGAGGAAGGGAGCCGGCGGGCCGCCGGCTCCCTTCCCGTTAAGCAATTTTTTTTTTTTTTTTTTTTGGGCCGCCGGCTCCCTTCCCGTTAAGAAAAAAATTTTTTTTTGTTTTTGTGAGTGCCGGCGGCATTCCCGCCGGGAGCTCCCTCTCCGGCGGGTTGTCCCGGCATGGGAGCTCCCATGCCGGCGGCGGCCCGGCATGAGAACGAGGAAGGGAGCCGGCGGCCCGCCGTCTCCCTTCCCCGTTAAGCAATTAATTTTTTTTTTTTTTTTTGTGAGAGCCGGCGGCATTCCCGTCCGGTGCTCCCTCTCCGGCGGGTTATCCGGGGAGGCATGGGAGCTCCCAGATCGTTAACAGTAAATTTATTAACCCACTTGCACATAACACTACTGAATTTTGGTAATTGCACTTATTGGCTTGGCAATTGCACTTATTGGCTTCTCATTCTTGATCAATTTAGTCTTATAATTCATAAATGTAAATCTGAATATTTTGTTCAGTTTCATCATATAACTTGTCTACTTGAATTGCATTTTGATTGACGTATATGCTGATACTCAGTTTCAGATATGGATGCTGGTTCCTCGCGATTTAGACCCACGGCGTCAGCCAGAAGACGTCGTGCCGGTCATGCTGAGGCCGAGGTTCCTGCTGCACCATCGCCCCCTGCTGAGGCCGTTGACGAGGACATGCCCGCTATGGACGTTGAGGGTGAAGCTGTCGGGCCATGTCCAGGAGGTCCAGAGGATGAGTCTGTCCTGAGTAGTTTCAGGACACATATAGCAGCCTCGATCTGGAGGCAACAGGTATTATTTAATTGCTATTGCATTTTACTTTCTTTAATGTATCATTACGATGCTGTGATATAAATTATATTATTAATGGCATTTATATTACAGGAACGGGCTCCACTGAAGTGCATGAACCATGCTGCCAAGGTAGCTGAATGGCAGTGGTGGGAATCAAGGCAACCAAATAGGAAGTTCAGGGCAATCATAGAGCAGTCGGGCCTTATAGATCTAGTGCACTCCTCTTATCGGTTCACCGATAAGATTCTTGTCTCCGGCTTTGTAGAGAGATGGCAGCCCGAGACGAACACCTTCCATCTACCCTGTGGCGAGATGACTATTACATTGGACGATGTAGCCGCCATCTTAGGGATTTCTGTCACGGGTTCCTCAGTGTCATGTGAGAGGATGAGCGATCGGGAAGCTGAGGACATCCTTGTTGAGCTATTGGGTGTGTCAGATACAGATGCGCGTCAGGAGGTTTTATCTGTACGTGGTCAGTCTGTTAGGTTAGAGTGGCTGAAGAGTCATTTTCACACTGTATCTGATAGAGATAGTCATCACAGGATAGAGTGTGCAGCGCGGGGGTATTTGCTATTTTTGATAGGGTGCACACTCTTTGTTGATAAAAGTGGAACGAGGGTGCCTATAGCTTATCTTGCTCTATTTAGGGATTTGAGATCATAGACTTTCTTGTACCGTCAGATCATCAGTTAGACAGATCAGTGGATACATGACGCTGCTCCAGGCTTGGATTTATGAGCATTTTCCAGATCTCACTCCTCATCCATCCCTTGATTATACTGATGCGAGGCCCCGCGTGCAGCGTTGGCATCCTGGCACTCCATCACGTACCTCGATGGACCATTTAGTTGTTCTTCGTGAGTCATTGGACGTTTTGAGGGCCGATCAGGTATGTACCATGATGTGTCGCTTGTATATTTAAGTTATTTTAATTTGCTATATATGACCTAGCTGGGTATTGTTTATATGTTGCAGGTCATTTGGGATCCCCATCGTCATCAGCGAGCTGATCGTCCGTTCCTAGACATTGCATTCTTCAGTGGATGCCTAAAGTGTATGGATGTCGTAGAACCCTATCATCCTGAAAGGGTTCTACGACAGTTTGGTCGGATACAGACGATCCCTCGCGCGCCACTAGCCCCTGCGCGAGCCAGTAGAGGACCGACAGCAGGATCGTACCGTATTGCATATGTCTTCTTGGATCAGTTATGGGAGGAGTGGGAGGATCACGTACTGAGCCAACGTCGTAGGAGCCATCCGGTTGTCCGACCATCGGACTGTGTTCCGGGATATATGGATTGGTATTCTCGTATCACGCACTTGGTTGTCCACCCCCCAGAGAGCCGATCCAGCATATATGATCGTGCACGAACTGAAGATGTTGATGTTGATCTTGACGTTTACCGGCGGCGCTGTGAGGATGCCATCAGCATTTGTACCAACACTCTAAATATGGGTCGGGTGGAGATTGCATCATTTGGGACCGACTACATGTACGATGTTATGTCGCATATGGCTGATGTTCTGCAGGGTCAGCACATCTCGACTGTTGAGCCTGATGTGCCTGGACCTAGTCATGCGACACCTGATGTGCCTGGACCCAGTCATGCACGACCTGATGTTCCTGGATCTAGTCAGGCACCCACACAGCAGTATAGGCGTCGACGACGACGGGCTGGGGATTGATTGGGATGGATTTGTATTACTTTTGCTTGTTACAAAGTCAATATTTTGTTATATGTAACATTCAAAGCAAATGAAATGAAATGAAAGTTTCAATTCCAAATTTTTGTCTTATTTACAAACATTTCATCCCTTGCCATTCCGTTTCATCCGTGCCATCCCGTGCCGGTACGTGCCGGGCCATCTGGTGCTAACACCGCACAATTATCGCGCAAATCACATTGATTATATCTAAAATATAATGACATTTGTTATTGAAAAATATCAAAGGCCAATCAAAGGCGTGCCGTGCCAATGAAACGCTTGCCGGGCCAATATTACGCCTGGGCCATCAATTGCTACCCCGTGTCAATCTGCGCACCAGATGGCTCGGGACCCATATCCTCCTCGACATTCCACTCAACCACAAAGCCCCGTGCCGGGCCGTGCCGGCCCGTGCCGGTGGCGTGCCAAATTTTATTAAAGATTTTGAAATAACTCAATAAATCACTCATTTTAAAATTGGTTGAAAATATAATTTGAGTACCCTCTTGCCTGTGCACCCGACGGCCCGGGGACCATATCCTCGGACCCATTCCACACAACCAAATAGCCGCATGCCGAATTAACCTCCGTTCGGTCTGACAGAGCCGAACAGAGGCAAACTGTTCGGCCCTGTGTGGCCGAACAAATTGCCTCTGTTCGGCCCAGTGTGGCCGAACAGAGGCACTTTGTTCGGCCACACAGGGCCGAACACGGTTATTCAGGGTAAAGGCCTGTGTTCGGCCCTGTGTGGCCGAACAAAGTGCCTCTGTTCGGCCACACTGGGCCGAACAGAGGCAATTTGTTCGGCCACACAGGGCCGAACAGTTTGCCTCTGTTCGGCTCTGTCAGACCGAACGGAGGTTAATTCGGCACGCGGCTATTTGGTTGTGTGGAATGGGTCCGAGGATATGGTCCCCGGGCCGTCGGGTGCGCAGACAAAAGGGTACTCAAATTATATTTTCAACCAATTTTAAAATGAGTGATTTATTGAGTTATTTCAAAATCTTTAATAAAATTTGGCACGCCACCGGCACGGGCCGGCACGGGGCTTTGTGGTTGAGTGGAATGTCGAGGAGGATATGGGTCCCGGGCCATCTGGTGCGCAGATCGACACGGGGCAGCAATTGATGGCCCAGGCGTAATATTGGTCCGGCAAGCGTTTCATTGGCACGGCCCGGCACGGGATGGCACGAATGGAACGGGATGGCACGGGATGGAATGTTTGACATTGATCGAAATGTATACAAACAATTTACACACATAAGAAGATAAAAAAAATGATATTCAAAACTTTCATTTCATTTCAATTGCATTGAATGTTACATAAACAAAATGTTGACTTTGTTACAACCAATGCACTCTACAACTCAACAGTCTCGCTAAGTATTACATCGGACGATATATTTTCTCTGAAACTGTTGAATCCCGACACCAACTACACAGTTCTTCTCTACTCTTGAATATCTACACAATAATAAGTATAGTTTAGCAAGTATAGTATACAATTAAAACAAGTCAGCAACAATTGCAATCAAAATTATCTTACTTCGTAAGTTGTAAATTCATTGTGTAATCCATAACACAATCTGAGCCAATTTTGCTTGATTCGGTTGACGCATCATCCTACAAGGATAAAATATTATGTTAAATTTATATTTGGAACATAATGATTTCGTTCAGCTAAGAATGGCCGAACGGAATAGATTTGTTCGGCCAGAGCTGGCCGAACGGAATAGATTTGTTCGGCCAGAGCTGGCCGAACGGAATAGTTTTGTTCGGCCAGGGCTGGCCGAACACAAACAATATGTTCGGCATAACCTAGCCGAACAGAATGCATCTGTTCGGCCAGGTTAAGCCGAACATATTGTTTATGTTCGGCCAGCCCTGGCCGAACAATTGTTCCGTTCGGCCCTGGTAGGCCGAACGGAACGCGTTCCGGGAAAAAAAAAAAAAGACGATTCAAGTTTTAAAAACGTACCTTATCGTAACCGTAGCCTTCCCAGATTACTACTTGCTTGTCCATTGTTGAAATGAGAGCTTTAAACCTTGTCTAGACCCTGATTTCAGAGACAATCGTTGAGAGAGGGAGGAGGAAGGGAGATGGCTGGATTTCAAACTTCTCTCCCAGGGTTATCAGGGGTTTTATCATGTGGGTGTAGATAGAAATAAGCAAGGGTAGAATAGTAATTACATCTTAGGGTATTTTAGGTATTTTAATTTTATGTAAGTGTGGGTGTGGAGAGTAATCTTTGGGTGCCAATAGAACGACTCGACGAGGAGGAATTTGGCTTCTGATAGGAGTGGTGACATCGCCACGTATGGGCTCAGACACCTGGATATCAGAGAAAGCGTTTGGAGTACTACGTTGCCCTTTCTACGTCTGTGAATTTCTACGGTTGATTGCGTTGAAAATTTTTATATTTTAATATTTAAAAAAATTAAAATTTTTATCATAAAATTATTTTTTAATTTTATATAAAATATATAATAAAACTTATTTTACTTCTTACTTGGTTGAATGATCGCAAGAAAGCTCACGCATGCACAAACCAGACCAAGCTCAATGTAAATCGGTGAAGCATATTTCGAAAACCTATTCATCGCATCTATTTTCTTGATAAGTTATTTTGACTGATACGCCTTGATAAGTCGTTTTGTTTGATACGCCTTGATAAATCATTTTGATTGATACGTCTCTCAACCGTGGATCGAATTGGATCGAGATAAGTCTTTTTATTTTCCTTTGACCGACCGTTGGATTGATTCATCGCTCTTAACCGGTGTTTGCTTCCTTATAAATTCGAAGCAATGCCGGTGTTTAATTCATTCAATTCATTTTGCTTTTCATCCTTATCCAAAGATCCATTCCTTCATCCTTATCCAGTCCAAAGATCCATTCCTTTGCTTCTGTACTTTGTTGGGTGGTGTGGCAGATGGTGGCTACCTAATCTATCAGACTGAGGCTAGAGTTACACTCTATGTCCTTAAGACAATTTTATCCCGCAATGGTGCTTACGGTCAGTATGATAATTGTCTCCCAGGATACAACAGTCTCTTTTTGATGAAAGCAGCACTACAATTCACCAAAAAAATTCAAACCAAGAATGCTACTCTCTTTTTAATGCACTATTGCTATACTACCCTTAGAAAAGTATGCAAATGCCTAAGAAAGAACTCAATTCGGAATGGAATTGGAATGAATGAAATGAGAGGGTTTAGGGTCCTATTTATAGGTTTTTAGGTGCCCCTTGGAAGCAACCCTACGAATTTAATTTAATTTAAATTCTTTGATCGAAGGATGTGAGGGTTAAGGGCTTATCACCCTTAATATGCCCTTTAGATATTGTGATCTTCAGATTAGGCGATCGGAAAAGCCTTTTTATGGTTGTGATCTAAAGATCAGCCGATCAGATAAGCCTATCCTCATCCTGATATGCCTTTTCATCATCGTGATCTGATGATCACGTTATCAGATAGGCAGTTGCACGTCTTTGATACACCGTTTCAAGATCACTTATCACAACGGCTTGATCGGAGCGATGCCTTGTCACCAACCGTATGATCGGACGGATGCCTTATCACCAACTAACGATCGGTAGGGTGCCTTATCACTAACCGTCCTGTTGACTGGTCAACCAATCGTCCTATTGACTGGTCAACCAATAGGTGTCAGCCATTGGATTGCGATCGCAATTGTGATTTGATCACCGCATCTTGACCATTCATTTGATCGATCAATGATCAATTGATCTCAGCCCCTTATCTTGATCCGATCAGTCTCCACCATCGGATCCTCCTGATCTAGGAAAAATTTAAAGCTTAACCGTCCTATTGATTGGTCAACCAACTATCCTGTTGACTGGTCAACCGACAGGTGTCAACCGTTGGATCGCGATCGCAATTGTGATTTGATCACCTCATCTCAACCCTTCATCCGATCGATCAACGATCAATTGATCTCAGCCCCTTATCTTGATATGATCAGTCTCCACCGTCGGATCCTCCTGATCTAGGAAAAATAAAGCCCCACAAGCTCCTCGCGATGATGCAAAGTGCAAAGTGCGCCTACAAAGCGCCCATTGCGCCCTTCGCACACGCGCATCAAGCTCTCCACTTGTAGTGAGCCTAAGAAACTTAAGCTTCAAGGAAATGGTTTCCATATAAGTGAAACTTCCTTTCTTGATTTTTTTCGATGTGGGACTAAATATCCCCGCAATTTCTCATTCACACACATAAGGAGTTAATGGGCTTTCAAGGCCCATTAGAGTATTCAAGGCCTATTTTGGCCCATTACCCAATAATCCCCCACATGAATGGAAATTGAACTTAGATCAAAGATCATCAAAGATCAGCAAAGGCAAACCCCCACATAAAAGGATTTTAATGCAAATGAATATGCATACACACTAAAGAGAGTATAATGGGATGAAGTTGTATCGGGATAGGTAGCTTGTGGCTTTGAACCTTCCTTAGTGAGTTGTTATCGAGTTTACTTGCTAAAAGGTGAACATGATGTCTTGAACCTTTCAGCGTTTAGTGTAAACTAAGACAATAACAATCACACAACTTCTTTCCGAGCATTCTTTTGGTTCTCATGGTTGTGTTCATTTTGGCCCCGAATAACTCTTGGTCTCATGAGTACTTCAGATAATTAAACCTTAAAATTCTCATAGAATTGGCCCAGTTCACACTCACATAGATAATTCTTATTAAGAGTATCCTGCTATACTTCACATGATGTTCATATTATAAGAATCATTAAAAGCAATGCTTATCCTATTACCTTTAGCAGGTACACCAATTATCATAGGAATGAGTAGGATTGGACATCCTTAGTGCTATCAAATCTCTTCATAATTTAGTTGTCCCTTTTGAACCTAAATCTTGGGATCTCCAGTCAGCTAGGTTGGGTATCCACTATGAAGATTTTTCAGTTATAGGTTTTAAATTCATTCCTCTCGATAAACAGTTTACTTGATCTCTTGGCAACCCCTTTGTTAATGGATCAGCTAGGTTTTTCTTTGACTGAACATAGTCAATAGAAATTATACCAATTTCAAGTAACTGCTTAATGGTATTATGTCTGTGACGTATATGTCTAGACTTACCATTATACATCTTATTTTGTGCTCTGCATATTGCCGATTGACTATCACAATGTATGCATATTGCAGACACAGGCTTTGACCAACATGGAATATCTTTTAAAAGGTTTCGAAGCCATTCTGCTTCTTCAGCCACCTTTTCTAAGGCAATAAACTCAGATTCCATAGTGGATCGAGCTATACATGTTTGCTTAGAAGATTTCCATAACACAGTACCTCCTCCTAAGGTGAATATATATCCACTTGTGGATTTTATCTTCTATGTTAGATATCCAATTTGCATCACTATATCCTTCTAGTACAGTTGAATATCTTGAATAATGTAATCCATAACTTAGGGTATATCGCAGATATCTTAATACCCTTATTAAAGCTGTCCAATGATTTGGACCTCGATTACTTGTGAATCTACTTAACTTATTGACAGCATATGCTATGTCAGGACGAGTGCAATTCATGACATACATTAAACTATCAATTATACGTGAGTATTCCAATTGAGATATGGTTCTCTAGTATACTTAGCCAAATGTAGATTAACATCTACAGGTGTTTTCATGAGGCTAGTATCATACTTTTTATACTTATTTAATATTTTCTCAATATAATGAGATTGAGATAATATTATTTCTTCAGATGTTCTAGTGATTTGAATCTCTAGTATAACATCTGCAACACCCAAATTTTTCATATCAAAATGTTTGATCAACATTTTCTTTGTCTGTTTAATCATTTCAGTATTACTGCCAATGATTAACAGGTCATCTACATATAAGCAGATAATCACATACCCTTCAGGCATGGTTTTGGCATATATACATTTGTCACATTCATTTATTTTGAATCCATTTGATAACATTACATTATCAAATTTTATATGCCATTGCTTAGGTGCTTGCTTTAATCTATATAAGGATTTAACAAGTCTACACACCTTCTTTTCTTGTCCTAGAACAATAAATCCTTTATATTGTTCCATGTATATTTCTTCATCTAATTCATCATTCAGAAAAGCAGTTTTAACATCCATTTGATGAATTTCAAGATTGTTAATGGCTGCAAAAGCAATTAGATGTTATTCTACTTACTGGTGAATAGGTATCAAAGAAGTCTATACCTTCTTTTTGTTTGAAGCCCTTAGCCATTAATCTATCTTTATACTTGTCAATTGATCCATTAGCCTTTAGCTTTTTCTTAAAAATCCACTTGCACCCTAAAGGTTTCATACAGATGGTAAGCCTACCAACTCCCAGGTATGACTGTGCACGATGGACTCAATTTCATTATTAACAGCTTCTTTCCAAAAGGGTGCTTCTAGATTAGACATTGTCTCCTTGAATGTCTGAGGTTCATCTTGTAACATATAAGTTACATAATTAGGACAAAAAGACTTTGCAACTCTTGGTCTTTTACTGCGTCTGGGTTCATCTTTACGATATTCTTCCTGATGACTACTACTAGCAGTATTATCATAAGTTCTTTTATTTGAACTTTAATTTTCTTTTACTTGGAAATATATCTTCAAAGAATGTTGCATTCCTTGATTCTATGATTATATTTTTCTGTATATTAGTTATATCTGATTTATACACAAGAAAGCGATATGCACTACTATTATGTGCATAACCGATAAATATACAACCAACAGTTTTAAGTCCTATTTTGATCTTTTTGGGGTCCGGAATAGCTACCTCATGTTGCCTCTGTAATTCATTGCTCATCGAGGCCAACATGATAGACTTAATAGTCAAACTATCATTCTGCCACTTTTTATATGTGGCTCATTCCTCCTCTGTAGCATCATCTTCGATCGGATCTGGATTAGGAGAGTCGAGGATATAGGAAACCTTTTCCTGAGTTAAGACAATTCTCAAGTTCCTCAACCAGTCCACATAATTTGGATCAGTCAACTTGTTGGCATCTAAAATGCCCCGCAGTGATAAAGTAGAAGCCATAAAATTTTAATCTACATTAAAAGTAAAGAACAATACATAAGCAGACCACTCATAATGATGTCTACAACTAGACAAGGACTTATCAATCTAATTGTATCTCCCACTATTTATTACGAATACCATAACCATCACCTATGGTAAGCAAGAAAATCCTACCAGGGTTTCTTTAGTGGGGTTGAGATCCCAATTCATCATAAATATCTTGTGTTACATAACAAATATTCATGAGTTCAAGGGTAGAAAATATCCTTTCCAATTGCAACCCATGCAACTCTCAACATAATACCTGCCTCTGAGATACTTATAGCCTTGTGTTACACAATAAACTATAATGTCTTAGTTTAGTCAAACCCTTCATTTTCATATAGTCATGATTGAATAATATTGCCCTTGTGTTACACAACAAAGCAACACCACTAATCATGCTATAAAGCATTAAATGCACTAAGACAATTCATATCTAACCCTAGAGTAGGCCTTGTGTTGCACAATAAACCTACTATAGTTGTTATCATAAATTTATCTTAGTATGAAGGAAGGCATTAGGTAGTGTTCATAATCAATATATCATTTCCAATTCAAGGTCTAAATCAATTGAATTGACCAGTTAAGTGGAGAGAGGTGAGGGTCCTCCCGTTGCTTTCCTTAGACACCAATTTAATTGGCCAGGTTAGTCAACGGAACCAATTAAAAAACCATGATCTCTTTACCTTTCCAGAACCACTTTTCTAGACACCAATTGATTAATCAAACCCTAAAAGGATTTGTATTATGATTCTATCACACTACGACTAGATATAATTTTTAGGAGGGCTTTGATGGTCTCATGCACATCCTTTTTCTAATATGCATAACAATAATATCATACAATGCATATATTCAATGCAATTTTAAAATTATCATCTTAAGTAAAATTTCTCATTAATTAGAACACATCCGGCCATAGCTCATCAGTCCCTTGGGCCAGTCTATGCAAAACACCGCAGGCATAGAGGCTCAGGAGGCATGTTCTAATACAAGAAATTTTATAACTCTACATAATAAAACAAATCATGCTAAAGCATAACATAATCATTCATGTAATCAATATATTATGGACCACTAATTGAATTAATCAAGGTGGCTCTGATACCAATGTTGGGTTCCGGTCATACAGCGGATGGCTGGATTTCAAAAAATTTTAACCTTGAAACCCTAATCAACCGAAACCTTAGACCCAAGACCCCTTGATTATAACAATTAATTAGTCATAAAATGTAACATATATGTAGAGGAACATACCTTAGTACTTGGTGAAGAAAGAAGGAAGTCGGTTATCCAATCTTTTCCACTAGGCGCCCAAGTGTTCGCCCTCCAATGGTGATCCACACTAGAATTGGATCAAAGATATGCTTATGAACTTGACTTAAACCTCTTTTTGGCTTCTTGACTTCTTGGCTTGGCTCTTAGGACCCTTTTACACTTTTCTTAAGCCTAATAAAACTTGTATAGGCTAAGAAAAGAGTTGTCCTAAATTGACTAAGGCTTGTAGAAAGGGGAGAGGGAGAGGGAGAGAGAAGACTCTTGTCTTAACAAGGATTACTAAAAATTATCCGATGCAATCCCATATGTGCCACCCCTTTAAATAGTGAATGGGGAGACGTCAAATGAAGGGATACAACCCATTCCACGTCCTTCGAAAGGATATAAAATTTTTAAATTCATTTTAATTTAAATGTAGGGACATATCGTTATAATTTTCTGCACCTTTCTCCCTACGCGCGCCACATCTGATGGGATGCTTTTAGCATCCCATCTTAAATCAGATAGCCTCAAAAGCATCACATCTTAAATCAGATAGCCTCTGATTTTACCATGTGTCAAGATAAGGTTCTTCATGTTTATATGGACTCTTAAATCCCCAAAAGATGCGCCTTCTAGTGCCTTAAATCAGAAGGACTTTTAGACGCCTCTTGAAAATTCTGCATGCGCACCATTTTTTCTTTCGAGAGTCCCATGTCTCTTGGACTCTATTATTCAACCTTATCCAATACAATAACATCTAGATAAGGTTTTCCACGTTCAATGGACCTATAAATCCCAAAGAAAAAGATGCGCCTCCTAGTACCTTAAATCAGAAGGACTCTTAGGCTCCTCTTGAAAATTCTGTACGTGCATAGTTTCCCTTCCGAGAGTCCTATATTTCTTGGACTCTATTAATTCAACCTTATCCAATCCAATAAATGGTCGATCAGGTCAGAGGTTATCCCAAATTAATTTAAAATTAATTTGGATCAATTAATTAAGCCGGTTCAAATCAATTTCGACCCAAATTGGAGCGATAGTTAGCCACATGTGCTAGCATGCTGATTGGCTAACAAATTAAATTAATTAATCTTATTAAAATGATTCTTTGACTAATTCCCTTATGTGTGACCCATTGGGTTCCTCATCTAGCCAATAGTAGGTTTAGGTTTAAGTCGATTTAGTTCGATTAGAAACTGACTAACCAATTAGATCAAATCGTGCTAACCCTAGTTGCCAATTTGAACCATCTTTCAAATTGACTCATGAATTAAATAAATTTAATTCATGAAAACCTACAAGACAAGATTGACATCTAGCAATGTATCATGTCTACCTAGAAGATGAGGAATTTGATGAATTACCAAAATACCCTTCAGTGGCAAGTTACTGTGTAATTCAATCCTTCGATCTTTCTTTATCCCGAATAAGTGATGGGTATGGAAAAATGTCAAACCCTAACATTTTATTCATTTGAATATCAAATCAATAATAAAGACTCGATAAATGAAAAATTAGAAACCTATTCTAATTTCATTTTGCTTTGATCAAAGACTTCTTAAGTCATCATATGTGAGATTACATGGGATTACTTTTCCTCTTCTAGGAATGATCGATTCCTTGTTGACCTACTCATAACCTTCATACACAATCCTTTATATCCATGAACACCCCGTACATGACTTAGCCATGAATGAGTATGAACTAAAACATAGATTCATGTGCATAAGATTCTATGGTAATCTCAGGTCTAAGGATCACTTGCACAACTCCCACTAAGAGAACTATCTTTTGACAAGTAAGTAAGATGTCCATAAGATGTTCTCAATGTGGATCAATTCAGTGAACTCATACCCTAATGAGCACCCACATCCTTGTATTAGTATCTCTACATAAGTGGCTATGAGACCAACCACCCTCTTTATTGAGCATACATAGAATATGCTAGTCTTACCGGTATCATCGATCCTCGACTCGATGATCCTTCGACTGGGAACATTTTAGATTAGAGTTTTTAGAAACTTAGGTCTCATCATTATGAACTTCATCATAACCCTAATTCCATTGCCCTAACCTTATGGGGTTCATCATAATCTTAATAAATATAAGACACAGCATATGATGAATAAAAAAAATACCTTTTAATTGATAAAATATCATACATGAGTTAAAAAAATTATAAAAATGCCTTACATGATTGGCTTTTAGGGCACTACTCTTTCAATCTCCCACTTGCACTAAAGCAATCGCCTTTGTATTTAATTCCCATACAATCCAAATGATGATCAAACTGCTGTTGAGGAGGGCCTTAGTGAATGGGTCTGTTATATTGTTCTTTGTATCAACTCGTTCTATAACAACATCTTGTCTTTCAATGATCTCTCGAATGAGATGGAAGCGTCTTAGGATGTGCTTGGATTTCTGATGAGACCTTGGTTCCTTAGCTTGTGCAACAGCTCCAGTGTTATCATAATAAAGTGGCACCGGTTGTTGAATCACTGGAACAACACCTAACTCCGTAATGAACTTCTTCATCCATACAACTTCCTTAGCGGCTTCACTAGCAGCAATGTACTCTGCCTTAGTAACTGAGTCAGCTACATTTTGCTGCTTAGTACTTCTCCAACTGACTGCACCACCATATAGAGTAAAAATATACCCTGATATGGATTTACTATCATTCGGATCTGATTGAAAACTGGAGTAGTATAGCCTTCCAATTTTAAATCTGATCCTCCATATATAAGAAAAATATCCTTAGTTTTTCTTAGGTACTTAAGAATATTTTTTATAGCTTTCCAATGATCTTCCCTTGGATCGGCCTGAAACCTGCTTGCTGTGCCTAAGGCATAAGCAACATCAGGCCTGGTACATAACATGGCATACATTATGATCCTACAGCTGAAGCATAAGGAATCTTGTTCATTCTTTGTCTCTCTTCAGGTGACTTAGGAGACATCTTCTTAGAGAGATGTATGCCTTGACTCATAGCAAGTAACCTCTTTTACTTTCCTCCATGTTGAATCTTTTCAACACTAAGTCAATGTATCTAGATTGGGATAAGCCAAGCATCCTCTTAGATCTATCTCTATAGATTTTATACCCAGTATACAGGATGCTTCTCCCAAATCTTTCATGGAAAACTGTTTAGATAGCCAAGTTTTGACTAATTGTAGCATTGGGATATCATTTCCAATGATAAGTATGTCATCGACATATAAAATTAAGAAGACTATAGCACTCCCACTTGTCTTCTTATACACACATGGTTCATCTATATTTTTTGATGAAACCAAACTCTTTGATTGTTTCATCAAAGTGAATGTTCCAACTCCTCGATGCTTGCTTTAATCTATAAATGGATTTCTTAAGCTTACATACTTGGTGCGGTCTCCTACTTGAGACAAACCCATCTGGCTGTGACATATAGACTTCCTCCTCAAGATATCCATTGAGGAAAGTAGTCTTTACATCCATCTGCCAGATTTCATAGTCATAGTATGATGCTATAGCAAGTAATATCTGAATGGATTTGAGCATAGCTACTGGTGAAAAGGTTTCATCATAGTCAATACCATGTTTTTGCCTAAACCTTTTGCCACTAGCCTAGCCTTGTAGGTTTCTACTTGGCCATATGCTCCAATCTTCTTCTTGAAGACCCATTTGCATCCTATTAGCTTTACTCCCTCAGGTGGGTCAACCAAGGTCCAAACCTGGTTGGTATATATGGAGTCCATTTCAGATTTCATAGCATCAAGCCATCTGTCAGAGTCCTTACTCTCAACAACTTCTGTATAGGTCACGAGATCATCATCCTGAATGATATTGGCTTCGTTGTCATCTCCAATAACAAAACCATATCTGAGAGGTGCACCCTGCACTCTCTCTCTCTCTGACCTTGGAAGGAGGTGAATGTTGTGGTTATTCTTGATCTTTAGAAATTTCTGGTTGAGGAATGTCTTGTTGATTGTCAACAGGAGTAGGTAGTAAGTCTTGATCTTCAGTGAGTTCAAGTATCTTCCCACTGCCTTCTTCTCGGATAAATTCCTTTTCCAAAAAAATGGCATGCCTACTATAAATACCTTTGCTCAGCAGGATGATAAAAGATGTATCCAATACCTTCTTTGGGATAACCTATAAACCTACATTTATCATCCCTAGTACTTAACTTATGTCCAAATATTTTTGACATAAGCAGGGCAACCCCAAATCTTAAAATATTTAAGACTTGGCTTTTTTTCTTTCCATAATTTATATGGAGTGCTAGTCACTGATTTTGATGGCACTCTATTTAAAATATAGGCAGCAGTTTCTAGGGCATAACTCCAGAATGATACTGAAAGATCTGTGAAGCACATCATGGGCCTCACCATGTCTAATAAGGTACGATTCCTCCTTTCTGCTACACCATTTAATTGAGGTGTATAAGAGGGGTCCATTTAGAGAGAATGCCTTTGTCTTTAAGATGATCAAGAAATTCACTAGACAAGTATTCTCCTTCTCGATCAGATCGAAGGATTTTAATACTATGTCCAGTTTGTTTCTCAACCATACTTTGATACTCCTTAAATTTATCAAAGGCTTCGGACTTGTGTTTCATAAGATACACATGTCCAAACCTTGATAAATCGTCAATGAAATTGATGAAATAAGAGTATCCTCCTCTAGCTTGAGTTATCATAGGTCCACATACATGTATGTATAAGACCTAATAACTCAGTTGCCCTTTCTCCATGTCCAGTGAACGGAGACTTAGTCATTTTTCCCATGAGGCAGGATTCACAAGTTCCTAATGATTTAAAATCCTAAGATCAAAGAAGTTATCTTTGTATAACTTGCTTATCCTAGATTCACTTATATGACCTAATCGGCAATGCCAGAGATAAGTGGCATTAACATCTTCTCTTTCTTTTCTTGTTATCAACAAGCAAAACTTTATCATTGAGCAAAAGAATTAGAAGACAATATTAAACAAACCATGTCCAAATAATTTATTAAATAAAAGATAGAGCAACCATTGCTCTTTACATTTATTTCAAAACCTTGTTCTAATAACAAGGGTACAAAAATAATATTTTAATAATATTTGGAATATAATAATAATTTTTTAATTCCAATATCTTGCCAGAAGGTAATAACAACAAATAGGTGCCCACAGCTTCAGCATAAATGGCTTCTCCACTCGCGCCATACAGCTTGAAGTCACCTTCTTCAAATTTGTAACTCTTTGTAGCCCTACAATGACTTGCATATATGAGATCCACATGCAGTATCCAATACCCATGAGTCAGAAACTGAAGAACTCAATGATAAATTAGTTTGTATCATGTACAAACCTTTTGATGCTTCTTCACCAGCATCTTGCTTCAAACTTGCAAGATATATCTTACAGTTCTTCTTCTAGTGTCCATGCTTGCCGCAGTGAAAACAGGCTCGATCAACAGAAGGCTACTTTGCCTTCTTCCTCTTTTGCATGCTACTTTTAAGGCTCCTCTTTCTCTTTGAACCTTTCTTCATTGCTTGTTTCTTCTTCCTATCAAGTAGAAGAATATGAGCCTTATCATCCTTAAAGTGACTCTCAGCTGTCTTGAGCATATTCAACAGCTCAGATAATGAAATATTTAGTTTGTTCATGTGATAGTTCATGACAAACAGCGAGGAGTCTGGGAGTGATTGTAGGATCAAGTCCGGATTAAGCTCTCCATCCATTATAAACCCTAATTGACCTAGCTAACAGAGTGATTAAGTCAATCATCTTTAAAACATGAGCTTGAACGGATGAGCACTCACTCATACGTGCACGGAACAACTGCTTCGAAATCTCATATCGAATAGCCCTACTTTGCTCTCCATAAAGCTCTTTAAGATTGAGCAATATGGATTGAGGTTCCCGCTCCTCATGTTGCCTCTGTAATTCATTGCTCATCGAGGCCAACATGATACACTTAACAGTCAAACTATCATTCTGCCACTTTTTATATGTGGCTCGTTCCTTCTCTGTAGCATCATCTTCGATCGGATCTGGATTAGGAGAGTCGAGGATGTAGGAAACCTTTTCCTGAGTTAAGACAATTCTCAAGTTCCTCAACCAGTCCACATAATTTGGACCAATCAACTTGTTGGCATATAAAATGCCCCGCAGTGATAAAGTAGAAGCCATAAAATTTTAATCTACATTAAAAGTAAAGAACAATACATAAGCAGACCACTCATAATGATGTCTACAACTAGATAAGGACTTATCAATCTAATTGTATCTCCCACTATTTTATTATGAGTACCATAACCCTCACCTAAGGTAAGCGAGAAAACCCTACCAGGGTTTCTTTAGTGGGGTTGAGATCCTAATTTATCATAAATATCTTGTGTTACACAACAAATATTCATGAGTTCAAGGGTAGAAAATATCCTTTCCAATTGCAACCCATGCAACTCTCAACATAACACCTACCTTTAAGATACTTATAGCCTTATGTTACACAACAAACTATAATGTCTTAGTTTAGTCAAACCCTTCATTTTCATGTAGTCATGATTGAATAATATTGCCCTTGTGTTACACAACAAAGCAAACACCGCTAATCATGCTATAAAGTATTAAATGCACTAAGACAATTCATATCTAACCCTAGAGTAGGCCTTGTGTTGCACAATAAACCTACTATAGTTGTTATCATAAATTTATCTTAGTATGAAGGAAGGCATTAGGTAGTGTTCATAATCAATATATCATTTCCAATTCAAGGTCTAAATCAATTGAATTGACCAGTTAAGTGGGAGAGAGGTGAGGGTTCTCCCGTTGCTTTCCTTAGACACCAATTTAATTGGCCAGGTTAGTCAACGGAACCAATTAAAAAACCATGATCTCTTTACCTTTCCAGAACCACTTTTCTAGACACCAATTGATTAATCAAACCCTAAAAGGATTTGTATTATGATTCTATCAAACTACGACTAGATATAATTTTTAGGAGGGCTTTGATGGTCTCATGCACATCCTTTTTCTAATATGCATAACAATAATATCATGCCATGCATATATTCAATGCAATTTTAAAATTATCATCTTAAGTAAAATTTCTCATTATTTAGAATACATCCGGCCATAGCTCATTAGTCCCTTGGGCCAGTCTATGTAAAACACCGCAGGCATAGAGGCTCAGGAGGCGTGTTCTAATACAAGAAATTTTATAACTCTACATAATAAAACAAATCATACTAAAAGCATAACATAATCATTCATGTAATCAATATATTATGGACCACTAATTGAATTAATCAAGGTGGCTCTGATACCAATGTTGGGTTCTGGTCATGCAGCGGAAGGCTGAATTTCAAAAATTTAACCTTGAAACCCTAATCAACCGAAACCTTAGACCCAAGATGTAACATCCTGAAAACCTTGTAATCTATGACATTTTCGTTATAATAAAAGTCAGAAAGTTTTCTTGATATATGGGTGTGTTGGCCTTTTGATAAATGTAAAGAGAAGAAATTTTTGGAGTAAATAAGTATATTTCTAAATGTTAATGAGTCTGATTTGAGAAATTTAGAGACTTAAGTTTTAATGGGTTTAATCATAAGAAAAATCAAGTTTAGTATGAGTTTTATCCTAAAAATGACGTTTTTAGTGGTTGGAGTCGACTCCCCTCTGATTAGAGTCGACTCCGGCACGTTTTTAAACTTTCGGCACGCTTAGGGTCGACCCCTACAGTGCTGGAGTCGACTCCTACTTTTCAGGAGTCGACCCCTACTTTCTGGAGTCGACCCCTACTTCTGCTCGAGCCGACTCGCCAATCTGTTCGAGCCGACTCCGCGACGGCAGGTTTTTCTGAGTTAAATCTTGAGAAATTCATATTTAATCCATTTCAAGTCTGATTTGGATGCTGTTTGAACCGTTGGATTTCTAAAATCGAGTTCTTCAAGATGGTAAAGTCTTTTCTTAGAAATGTTATATAAAAGTATAGATTTAAGCGAAAAAGGATGATCTGGGCTATAAATCTATTAAAAAAATGCTATATCAGGGGCAAAAGGGGAAAAGGCTCCGATGTCAATTGCAAATTGTGTTAAGGCAACTTAGGAAAGAAAATATAAGGGCAAAATAGCATGGTTATAAGTGAGCCACGTGTTTTCCAAAAGTGTGTGTTAAGAGTGTGTGAGGGTAAAAGGGAGATTTGGCATGCCTTAACCCTTAAGTTTCCTATGACTTGGTCCCCAAGTCATTAGAGAAAAAGGGGAACGTGGGTTCAGCCAGAGAAAAGAAAGAAAGAAAGAAAAAAGAAAGAAGAGAGAAAAGAGAGGAAAGGAAAGAAGAAGAAGAAAAAGGAGGAAGAAAGAGAAAGGGAAAGGGAAGCTTGGGGTTTGTGCTCGACTCCAGGTAAGCTATAGCTTCCCTAGGTCTTGTATGACTTTAGATTTTCTTAGATTAGTGTATTTTGAGGTAATAGTAGAAGTAATCTTGAGTAGAGATTGGGTGGAAGAAAATAATGAGATATTAGAGGATAGATCATGTATGCATGCTCGGTTCGTGGAAAACCTCGTGTGGAGGTAATCCTAATAGCTATTGTATCTATATGTTGACGTAGGTCAAGAGGGTTATTCCAGCGAGCCGAAATACCAGAGTTGAGTACCAGTCGTACCAGTCGAGGAGTAACCTACTAAGGTGAGTGGATTCTCATCTAGCAATGAGAGGTTAATTTGAGCTAGTATAATGAGATTTATACCTGTTATGGTATGCTATGTTTAGTTGAGTATTATGTATGTTTAAATATGAGAAATGAGAACCTAGTATATGATAAGCTGATAAATGAGTTTTGAGCATAAACACATAAGCATGAGTTTCAATGAGGGAATTTTTAATGTATACATGGCATATTTTTGCATAAAGCTTTACAAATGATGTATGAGTCATACTGAGCATCAGGCAGCTAGGGGGCTGATCACCCTTTAGACGGTACTGTAGCATGAGCATTGCACACTACTATCGAGCCGGCACCTCCTTGCGAACAGATCGTACGATGAACCCCAGAATCAGGGTGGTGCATGCCTAACCAGACCAGTGGGGCTGGTTGTGAGCAGCCCGTGGGGGCATGAATCATAGCTCAGTAGAGCTGATTACTATATATAGCCCGTGGGGGCAGAGAGAAAACCCGAGGTTCCAGGGTTAAGGAACAAAGCACTTTGCCAGGTGAACCGCACGGGTAAGGGGTGCTATTTGTGGCGGGGATCCTGTTGCTAGTCACGCACCCGATGAGAGTACACCTACAGAAGGGCGACTGTAGGGTGGTACCTCAGAGGCATTACACACACAGCCCAGCATCATGAGATCTAAAAGCATATGTTGTGATATAAAAAGGGCCAATGGGCCAAATAGTTATCCCGAGGGAGATCTTACTTGAGATGCCAGTGGGCAGCAGATCCTGATGGGAGTCTTGGTTGTAGATAAAGAATGCATATCTTTATATTGTAATGCATGAAGTTTTATTTTAATGAGTTATCTTTCAGTGAAGAGTTATTATAGAGTATTCCAGTACTGATATGTTATTTGAAGAATAAGCTACATTTTATTTTATCTGATATCATGTTAAAAATGTACTTTGAGTGTACAAGTTAAATAGTTTCAGCATACGATTGAAATTAAGAGGTAATGGTTCTCTATTTCTCCATAGTTAGATGGTTATCCAGTCACTGGGACTTAGGTCTCATCCCTCTATGATTTAAATGTTCTTTCAGATCAGTGAGTATTTCTGCCAGGATCACAAGATAAGCAGGACGGACCCTTAGCTGACGAAGCTTGCTTGGATGCAAGAGTGTTTAAATGCTAGCCTTGTATATTGAGAGAGGTGGTTTGATAATTGTATTTTGTATATGGTAGTGTACAGTGGGATGTAATGATGTTTTAGACCTTTTTGGATATGAATACGAGACTTATGTTTTGGAGAAGATTATGAGTATGATGTGCACACTTAGGATTGTTAATGTCGAATGTGAATGTGATCTTGTAAACTGCCTGAGGAATGTCATGAAAAATATTATCTGAGCAGGTTGATGCTTAATATTGATTGGGTGATTTATGAATATAATTGAGATAAAAGTGAAAAGTTTTTAACAGGATTGTTTTCGTGTGTCTGCCACTTATGACAATTAGTTGGGGTTCTCTAGCTCTTTATGGAGCGCTACATAAAGACTAGTAAAACTCTATCCGATTTCCACAAGTGTGCAGGTGTGCTGTCGGTGGCCCCAGTGAGGGGGGAGCTGACACAAGACCTTTGATTATAACAATTAATTAGTCATAAAATATAACATATATGTAGAGGAACATACCTTAGTACTTGGTGAAGAAAGAAGGAAGCCGGTTAACCAATCTTTTCCACTAGGCGCCCAAGTGTTCGCCCTCCAATGGTGATCCACACAGAATTGGATCAAAGACATGCTCACGAACTTGATTTAAACCTCTTTTTGGCTTCTTGACTTCTTGGCTTGGCTCTTAGGACCCTTTTACACTTTTCTTAAGCCTAATAAAACTTGTATAGGCTAAGAAAAGAGTTGTCCTAAATTGACTAAGGCTTGTAGAAAGGGGAGAGGGGAGAGAGAAAACTCTTATCTTAACAAGGATTACTAAAAATTATCCAATGCAATCCATATGTGCCACCCCCTTTAAATAGTGAATGAGGAGACATCAAATGAAGGGATACAACCCATTTCACGTCCTTCTGAAAGGATATAAAATTTTTAAATTTATTTCAATTTAAATCAAGGACACATCGTTATAATTTTCTGCACCTTTCTCCCTACGCGTGCCACACTTGATGGGATGCTTTTTGGCATCCCATCTTAAATAAGATAGCCTCTGATTTTGCCATGTGTCAAGATAAGTTTCTCCATGTTTATATGGACTCTTAAATCCCTAAAAGATGTGCCTTCTAGTGTCTTAAATCAAAGGACTTTTAGATGCCTCTTGAAAATTCTGCACGCGCACAGTTTTTCTTCGAGAGTCCCATGTCTCTTGGACTCTATTAATTCAACCTTATCCAATACAATAACATCTAGATAAGGTTCTCCACGTTCAATGGACCTATAAATCCCAAAAAAAAAAAAAGATGCGCCTCCTAGTACCTTAAATCAGAAGGACTCTTAGGCGCCTCTTGAAAATTCTGCACGTGCATAGTTTCCCTTCGAGAGTCCTATATTTCTTAGACTCTATTAATTAACCTTTCAAATCCAATAAATAATTGATCAGGTTAGAGGTTATCCCAAATTAATTCAAAATTAATTTGGATCAATTAATTAAGCCGGTTCAAATCATTTCGACCCAATTGGAGCGATAGTTAGCCATATGTGCTAGCATGCTGATTGGCTAATAAATTGAATTAATTAATCTTATTAAAATAATTCTTTAACCAATCCCTTAGTGTGTGACCCATTGGGTTCCTCATCTAGCCAGCAGTAGGTTTAGGTTTAAGTTGATTTAGTTCGATTAGAAACTGACTAACCGAATTAGATCAAATCGTGCTAACCCTAGTTACCAATTTTGAACCATCTTTCAAATTGACTCATGATTGAATAAATTTAATTCATGAAAACCTACAAGGCAAGATTGACATCTAGCAATGTATCATGTCTATCTAGAAGATGAGAAATTTGATGAAATTACCAAAATGCCTTCAGTGGCAAGTTACTGTGCAATTCAATCCTTCGATCTTTCTTTATCCCGAATAAGTGATGGGTATGAAAAAAATGTTAAACCCTAACATTTATTCATTTGAATCTCAAATCAATAATAAAGACTCGATAAATGAAAAATTAGAAACATATTCTAATTTCATTTTGCTTTGATCAAAGAGTTCTTGAGTCATCATATGATGAGATTACATGGGATTACTTTCCTCTTTCTAGGAATGATCGATTCCTTGTTGACCTACTCATAACCTTCATACACAATCCTTTATATCCATGAACCCCCGTACATGACTAGCCATGAATGAGTATGAACTAAAACATAGATTCATGTGCATAAGATCTATGATAATCTCAGGTCTAAGGATCACTTGCACAACTCCCACTAAGAGAACTATCTTTTGACAAGTAAGTAAGATCTCCATAAGATATTCTCAATGTGGATCAATTTAGTGAACTCATACCCTAATGAGCATCCACATCCTTATATTAGTGTCTCTACACAAGTGGCTATAAGACCAACCATCCTCTTTATTGCGCATACATAGAATGCGTCAATCTTACCGGTATCATCGATCCCTGACTCGATGATCCTTCGACTGGGAACATTTTAGATTAGAGTTTTTTGGAACTTAGGTCTCATCATTATGAACTCATCATAACCTAATCCATTGCCCTAACCTTATGGGGTTCATCATAATCTTAATAAATATAAGACACAGCATATGATGAATCAAAAAAATTATTTTTTAATTGATAAAATATACATGAATTGAAAGAAGTTATAAAAATGCCCTTACATGATTGGCTTTTAGGGCACTACTCTTTCACAACCGACAGGTGTCAACCGTTGGATCGCGATCGCGATTGTGATTTGATCACCGCATCTCGATCCTTCATCCGATCGATCAACGATCAATTAATCTCAGCCCCTTATCTTGATCCGATCAGTCTCCACCATCGGATCCTCCTGATCTAGGAAAAATTTAAAGCCCCTCAAGCTCCTCGAAGTGCAAAGTGCGCCTACAAAGCGCCCATTGTACCCTTCGCACACGCGTGTGCGCGAGGGTGATGATACGCATCACCCTTAAGCTCTCTACTTGTAGTGAGCCTAAGAAACTTAAGCTTCAGGAAGTGGTTTCCATATAAGTAAACCTTCCTTTCTGATTTTTTCGTTGTGGGACTAAATGTCCCCGTAATTTCTCATTCACACACATAAGGAGGTAATGGGCTTTCAAGGCCTATTTTGGCCCATTACCCAATATACTTATCGAAAGAGAGGAACTCATTCGGTTGTTCATCCTTTTCTGACATTGGTGTATGCATGCCTATTAAAAGATTTGCTACTGTTGTATTCTGGAGGGTAGTCGCTCTGATCTTCTGCACCGAGATATTATCTTTGAGAGGCGCAAATCTATTTTTAAAGATAGTGCCATGTACACCACAGTATCTTCTAAAATAAATTCAAATAGATAATATCATCGGGGTATATCTTTTTTCTCGTCCTTAAGCAACAGTTTGTGCGTTAATTCACAAACGTGTAGAAATTAGCTTCTTATTTTCTTAAGGCAGCTTAAAGGAGATGGAAAGAGAGAGAGAGAGAGAGAGAGAGAGAGAGAGATAGATAGAAAAGAAACTAAGGTGACGATTTGCCCTGAATTAGCTGTCATTATTTTTATTTATATTAATTTAGAATTCTATAGCTTATCATTGATTTTGGTCATAATTTTATTTTTAGCCCCTAGCTGATTTGTAAGTGTATATAGAGTAATAATAGTGGTGCAAAGTGTTGAAAAAGTTTTAATTAAAAAAAAAGGGGACCCACGCTGGCATATGCTCGCAAGAGAGCGAGCGTTCGCAAGGCCATAAATGGTCATAATTTTAAAGCCTATGAACAGAGACTCAAAGATTCAAGATAAAGAAGAATTATTTTGAGTAGTCCTATGAATTATTTCATCTCATTTTATTTTTAATTTTATTAATTTTTTAAGCATCTAAAGGTAATTATTGGGTTGCACTTCCATACGAGCTCATCGTAAGAGGATTGGATCGAGTTGGGTCGTTGACCTTGGGGATAGATCGCCAACAACCTGTACGAAAGAGCGAAAAACTAATCCTTAGGGCAGTGTTTAACATGTCTCAGTCCTGACTTGATTCATATCTTTTTTTATTTTTTACTTTATTTATGAATTTAAATTTTTGTATTATATTTCTAGCAAGAAAGGATTTTTTACAAAGATAAAAAAATTTTCTAACACAAAGTTATATACCTAACCTTATATGTAAGGAATACCAGAGTTCCTTGGAATAAAGTTGAACTAATTGGATTAACCTTAGATACGTTATGATACACAATTATGTTAATTTAATAAAAATTACACATAATTTATGTGCTAATTTCTTAAGTTGCTGCAATATAGGGTCCAAACACAATGAAGGATGTTGTTATATGAAGGCCCTTAAAATTACTTCTGCTTGGTGTCAAGAGAGTTAAGTGATGTTTATTCCATACGGATTATTTTTCACTCATCTTGCTGCTAAGTTTTTTAAACTATATAAAAATGACTTAATTTTTAAAATTTCATGTTCAAAATCATTTTTAATAATTATTTATTAAAAATCTAAATATATTCTAATGATAATTATAGTTAAAACTTTTCAAGCCTCAAATGCATAAATCTATTAAATATATTATTTCTTTAATATTTTGAAACATCATAACTTATATAGAAGAGGGAATCTATTTTTTTTTTAAAAAAAATTAGATATATTTAGGCACTGAAAACATTCAAAAAGGGAAAGAGAGATATTCTGAACTAGAAATTAAGGTAAGACATAATACATCAAGAAAAAGGTTAATTATAAATCAATTATTTCTAGTGTCTTTGTTTTCTAATAATATCTATAATTAGACTTTTTCAAGCCTTGAATATATCTATATAATATATATTTTTAGAAAAGTTTAAAACATACTAAATTTCTACATAAGAAGGAATATCCATAAATTTTAAAAAAAAATTTATGTTTATACTCTAAAAGTTCAATAAAAAAGGGAGGGGAAATATTTCTAAATTAAGAAATTAAAATAGGACGAAATACAACAAGTAATTGAAAAAGTTAATTATAGAATAATTATTCCTAAATCTTTTTAAAATATAGGTTCTAATTAAATCATTCCAAACCTATAATTTGTAAAAATAATTCTTATTCATTTATTGCTACCTTTTCAACTACATTGGAATTTTAGGTATTAGTTAGAAATAAATGAAAGTGAAATTAAAATTTAACTCTTAACTTATGATTTAAAATATATTGGAAGCATATCAAGAAAAAAAATCATATCTTCTTTTTTTCCATGCTACAACAAAATATAACTTAAGTCAAATATATTAATTATTTTATGTACAATGACGTATGCTATGATGTGCATTCCATCAACTCCATTGTTTTTTTTTTTTGTTATAAGCGGGCGATCACATCACTCTGGCGTGAGTCAAACCCAAACTATCAGAGTACAAAATTTGATTAAAAATAACAGGACAAGGGACACCGACGTGCCATTCCCACTGTCCAGGATGGCGAGCGATCTTAGAAGCTACCCAATCAGCTGCAGCATTGGCTTCTCTATAAATATGATGAATCACAGAGGCACAAGTGGCCTGAAGAGAGATCCTGATATCTCTAATCAGGGAATTAAGAAGAGAATGAGAATCCCCATCATGTCTAATCCACCTAATGATCGACAGAGAGTCTCCCCTTAATGATCAACCTGTGATAGCCTAAACGACGAACAGCATAAGAGATGCCAGCCCAAGCAGCCTGGAGCTCCGCCATTGGGACCGAAATATCCATTGAGTTATGACCGCCAGCCGCAAGTAACTGACCCTTAGAGCCACATATAACAAACCCAGAACCAGCAATACGATCGGAGACAGAACCATCAAAGTTCACTTTGACGAAACCTGGGGGTGGGGGCTCCCAAGAGACAAAGACCGTAGAACGGTGCGCTGCCGGAGCAGTAGGGGAGTCCCAGTAACCAGGCCCATCAGAGTGAATGCCAAAATGACAGTGAGTGTACTCTCGGGCATGAAAGAGAGCACGACGGATAACCACCTGCGGAGCGGCCGTCTTCTCAGCAAAGACAATCTGGTTCCGAGTCAGCCAGATATGATAAGCCAAGTAGGCTGAAAAAATACCTTGGGAGCGGGGACCACTCTGGATAACTAAACGGATAGCATGAAGAAAAGAAAGCCGGGTAGGTCCATCATCCAGCAACCAAGGGGTAAAGTGGGTCAACTGCCAAATATGAGACGCACGAGAACAGTTAAAAATGACATTATCCACCGATTCATTGTACATCCCATATATCGAACAAAGTGGCAGAATAGAAAGACCGCGATCAGCCAAAAGGGAATAGGTAGGAAGACGATCCCACCTGAGCTTCCACAGAAAAAGCTAGACCTGGGATGAACTGGCAAATGCCAAATCCGAGCAACATCAGCTAGGCCCGACATCGAAGATCGAAAACTGGCAACCAGGTCCCTAGTGGGAGCACAAGGAAGACATGACTGATGCCAAAGTCTAATATCCGGGACAGCAGAAAGAGGAAGAGGCATAGCGAGGATCCTTTGCGCCAGCTCAGTCCCAAACAGCCGAGCCACCATTGGGGCATTCCATCCAGCATTCTTCTGGGAAATCAAAGATGAAACATGCAAAGAGGGTTCAACATCCGAACTAATGAAAGTTGGCCATCGAGAAAGAGGGAGATCAGCTATCCAAGTGTCCTGAATAACATCAACTGAGGTCCCATCCCCAATCATACAATGGATATCAAACATAACAGTAGGAGCTGCCTCGCAGATCGCATGTCACATGAAAGAACATCCCCTGGGGAAGCTGAAAGCTGAGTTAGAAGTCCTACCACTGTATCTACCTCGCATGACAAACTCCAGAAGCAATGAGGGTCCATCATGTATCTAGAGGCATGTCTCGCAATAACAGCATCACGACGGATCACCAATGACTGGATCCCAAGACCGCCCTCGGAAATAGGAAACAAACAATGTCCCAGGCCAATAGGTGAAGACCATGGCCCCCTGTATAGACGCCCAGAGAAAGTCCCGAATACATCTCTCTATCCGACGAAGGCAGGTAGTCGGGACCAAAGAATTGGATAACAAATAGAGAGGCAGCGAAGTAAGAATAGACTGGATCAGGGTAATGTGGCCCATCATAGAAAGACTCGAAACCTGCCAACGATCCAATCGAGCAGAAATCCGACGATCAAGGTCAACGAAATCCTGCCGATGGGGCTGCCGACTCGAAATTGGGATTCCGAGGTAGGTCAGGCGATCAGAGAAAGTGGAAATCCTAACAACCGAGAAATGGCAGCACGGCAGTGGGGAGGGGTCGATGGGCTGAAGCAGAGGGTAGATTTATGCAAGTTAACCCGCTGCCCCGAATTTCGGCCGTAAGACTGAATGATAGCAGAACAAGTGGCAGCATTCTGAACAGAAGCTGGGCTAAGCAGAATACAGTCGTCAACAAGAGAAGATGGGTAAGAGCAGGTCCATGGGGCCCAGGCATGTAAGGCTTCAACAAAGACGATCCAACCGCCTGGTGAAGAGCACGAGACAGGTCATCCGCACACAGCACAAAAAGGAACGGAGAGAGAGAGCATCCCTGACGGAGACCAATAGCAGAGGAAAAAAACTCCGTCGGACAACCATTAATAATAATAGAAAAGGTAGGCCCTTGAACACAAGCCATAACCCAATCGATGAAGAGGTCAGCAAACCCAAACACCCGAAGCATATGCCGGAGAAATATCCAACTCATCCTATCATAAGCTCCCTCCATATCTAACTGGACGGCCATAACAGACCGTCGGCCTGGGGCATGCTGGAGGTCATGCATAAACTCCTGGGCAATGAGAGCATTATCAGTGATACTACGCCCACGAATGAAAGCTCCTTGCTCTGGAGAGATAAGACGGGGAATCACCCCCTGCAACCGAGTAACCAGGATACGAGTGTAGACTTTATATAAGGTGGTACACAAGCTAATCGGCCTAAAGTGCTGGGGGAGAAGAGCATTAACTCTCTTTGGAACAAGGGCAAGAAAAGTCCTCTGCCAATTAGCAGGAATAGTTCTGGAAGAGAAAGCATGCTGAACAGCCAAAATAACATTCACCCAACAATGTCCCAGTAGAAGTGGAAGAAGAAAGGTGGAAAGCCATCCGGACCAGGAGCTTTGTCAAGACCCAAGGCCCAAACCGCAGCACGAATCTCCTTCGCCAGGACCTCCCGAGTCAAAATCCCATTATCACTCTCAGAAACCCTGCCAGCCCAAGTAGTAATAGGGGAAACAAAGGCAGACACCTCCGACCAACGAGACTGGAAGAAATGGAGCAGCTGCTCGCGAATAGCCCCATCATCCTCAAGGATGTTACCATCAACATCACTAAGCCGGCGGATCCGATTAGCAGCACGCCGAGCCACTGTGGCCTGGTGAAAGAACCTGGTATTCCGATCACCTTGCTGAATCCACTGAACCCGGGACCACTGCCTCCAATAAGTTTCCTACTGCAGAGCAAGGAATGATGCAAAGCCAAACTACTCCTGAGAGACTGCAGATTAGTGTCAGATAGATAACCCTCCGCATCCTCCTTAGCCTGAAGGGTAGAAATATCAGCTTCCACAACCTGGACTTGGTGTAATAGATCCCCCACCTCTCTTCTATGCCACCCTAAGAGCCTACGTTTAGTGAGCTCTAAGCGGCGAGAGAGACGGTAAGTAGAGTTCCCTCTAACTGGCGTACGCCACACCTAACTAATTAAGGACCGAGTCGAAGAATAACATGACCAAAACTGCTCAAACCGAAAAGGCCCCCGCCTGTGAGATGACACCTCAGTAGAGATGAGGAGGGGACAATGGTTTGACGCAATTCGAGGGAGATAAGAAGTAGTAGAGCCGGAAAAGGACTGCATCCAAGAAAAGGAGGCCAACGCCCGATCCAACCGCTCCCACACCCGAGCAGATCCACTACGATTATTGCACCAAGTAAACTGTGGCCCCGAAAAGCCCAGATCAAAAAGACCAGCTGAGGATATGAAAGAGCGAAACTCCCTGGAGTTCGGAGAATCCATAAATCGACGCCCCCCATGCTTCTCAGAAGCATCCACTATACAATTGAAATCACCAGCAATAAGAGTGGGGAGGCCCTGGCCTAACAAGGTAAGAATCTCAGACTAGAGACGACGCCGCTGGCGATAGTCAGTCTAGCATAGACACCCAGAAGCAACCAGGGTGGAGAGATTTCCTCCGAAATAACCAAGGCCACCTGCTGATGACTATGGTGAAAAGCATCGACTCGGATTGCAGGATTCCGCCAAAGAGCCATAATACCCCCTGAGAGACCATTAGCTTCCATAGCATAGGAAGACCAGTTACGGGAAACACGCCGCCGAAAGTGCTGAAGACTAAGACCCGAAAAATGAGTTTCCAACAAAACACTATATCAAAATGATAAATCTGCAAAAGCCTACCAAAGGAGGACCGAAAAGATGGTTTCAGTGCTCCTCGAACATTCCATATGAGGATCTTCATCAACAAAAAAAAAAGAAACCAGGTAACCTTAGGTCCCACCCTGAGTCCCAGACATTATCATGTCTGAAATGTCTCCGAATTAGTACACTGCACCTGGAGTCCCTGATCAGGCAACTGACACTCAACCTGATCATGGAGAGCCGCTGCTGAGCTGACTTCATGGGAGCAACTCCACTCTGGTCCAAAGGATGCGATCCGACTCCCCGAGTAAAGAAGGGGAAATGGCTAAGGCATCTTTCAGTGTAGAAAAGGCAATCTCATGAGCATCTTTACCCTGGGGAGGAGGATCAGCTTTCACAGATGGGCCCTTACTTAAAGAATGCACCCGGCCCTTGCCTTTCGAAGGCCTAGGGACATTCTTAGCCCACTGAACTCAGCTGCCCGGGCCCGTTTCAAGGAGGCTGGATTGGCATCCTCCCGGACCTTAGGACATCCGGCCCAACGATCCGAACCAATAAGAGTAAAAGGATTTACTGCTACTTTTCCATCCACCGACATCTGAGCTCCAAGCTGAGAATCAACATCCTTAGACATAGAGGGGGTCTCAGCCTCATCAGCAGAAGTTTTAGCCTTGAATTGGAATATTGAATCCGTGGTAAGCATCTTAACACTCTGATTAACTAGGGATTATTCTTCCTTCTTCCCTTGGAGACCTTCCGAGCACTTGGGAGAATAGCTACAATCAAAGAGTCCCCAGGATCAGCCACTGGAGCAGAAGAATGCCCAGATTCAGAATGAACAGTGACCGGCACGGACTGGGAGTCCCGGCACGGTCCCTTCTCATTCCTCCATCTTCCCTTGGAGACCTTCTGAACATTTGGGAGATTGGTTGCATTCAAAGAGTCCCCAGAATCAGCCACAGGAGTGAAGAAAGCTCAGTTTCAGCATGAATAGTGACCAGCACGGACTGAGAGTCCCGACACGGTCCCTCCTCCTCCAAATTCTCAGAGTGGATGATCACCACATTTGGCATAGAGGACGATGGTATAGTTCTACGCCTAGAGACCTTGGCCGGCTTCCTCCATCCCTCTTGATCTCCCAGAGCAACATCTTTGCCCTTGCTCGTCGACTCCTCAGCCACAGCCTTACCCGATGAGAGACCCAACATTCAGCAAGATAGGGGAAGGCTTCTGATGACGAGCACAGTCATCCAAGGGCCAAACAGTGGAGCCGCTGCAGAGGACCCCTGCTCTGGAGAAGATGAACACGGCCCAGATAAATGGATTGATCCACAGTTGGGGCATATACAATCAACGTGCTCATACATAAATTGCTGCCAGAAAGGGGATCCGTGACCTCTGAATCTCACCCCCGACCGGAGTGGCTTACACAAATCGACCCTGACACAGGCTCGAGCAAGCTTCCCCGGCGCTTCTCCTTCGTGGAAGCATCAGCCTCCACAAATTGTCCAGCCACCGACAAGATGCTTCGGAGTGTCTCCTCGTTCCAGTATTCAATTAGACGATTCGGGAGACGAATCCAAAGCAGTGCTGATCGCAAGGCATCTTCCGCAGGGACAAAGTCAGGCCGCCATGGCTCCACCGCTAGCGGTTGGCCATTAACAATCCAGGGCTGCAGCAGAGCAGCACTATGAGCAGCTGGGAGCTCAAATTTCAGCAAGATAGTTCGGTGGGCAAGAGAGATTGTGTAATCCAGCTAGCAAGGCCAGCCCGACGAAACTCCCTGAGCACCGCTTCCGAAGGAATCCATCTCGACAAAGACCGAGCAATCACTCCTGAAGCAGACCAATCCTCCGACTCTCAGTCAAGCACTGCCGTAGGAAGCTGGATGACCTCCGAAAACATCTGTTCCAAACCAGCAATTTTAGCAGGGGACGGCGACGGAGCCGACCAGGAGAACACGATGTCCACTCTCCGTCATGACGCGCTCCGCTGACGGAAAGACCATCCCTACCGGATGGGAGAACCGTACCACTGTCGGCCATCTCCAGGGAGTCACCGGAGACAGCAGCACCGCCGAAGATCAAGACGATGACAGTTCACAGCACTAATCTTAAAGCAGATCCAAAGAAGAGAACTAAACACCCGCTCACATGATTCTTAAAGTACTCACTTAGCGTGTAGTGAAACGATACCTTTCGATAACTCCATTGTTTAGTGTATCTTGCTCTCTCTCTCTCTCTCTCTCTCTCTCACACCACACACACACACACTAATCACCTAATTTTATACACAATTCCATCTTATGTCAATAATTTGTACTTCACACCCACATCATCAATTATCAATGTATATAAATAAAAAAGAAACAACAGTCACCTCTACAACTTTCATAGGATTAATTGAAATTTTTTATTTTATTGATATAGATAAAAAGACATAAAATTGGCATTAGTTCACCTAGCTTAGGAGAAATACAAATGAGAAAATGAATCTAAACAACTGCAAAATAAATCTTGCTTGTTCCATAATGCACCAAACCAAACATCTATTATCATACATTATAATGCAACATGTTGTCACGAGAAATGTAATGGTCTAAACTAATATTTTAAAAATTGAATCAAATTGGTTGATTAAACTAGTTTAACAGAAAATTGGTCATTAGTTCGGTTTAATTTTATTGTTTAAAATTGCTTTTATATAACTCAATAAAAATCAAAACCAGTTCAATCCTAATTTTTAGACTCTTAATTTTAATAAATAAATAAAAATTAAAATAATATATGAGTAATTAAGAGAGAAAATTTGTATCCAAGTGTTCATTATGGGTTCGAATCTCATAGCTAGCATATTTTTATATTTTGATAAATAAAATTAGAATTAATTTTTTTAGATTTTTAATTTTTTTATTTAAAAAATATTTATATTTTATTATTATTATTAAATTTAAAATTAATTATAATATTATTTGGTTCAATTAAATTTATTTATTTAAATAAATCGAGTGATTTATAATCTAAACATCAAGTCGATTCGTTAGATCAATGAGAATGTCACTTAGCAGCAAATGATTCAACTTTTTTTTTATTTAAAAAAAAGGGAGGAGGGGCAATAAGAAGGATAAGAAGAAGAAGAAGAAAAAAAAAAAAAAAAAAAAAGGGCAAATGAAGACGATGCAAGGTTGAGTAATTTAAAAACATGAAGGATGGCTTGCAAGAAAACGGAGGCAGAACAGAAGAAGCAGCGGCACGACTCCTCGAAGCCAGCAACGGTCCGATCCAGCTGTCCCCAGCGGAAGAGGCGAAGAAGGGCGACGCTCGCGTTGGGAAACGCCCGCAAAAGAACAAGAAAAAGGATCGTCGGCCAGCGGGAAGGGGAATGAATGCATGCCGCGTTCCTATAAAATAAACTCTCTCTCTCTTGTTTTTTTTTTTTTTTACTTTTTACTTTTACCGAATGGACCCTGTACTTTGAGCAAGATGGGAAACGACGGGAATCGTGATGAGATGCGCCCTTTGGACGACGGCGGCGGCAACGGCTCTAAGAGGCCCAGCTGTGAGGTCCCTCATGGTATTATGGCATGAGTCACGTTGTATGGTGACGTGGCTGACGTAGCATAAGGATAATTATGATAAAATTAAAATTTTAAGGTGATTCTTTGATCAAGTCAGTCCTTACCTTCTTTAGTCGGCTTCGCTTGGCTTCGATATCTTTAAGTTGGTTAAGTCGGTCTTAACCTTTTTTGATCGATCTCGCTTGGCCCCAGTATCTTTAAGTCGATCAAAGTTGATCTTGATCTTCCTGATCGATCCTGCTCGGCCTCGATATCTCTAAGTCGGCTAAGTCGGCTCCGACCTTTTCTAGTCGGTTCCGTCCCGACATCTTCAGATCTATCGAGTCGGTCCTGCACAACCTCGACGCCCTCAGAAGAGTCGAGGCTGTCTCAAGTCGGCCCCAGAACTGTCCTAGCTATTCACGCCACCATCCTTCTGACCCGCGCCGCCTGGCATCCCCAGGCCCAACTACCCATTAGCCACGCCGCTGATGGGACTAGACCTAACTACCTGTCAGTCCCACTGACTGATGGGATGTAGCTCACCAACTGCTATTTTCCCCTCTTCAATGGGACAGGACCAACCAACCAGCTCAAATTCACGCAACTCCACGAACCCCGCCAACATTTCTTTCTTACGAAACTTCACGTGGTTGTGCAAGTGTCAACCCCCTATAAAAGGGTAAGTCTACTCAGGAACAAGATACGAAAACTCATACACTCGCTACCTTGATACTCAAAAAGGGATTTCCCTCTTTTTTGAGGACTCATCTTTTTTCCAGAGCTCGTCTGAGCTCTTTCTTAGCTGTGATCTCGGTTACTGGCTTGAACGTCGGAGGGTTCCCACCGAAGCACCTCCGGTCTTGAAACTTTTTACAGGTTATCTGAGGCATGAAACCACGGATTAAGCAGCTTTCTTCTCCCGATGTTTAAGATCGATGATCATGCGTCATAACATAGCATTAACTTCCAATAAGTTGGGACTTTCATCTCGTTTCAGTTTCTTATTAGAGAATATAATTCTTTTATTTATAATAAATATTATTTTTTCAATAAGTTGGGACTTTCATCTCGTTTCAGTTTCTTTATTAGAGAATATAATTCTTTTATTTATAATAAATATTATTTTTAAGAACGAAAATAAGTGATATTTTTTTTTTCAAAAAAAAGGATTTAGAAGATCACTGGAAATGAAAGACTTGGTGGTCAAGCACGGTAGATTTGATAATTTGGCCTACTTACTGAGCCTTCGGTTCAATGATTTTTTTCTCTCTGGCTGGTCTTCTCCGCGGCTGACAACGTAGTTGGTGAGCCGACGGTCATCTTTCCGCATGTGAAGTACCTCGGTACGTCTTAGGAATGGAATTCTTTTTAGACTTCTTGGCCCCCAAAACTGCACCAATTTTTTTTTTTTTTTTTTCTTTTTTGTGATGGCTTCGGAAACTGTGGTCCACGCTTGAAGGTTTTATGCTCCAATTGGAGAAGTGGTAGAACCCAATTGATGGTACCGATTGATGACGCCAAGCCATTATTCTTAAACGTCGAGAAAGATAGATGTTCTTCTTTTTGAAGTCCTGCAAGAAAAGTTTCAGGAATCGATGGCATCGATGGGGATCCTTCGACGATCAAGTCAGTTGCTTGGGCACAGACAAAGAACCGCTCCAGCCAAGAGGAGCTGAGACGGTTAGGGTTTTTGCTGGGAGGAAGAAAGCTCAGAAAAACCAGAGTTTAGATGCCACTTACAGCGCTAGCTCATATCCTTATATTTGTCCGAATACCTTCTCTTACAATCTGAGGAGATCGCCTTTGTACCATGGCTACACGTGCCGGAGACATTCCTGTACTGCTTGTTGACGTGACATCATACGTGTCCAGCGGCCGCAAAGGCATGCAGTGCGCGCCGCCGGCTGACGAGACCGAGCACAGTTGCGAGTGGCAGCCTACCGTACACCGTAGCAAGGCATGGCCGTGTACAGGGACATGCAATTCCCCATACGCCGTTATGATGTATGGCCCTCCGTAACGGGGCGGGACAATCACGGATGTACTGAGAATCACGTGTGAGTACCACACGGCTTGGGACTGTCGTTTTCCTTGGCGGTTAAGTTGCATGCTAATTGCTGACGACGTTCCCACCAAGACCGGAGAGGGTCCAAGGGGAGTGCAAGTGCTAGAGCACCCCGAGAAATGATGACTCCATCCCCCGACCCCGAGGGGGTCCCGGGGATAGGGAAGTGACAGTGCACCCCGAGACCGGTGGGGGCCTCGGGGTTAAGAAATGATGACCCCACCCCCGACCCCGAGGGGGTCCCGGGGGTGGAGGATGACAGTGCACCCGAGACCGGTGGGGGCCTCGGGGTTAAGAAATGATGACCCCACCCCCGACCTCGAGGGGGTCCCGGGGGTGGAGGTGTGACAGTGCACCCCGAGACCGGTGGGGGCCTCGGGGTTAAGAAATGATGACCCCACCCTCCGACCCCGAGGGGGTCCCGGGGGTGGAGAAATGATAGTGCACCCCGAGGCCGGTGGGGGCCTCGGGGTTAAGAAATGATGACCCCACCCCCGACCCCGAGGGGGTCCCGGGGGTGGGGAAATGACAGTGCACCCCGAGGCCGTGGGGGCCTCGGTGTTAAGAAATGATGACCCCACCCCCCGACCCCGAGGGGGTCCCGGGGATGGGGAAATGACAGTGCACCCCGAGGCCGGTGGGGGCCTCGGGGTTAAGAAATGATGACCCCACCCCCTGACCCCAAGGGGGTCCCGGGGGTGGGGAAATGATAGCGGCTGCCGTTACCTTTTCTGACGACACTGGGATCAGTCATATCAGATGCCCCTCGCCCCTGGGGCAAAGCGGGTCCCACCGCTGAGGCTCAAGGGGCGTTCTCCACGTGGCTGATCCCCGGCCATGCCTTTTATGCGGACGGTACGGGGAACGTAAGGAGGCGGCCCTCCGTACACTGTGCCAGCCACGATCACCTTCGAGAATGAGGACTGGCTCTTCGGGGTCTGCGCAAAAGGCGCATCATCATTTCCTCTCATTATGGCGACGTCAGCTCGGTCCCACCACTGGCTGGGGGCGTGCCGCACAATGCGCTGGGGCATTCCTCGAGGCGAGCCGGCGTATGGCAAAGAGCCGCGTGGCCGACGAGACATGGCGGGACGTTTTGAAAACCCAATAAAGCTAGGTGAGGGGGGGGTGAACTGACGCCACACCGCCTTTGCCGTCGTCTTCTTCCTTGCTTGCTTTCCAATTTCTCCCGCAGTCCGCGAGCCCGTGCCCGGTTTTCTTTGCCCTCCCAGGTTAGCTTTTCTCGTCTTAGACTTTCTTCTCCACTCATGAGTTCACCCTCTTGGACCTCGGAGGACGGTTCTGAGGACCGTCCTCCCTCTACGAGGCGCCACATTTCTCCCACTCCTTCTCCCCCATTTGAATGGTCCTCTGACTCAGAGGACCGCGTCCCTCTGGCCCGGCGATGGGTCACCGGTGGAGCCCCATCGAGGGGCGCCGGCTGGGGGCCGGGACCTCCTCGAGGGCGGAGGAGTCCCCAGAGGGGACGACCTCCTCAATGACGCAGTCGGACCTGGAAAGGATCCGGGCCCGCTATAGGATCCCCCAGGAGATCGAATTATTCCCGCCAACCCCTGACGACCGGGTCATCTCCTCCCGACCCGGTCGAGTAGCTCTCTACGAGATCTGCCTACAGGCAGGTCTTCGTCCCCCTTTTCACCCTTTTTTTGTTAACCTCCTCGACTTTTACTCCTCGACCCCCTCCCAGCTAGTCCAAATTCTTATCGTGTAATTAGTGCTTTCATCATTCTCTGTCACCGTCTAGATGTCACCCCTAGGATTAGCTTATTTTGTAACTTCTATTCTCTCTGAGCCCAAAAGGGGTGGTGGCTGTTCCAGCCCCGACCCAATAGGGTTCTGAAGCTCCTTCTACCTTTATCGATCAAGGGGTGGAAACCCCGCTTCTTCTTCGCCAACGTCGACCAAGTCCGGCCCCGATGGGGAGACCCCGACCTCCGAGGGAACGCCGTGGCTGTTCAGCCTGGGGACCGGGAGGCACTGGGGCTGCTGTTGGCCAGCGAAATTCCCCGATACACCTTGCTGTTATCGGAGGATAATCTGGAGTCGGCGGGCCTCATCTCTCACCGGGGTAAGCCTTCTCCATACTTAGCCAAAAATTCTGCCCCTTTGCTTCCTCTTTTTCTTCTCTCTTTTTTTTTTTTAACTGTTCTAAAAGTACAACTTGTGCCACGCAGCGATGAAGATTCCGGTCGCAAGGTTGGTGAAAGCCGCCTCCAAGAAAAGGGCCCGGGAAGGGCCATCCAGGGGGCAGCAGGCCCCGGCCCCAAAACGCCCGGTAGTCCGGGCCTCTCCTCCGGTGCCAGTTCCTCCACCCCCGGCTCCGCAACACGTCCCGGCCGTCCCAGAGGTCGACCTCATAGCTGATACTCCGCCGGAGGTGGGAGCCACAGTGGGAGCCACCGCCGAAGAGCTAGCAGCGGAGGCGTCCGTGCCAACTGAAGAGCTCCCGGCCCCCGGGAGATCGACTCCACCAGACGCCGCCAGGGACTGGGGTGAGGGACCATCCTGCCCCGCGAGTCCACTCCCCGAGGGGCCGCTTAGAAGCGGCCCACGCACAGAACCGGGGACATCCAAGACGGCGAAGGGAGGCGAGGGCGCATCCAGGCTGCCCCAAGACTCCCTGAGCGACGGTCGTTGGGCCGAGCAGGTCCTGGGTCCAATTTTTGACCCTAGGATCATTGAGGGCCTCAGCCAGCAGAAGGCAGGTGCGTTCTTCCGGGACTCCTACGCCGCCGTCGTCAGGGTAAGCAATCTTTTCGCTTTTACCCTCCATTATACACACATATACACTTTATTTTGCTGACCTGGGGCTTACGCGTGCAGATTGCGCACTCCCTGAAGGCTGCCAGGGAGGTAATCCATGGGGGAAAGAACCTTCTGCGGGAAACGCAGAAGGAGATTGAGGAGGCCCAGCGCCGTGCGGAGGCGGAGAAGGCGCTGGAGGCAGTCAAGGACACCTGCGAGCGAGGTGAGGGCCGCCATGAGCCGAGCGGAGATGGAGGCCGACCGTACGCGCGCAGCGCTTTCTCAAATGATGAGGCTGTGAGCGCGGTCATGGCCAGAGATATGCATATCTCTGAGCTGACCTCAGCTCTCTGGGAGGCCGAGGACCGGGCGGGCGCGGCAGCGGAAGAGGCAAGAGCGGCGAGGGAGGAGGCAAGAGCGGCGAGGGAGGCTGAAAGGATTGCGGTGGAGGCCCTTGCTGCAGAAAAGACCCGAGCCACTGGGCTCGTAGAGGAATACAAGGCATCTGGGCATTTTGTAGATGACCTGGCCGAAGCTTCGGCCTCCGTATTCCTTGACGGGTTCCAGTACGGCAAGGAGAAGGTAGCCAGAGATCTGAACTTCCCCCGGGCCTTGGAGGTCGAACTAGAGCGGTTGTCAGACTCGGCCCCTTCTGACGACGAGCCCGCACCGGCCGAGCCATGAGCTCGCGCTTGTAACTTTGCTTTTTCCCTTGTTTTTTGTAAACCCGACAACGTCGGCGTTTTGTAGTTCTTTTCAGTTAATGAGAATACTTTTTCGAAATAATTTCTGAATTGTCGTTGACTTCATTGATTTGATAAGTAGCCTCATGATTCCATTAGTTCTGATAGTTCCAGGGGACACCTCCCAACCGTTTGAACCCGAAAGTTAGGGCTAGGTACAGTTGGATTCTAGGAGTGGAAACGCCCTCGGTCAAAGATTAGGCAGGTAGGCCCCTCGGAGCTTACCGGCGCAACACCTGTCGAGCACTGGACCTTGTACTAGGTTGGTGCGTAGCTCTTGATGCCTGCGGGAATTAGCTTTCATTCGACCGGCAGGACCTTGGACCGCCGGGTGTCGGGGCCTGGTTGTGAAGAGCTGTTGGTGCACCACTCCGCGAGCAGCTCGCTGGGCTTTGTGCCTGGCTAGTGCAGGGCTTTGAGTGCCGGCGGGGCGCCGGGCTTTTGTTGTTGAGAGCCAGTGGCACACTGCTCTGCCAGTGGTACACTGGGCTTTGTGCCTGGCTAGTGCAGGGCTTTGAGTGCCGGCGGGGCACCGGGCTTTTGTTGTTGAGAGCCAGTGGCACACTGCTCTGCCAGTGGTACACTGGGCTTTGTGCCTGGCTAGTGCAGGGCTTTAAGTGCCGACGGGGCACCGGGCTTTTGTTGTTGAGAGCCAGTACACACTGCTCTGCAGTGGTACACTGGGCTTTGTGCCTGGCTAGTGCAGGGCTTTGAGTGCCGGTGGGGCGCCGGGCTTTTGTTGTTGAGAGCCAGTGGCACACTGCTCTGCCAGTGGTACACTGGGCTTTGTGCCTGGCTAGTGCAGGGCTTTGAGTGGCAGCGGGGCGCCGGGCTTTTGTTGTTGAGAGCCAGTGGCACACTGCTCTGCCAGTGGTACACTGGGCTTTGTGCCTGGCTAGTGCAGGGCTTTGAGTGCCGGCGGGGTGCTGAGCTTTTGTTGTTGAGAGCCAGTGGCACACTGCTCTGTCAGTGGTACACTGGGCTTTGTGCCTGGCTAGTGCAGGGCTTTGAGTGCCGGCGGGGCGCCGGGCTTTTGTTGTTGAGAGCCAGTGGGAGTGCCGACGGGGCGTCGGGCTTTTCTGCGAGTGCCAACGGGGCGTCGGGCTTTTCTGTGAAAATTTAGATAGCTAAAATTGACTCTCGTTAATATTGAACAAAGGGCGAAAACCCAAGCGAACACAGGGATGTTGCTTAATCATGAAAGAAGAAATACATTACTGATAATACCGACGGAGGTTATCCGCATTCCACGTCCTAAGGAGTAGCGTCCCATCAAGTTCTTCAATTTTATAAGCTCTGTGGCGGAGCGTCTCGGTGATCCGGTAAGGCCCCTCCCAGTTAGGGGCTAGCTTGCCTCCCTCAGTTGGCTTCGAGATCTCAGCCCGTCTAAGGACTAGATCTCCTGGCAGGAAAGTCCGGGGGCGCACGCGGGCGTTGTAGTATTTCGCGGCCCGTTGCCGGTAGGCTGCCATTCGAAGCCGTGCTCGGTCTCGCACCTCCTCCACCAGGTCGAGGTTGGCTCGCAGTTGGTCGGGGTTACCTTCCTTGCTATAGGCTTCTACCCGGGGACTGGGTGCACCGATCTCCACTGGAATAACAGCCTCAGAGCCAAAGACTAAGCTGAATGGCGTTTCGCCGGTGGGGGTTCGCGGCGTTGTATGATAAGCCCACAGCACGCTGGGGAGCTCTTCCACCCATCGCCCCTTGCAGCCATCTAGCCGAGACTTCAGTCCCTGGAGGATGATTCGGTTGGTCACTTCAGCTGCCCCGTTGGTTTGAGGATGCCCGACGGAGGTGAACTCTGACAGATACCCAGCTCGGAGCAGAACTCCCGAAAGGCGCATTGTCAAACTGCCGGCCATTATCAGTGACTAGTGTGCGCGGCAGCCGAACCGACATATGATTGACTTCCAGAAGAAAGATCTCACTTTGCTCTGGGTAATCTTGGCCAGAGCCTCAGCTTCAACCCACTTGGTGAAGTGGTCCACCGCCACCAAGAGGAACCTCCGCTGCCCGGAGGCCGGAGGAAATGGACCCAAGATATCCATGCCCCACTGGGCAAAGGGCCAAGGTGCCACCAGGGGGGTCAGGTGAGATGTCGGCTGCCGCTGGATATTGGCATGACGTTGGCAGCTATCACACTTCTTGACAAGCTCGGCCGCGTCCTCCTTCATCGTCAACCAAAAGTACCCTTGGCGCAGGGCCTTGTAGGCTAGGGCTCTGCCCCCCAGATGACTCCCGCATACACCTTCGTGGATCTCCCTGAGGATATAATCTGACTCGGTTGGCGCCACACACCTGAGGACCGGGTATGAAAAGGATCTCCGATAAAGCTTCCCGTCCATCATCAAGAATCTCGGGGCCCTTCGCCTGAGCAGCTTGGCCTCAGCGGGTTCTCGGAGAGTGCCGTCGATCAAGTACCGGACGTAGGCGTCCATCCAGGAGGGCTCCTGCTCCACTGGCAACGCTTCATCCGCGACCTCGATGCTTGGGACTTGTAGGTGCTCCACGTATGTCCTTCCTAGCATCCCGTCGACCGAAGTGGCCAAACGGGACAGCGCGTCAGCCCTGGCATTCTCCGCTCTGGGGATATAGCTGACGCGGAAGTAAGAAAAATGAGACGCCTGGGACCGCACCTTGCTCAAGTAGCAGGACATGGTTGGGTCCCTAGCCTCGTACTCCCCGGTGATTTGTCCAGAAATGAGTTGAGAGTCTGTGAAGGCCCTCAAGCGCCCCGCGCCCAGCTCCTCAGCTAATCTCATCCCCGCCAGCAGGGCCTCGTACTCCACCTGATTATTGGTTGCCGGAACTAAAATCTGAGAGCATACTCCACCACGTCTCCCTCCGGGCTCGCGAGAATGAGTCCGACTCCGCTCCCTTGAGAGTTTGCCGCTCCATCTACATGCAGGATCCAGTCCTCCACCTCCCAGATGAGGGAGGGTCCACAGGCTCCTCCGGTCGCGTCTCCTCCGCGTCCTTCTCGATCCAGGAGCACTCAACTAGGAAGTCCGCCAATACCTGGGACTCATGGCCGCCCTCGGCCGGATGGACAGGTCGAACTTGCTTAACTTGATGGCCCATTTAGCCAACTGGCCGGAGGTGTCGGGGCGAGACAAGATAGCTCGTAAGGCCGTAGGCACTGAGTAAAGACCACCAAGGCGAAGATAATCTTCTCAGTTTTTGAATACCTAGTCTCAGCGTCATGGAGTACTTTACTGGTATAATAGATTGGCTTCTGGGCTGCGTCAGCATCCACGCGCACAAGCACGAAGCTAACCGCCTCGGGGGAAGCCAGATACAAAAAGAGCTCTTCTCCATTTTCAGGCTTGGACAGCAGTGGGGGAGTGGAGAGGAACTGCTTTAATTCTTCAAAGGAGCCCTGACACTCTTTCGTCCACTCGAAGCCGTTGATCCTGTGTAGCGCCTTGAAGAAAGGTAGGCACCTCTCCGCCGACCTTGACATGAAACGACTCAAGGCCGCCATTCTCCCCGTCAGGCGCTGCACCTCCTTCTTGTTGGCCGGAGGCCGCATCTCCAAGATAGCTCTAATCTTGTCGGGGTTGGCTTCGATCCCGCGCTGGGATCACCATGAAACCCAGGAACTTGCCGGCTGCTACTCCGAAAGCACATTTATGGGGGTTGAGCTTCATCCGGTACCGGCGCAGATTGTTGAAAGTCTCCTCGAGGTCCGCTACATGGTCCTCTGCATTGGTGCTCTTGGTCAGCATATCATCCACATATACCTCCATGTTGCGCCCCAGCTGATCCTCAAAAACCTTGTTCATTAATCTTTGATAAGTAGCCCCGACGTTTTTCAGTCCAAAGGGCATCACCCTGTAACAGTAAATTCCCTTCTCCGTGACAAAGGAAGTTGCTTCCTCGTCCGCCGGGCTCATCTTGATTTGATTATACCCCGAGAACGCATCCATGAAACTGAGCATTCCGTGCCCGGAGGTGGCGTCTACCAGCTGGTCAATTCGGGGCAGCGGGAAGCTGTCCTTGGGACACGCCTTATTGAGGTCGGTGAAATCCACACACATTCTCCAGCTTCCACTGGCCTTGCGCACCATCACGACATTCGCCAATAGTCGGGGTAGCGCACCTCACGGATGTGGCCAGCCGCCAGTAGCTTTCGTACCTCCTCGTCAACAGCCTTCTGCCACTCTGGGGCGAAACTCCTTTTCTTCTGTCTGACGGGCTGGCACTCCGGCTGAATATTGAGCTGATGTGTAATCACCTCCTCCGGGATCTCGGGCATGTCGGACGCAGACCATGCGAAGACGTCGGCGTTGGCCCGCAGGAAGGTAAGGAGCCGGTGACGAGCCTCATCTGGAAGTGAGGCTCCAACGCGAACTGTCTGCATGGGACCCTCCCCGAGGGGGAAAGTGAGCAGCCGCTCGGCTGGTTCCCCCCTCCTCTCCAGGTCTCGTGGGTCAAGGGCCTCAGATGTTGGTGCAGATGGCGGTGCAGGGGCTGCCTCCTGGGGACTAGGGGCCAAGTGATAGCAAAGCGCCGGTAGGCTCTGCTCTCCTCGCATCTCGCCGACCCTCCGCTAGTTGGGAACCTCACAAGGAGCCGCTTGGTAGATATGACGGCATCCAAGAGGTTGAGTCCGGGCCTCCCGAGAATCGCGTTGTACGCCAGGGGCACACGGACCACCAAAAATTTTATAAGGACAGTGCTTTGGCATGGAGCCGTTCCAGCCGTCACGGGAAGAGTAACTTCCCCCTCGACCTCACTGAATCTCCTGTGAATCCCATCAAAGGCGTGGCGACAGGTTGAAGTTGATCATGCGACAGATTCATACGAACAAAGGCATCGTAATTTAAAACATCCACGGAACTTCCACTGTCGACGAGGATTCTTTTTACAGGGTGTTTAGCAATCGTCATGGATACGACGACGCTATCATTATCATTATTTACAACCCCCTCAGGTCCTTTTCAAAAAAAGGAATTACAGTTTCCACTCCCCCTCTCCCCTTGGTCTCTTCAATGGGCCTCCTGCCCCCCAGGAAATCATCGCCACTGTCTTCTCCGTCGGGGCATTATCAATCACGGCGGCGCAGGTGCTGATGGACCAGGAGCCCCGGGTTGTTCCTTTGGACAAACTTCCCCAGATGGCCTCGCTGGATGAGGTCTTCAATGGCTTTCTTCAGCTGCCGGCAATCGTCGGTGTTGTGGCCATGGTCCTGGTGGTAGCGGCAGTAGAGATTTTTGTTCCGGAGAATCTTCGGGTTGATGGGAGGAGGGCGTTGCAGATAGGGCTCCCCTTCGATCTCGAGCAGGATCTGGGATATTGGGGCAAGTAGTGGGGTGTAAGGCCCGTCTCTCGGTGCAGGAGGTCGAGGACGGTTGTGTTGAGAAATTATTAAAACATAATTGCCCCA
>UESW01001880.1:0-33976 GCA_900491605.1 Calamus simplicifolius | reverse complement strand
GATCAAGTCAGTTGCTTGGGCTCAGACAAAGAACCGCTCCAGCCAAGAGGAGCTGAGGCGGTTAGGGTTTTTGCTGGGGGAAGAAAGCTCAGAAAAACCAGAGTTCAGATGCCACTTACAGCGCTAGCTCATGCCTTATATTTGTCCGAATACCTTCTCTTACAATCTGAGGAGATCGCCTTGTACCATGGCTACACGTGCCGGAGACATCCCCTGTACGCTTGTTGACGTGACATCATACGTGTCCAGCGGCCGCGAAGGCATGCAGTGCGCGCCGCCGGCTGACGAGACCGAGCACAGTTGCGAGTGGCAGCGAACCGTACGCCGTAGCAAGGCATGGCCGTGTACAGGGACATGCAATGCCCCATACGCCGTTATGAGGTATGGCCCTCCGTAACGGGGGGGGCAATCACGGATGTACTGAGAATCACGTGTGAGTACCACACGGCTTGGGGCTGTCGTTTTCCTTGGCGGCTAAGTTGCATGCTAATTGCTGACGACTTCCCCACCGAGACCGGAGAGGGTCCCAGGGGAGTGCAAGTGCTAGAGCACCCCAAGAAATGATGACCCCACCCCCGACCCCGAGGGGGTCCCGGGGGTGGGGAAGTGACAGTGCACCCCGAGACCGGTGGGGGCCTCGGGGTTAAGAAATGATGGCCCCCCCCCGACCCCGAGGGGGTCCCGGGGGTGGGGAAATGACAGTGCACCCCGAGACCGGTGGGGGCCTCGGGGTTAAGAAATGATGGCCCCACCCCCCGACCCCGAGGGGGTCCCGGGGGGGGAAATGAGTGCACCCCGAGACCGGGGGCCTCGGGGTTAAGAAATGATGGCCCCACCCCCGACCCCGAGGGGGTCCCGGGGGTGGGGAAATGACAGTGCACCCCGAGACCGGTGGGGGCCTCGGGGTTAAGAAATGATGGCCCCACCCCGACCCCGAGGGGGTCCCGGGGGTGGGAAATGACAGTGCACCCCGAGACCGGTGGGGGCCTCGGGGTTAAGAAATGATGGCCCCACCCCCCGACCCCGAGGGGGTCCCGGGGTGGGGAAATGACAGTGCACCCCGAGACCGGTGGGGGCCTCGGGGTTAAGAAATGATGGCCCACCCCCCGACCCCGAGGGGGTCCGGGGGGGGGAAATGACAGTGCACCCCGAGACCGGTGGGGGCCTCGGGGTTAAGAAATGATGGCCCCACCCCCGACCCCGAGGGGGTCCCGGGGGTGGGAAATGACAGCGGCTGCCGTTACCTTTTCTGACGACACTGGGATCAGTCATATCAGATGCCCCCTCGCCCCTGGGGCGAAGCGGGTCCCACCGCTGAGGCTCAAGGGGCGTTCTCCACGTGGCTGATCCCCGGCCTCGCCTTTTATGCGGACGGTGCGGGGAATGTAAGGAGGCGGCCTTCCGTACACTGTGCTAGCCACGATCGCCTCGAGAATGAGGACTGGCTCTTCGGAGTCCGCGAAAAGGCGCATCATCATTTCCTCTCATTATGGCGACGTCAGCTGGGTCCCACCACTGGCTGGGGGCGTGCCGCACCACGCGCTGGGGCGTTCCTCGAGGCGAGCCGGCGTATGGCAAAGAGCCGCGTGGCCGACGAGACATGGCGGGACGTTTTGAAAACCCAATAAAGCTAGGTGAGGGGGGGGGTGAACTGACGCCACACCGCCTTTGCCATCGTCTTCTTCCTTGCTTGCTCTCCAATTTCTCCCGCAGTCTGCGAGCCCGCGCCCGGTTTTCTTTGCCCTCCCAGGTTAGCTTTTCCCGTCTTAGACTTTCTTCTCCACTCATGAGTTCACCCTCTTGGACCTCGGAGGACGGTTCTGAGGACCGTCCTCCCTCTGCGAGGCGCCATATTTCTCCCACTCCTTCTCCCCCATTTGAGTGGTCCTCTGACTCAGAGGACCGCGTCCCTCTGGCCCGGCGACGGGTCACCGGTGGAGCCCCATCGAGGGGCCGCCGGCTGGAGGCCGGGACCTCCTCGAGGGCGGAGGAGTCCCCAGAGGGGACGGCCTCCTCAATGACGCGGTCGGACCTGGAAAGGATCCGGGCCCGCTACAGGATCCCCCGGGAGATCGAATTATTCCCGCCAACCCCTGACGACCGGGTCATCTCCTCCCGACCCGGTCGGGTAGCTCTCTACGAGATCTGCCTACAGGCAGGTCTTCGTCCCCCTTTTCACCCTTTTTTTGTCAACCTCCTCGACTTTTACTCCTTGACCCCCTCCCAGCTAGTCCCGAATTCTTGTCGTGTAATTAGTGCTTTCATCATTCTCTGTCACCGTCTAGGTGTCACCCCTAGGATTAGCTTATTTTGTAACTTCTATTCCCTCCGAGCCCAAAAGGGGTGGTGGCTGTTCCAGCCCCGACCCAATAGGGTTCTGAAGCTCCTTCTACCTTCATCGATCAAGGGGTGGAAACCCCGCTTCTTCTTCGCCAACGTCGATCAAGTCCGGCCCCGGTGGGGAGACCCCGACCTCCGAGGGAACGCCGTGGCTATTCAGCCTGGGGACCGGGAGGCGCTGGGGCTGCTGTTGGCCAGCGAAATTCCCCGATACACCTTGCTGTTATCGGAGGACAATCTGGAGTCGGCGGGCCTCATCTCTCACCGGGGTAAGCCTTCTCCACACTTAGCCAAAAATTCTGCCCCTTTGCTTCCCTCTTTTTTCTTCTCTCTTTTTTTTTTTTTTTTAACTGTTCTAAAAATACAACTTGTGCCACGCAGCGATGAAGATTCCGGTCGCAAAGTTGCTGAGAGCCGCCTCCAAGAAAAGGGCCCGGGAAGGGCCATCCAGGGGGCAGCAGGCCCCGGCCCCAAAACGCCCGGTAGTCCGGGCCTCTCCCCGGCGCCAGTTTCTCCACCCCCGGCTCCGCAACACGTCCCGGCCGTCCCGGAGGTCGACCTCACAGCCGATACTCCGCCGGAGGTGGGAGCGACAGTGGGAGCCACCGCCGAAGAGCTAGCAGCGGGGAGCCCATGCCAACTGAAGAGCTCCCGGCCCCCGGGGGATCGACTCCACCAGACGCCGCCAGGGACTGGGGTGAGGGACCATCCTGCCCCGCGAGTCCACTCCCCGAGGGGCCGCTTAGGAGCGGCCCACGCACAGAACCGGGGACATCCGAGACGGCGAGGGAGGCGAGGGCGCATCCAGGCCGCCCCGAGACTCCCTGACGACGGTCGTTGGGCCGAGCGGGTCCTGGGTCCAGTTTTTGACCCTAGGATCATTGAGGACCTCAGTCAGCAGAAGGCGGGTGCGTTCTTCCGGGACTCCTACGCCGCCGTCGTCAGGGTAAGCAATCTTCTCGCTTCTTACCCTCCATTATACATACATATACTTTATTTTGCTGACCTGGGGCTTACGCGTGCAGATTGCGCACTCCCTGAAGGCTGCCAGGGAGGTAATCCATGGGGGAAAGAACCTTCTGCGGGAAACGCAGAAGGAGATTGAGGAGGCCCAGCGCCGTGCGGAGGCGGCAGAGAAGGCGCTGGAGGCGGTCAAGGACACCTGCGCGAGCGAGGTGAGGGCCGCCATGAGCCGGGCGGAGATGGAGGCCGACCGTACGCGCGCAGCGCTTTCTCAAATGACGGAGGCTGTGAGCGCGGTCATGGCCAGAGATATGCATATCTCTGAGTTGACCTCAGCTCTCCGGGAGGCCGAGGACCGGGCGGGCGCGGCGCGGCGAGCGGCGAAGAGGCAAGAGCGGCGAGGGAGGAGACTTGCCGGTGCGAGGAGGAGGTAAGCCGCGCTCGGGAGGCTGAAAGGATCGCGGCGGAGGCCCTTGCTGCAGAAAAGACCCGAGCCGCTGGGCTCGTAGAGGAATACAAGGCGTCTGGGCGTTTTGCAGACGACCTGGCCGAAGCTTCGGCCGCTGTATTCTTGACGGGTTCCAGCACGGCAAGGAGAAGGTAGCCAGAGATCTGAACTTCCCCCGGGCCTTGGAGGTCGAACTGGAGCGGTTGTCAGACTTGGCCCCTTCTGACGACGAGCCCGCACCGGCAGAGCCGTGAGCTCGCGCTTGTAACTTTGCTTTTTCCCTTGTTTTTTGTAAGCCCGACAACGTCGGCGTTTTGTAGTCCTTTTCAGTTAATGAGAATACTTTTTCGAAATGATTTCTGAATTGTCGTTGACTTCATTGATTTGATAAGTAGCCTCATGATTCCATTAATTCTGATAGTTCCAGGGGACACCTCCCCAACCGTTTGAACCCGAAAGTTAGGGCTAGGTACGGTTGGATTCTAGGAGCGGAAACGCCCCCGGTCAAAGATTAGGCAGGTAGGCCCCTCGGGGCTTACGGCGCAACACCCTGTCGAGCATTGGACCTTGTACTAGGTTGGTGCGTAGCTCTTGATGCCTGCGGGAATTAGCTTTCATTCGACCGGCAGGACCTTGCACCGCCGGGTGTCGGGGCCTGGTTGTGAAGAGCTGTTGGTGCACCGCTCCGCCAGCAGCTCGCTGGGCTTTGTGCCTGGCTAGTGCAGGGCTTTGAGTGCCGGGGGCGCCGGGCTTTTGTTGTTGAGAGCCAGTGGCACACTGCTCTGCCAGTGGTACACTGGGCTTTGTGCCTGGCTAGTGCAGGGCTTTGAGTGCCGGCGGGGCCGGGCTTTTGTTGTTGAGAGCCAGTGGCACACTGCTCTGCCAGTGGTACACTGGGCTTTGTGCCTGGCTAGTGCAGGGCTTTGAGTGCCGGCGGGGGCCGGGCTTTTGTTGTTGAGAGCCAGTGGCACACTGCTCTGCCAGTGGTACACTGGGCTTTGTGCCTGGCTAGTGCAGGGCTTTGAGTGCCGGCGGGGCGCCGGGCTTTTGTTGTTGAGAGCCAGTGGCACACTGCTCTGCCAGTGGTACACTGGGCTTTGTGCCTGGCTAGTGCAGGGCTTTGAGTGCCGGCGGGCGCCGGGCTTTTGTTGTTGAGAGCCAGTGGCACACTGCTCTGCCAGTGGTACACTGGGCTTTGTGCCTGGCTAGTGCAGGGCTTTGAGTGCCGGCGGGGCGCCGGGCTTTTGTTGTTGAGAGCCAGTGGAGTGCCGGTGGACTGGGCTTGCGAGTGCCGACGGGGCGTCGGGCTTTCTGAGTGACGGGGCGTCGGGCTTTTCTGTGAAAATTTAGATAGCTAAAATTGACTCTCGTTAATATTGAACAAGGGGCGAAAACCCAAGCGAACACAGGGATGTTGCTTAATCATGAAAGAAGAAATACATTACTGATAATACCGACGGAGGTTATCCGCATTCCACGTCCTAGGGAGTGGCGTCCCATCAAGTTCTTCAATTTTATAAGCTCCGTGGCGGAGCGTCTCGGTGATCCGGTAAGGCCCCTCCCAGTTAGGGGCTAGCTTGCCTCCCTCAGTTGGCTTCGAGATCTCAGCCCGTCTAAGGACTAGATCTCCTGGCAGGAACGTCCGGGGGCGCACGCGAGCGTTGTAGTATTTCGCGGCCCGTTGCCGGTAGGCTGCCATTCGAAGCCGCGCTCGGTCTCGCACCTCCTCCACCAGGTCGAGGTTGGCTCGCAGTTGGTCAGGGTTACCTTCCTCGCTATAGGCTTCTACCCGGGGCTGGGTGCACCGATCTCCACCGGAATAACAGCTTCAGAGCCAAAGACTAAGCTGAACGGCGTTTCGCCGGTGGGGGTTCGCGGCGTTGTATGATAAGCCCATAGCACGTTGGGGAGCTCTTCCACCCATCGTCCCTTGCAGCCATCTAGCCGAGACTTCAGTCCCTGGAGGATGATTCGGTTGATCACTTCAGCTGCCCCGTTGGTTTGAGGATGCCCGACGGAAGTGAACCTCTGACAGATACCCAGCTCGGAGCAGAACTCCCGGAAAGGCGCATTGTCAAACTGCCGGCCATTATCAGTGACTAGTGTGCGCGGCAGCCCGAACCGACATATGATTGACTTCCAGAAGAAAGATCTCACTTTGCTCTCGGTAATCTTGGCCAGAGCCTCAGCTTCAACCCACTTGGTGAAGTGGTCCACCGCCACCAAGAGGAACTTCCGCTGCCCGGAGGCCGGGGGAAATGGACCCAAGATATCCATGCCCCACTGGGCAAAGGGCCAAGGTGCCACCAGGGGGGTCAGGTGAGATGTCGGCTGCCGCTGGATATTGGCATGACGTTGGCAGCTATCACACTTCTTGACAAGCTCGGCCGCGTCCTCCTTCATCGTCAACCAAAAGTACCCTTGGCGCAGGGCCTTGTAGGCTAGGGCTCTGCCCCCCAGATGACTCCCGCATACACCTTCGTGGATCTCCCTGAGGATATAATCTGATTCGGTTGGCCCCACACACCTGAGGACTGGGTATGAAAAGGATCTCCGATAAAGCTTCCCGTCCATCATCAAGAATCTCGGGGCCCTTCGCCTGAGCAGCTTGGCCTCAGCGGGGTTCTCCGGGAGAGTGCCGTCGGTCAAGTACCGGATGTAGGCGTCCATCCAGGAGGGCTCCTGCTCCACTGGCAATGCTTCATCCGCGACCTCAATGCTTGGGACTTGTAGGTGCTCCACGTATGTCCTTCCTACGTCCCGTCGACCGAAGTGGCCAAACGGGACAGCGCGTCAGCCCTGGCATTCTCCGCCCTGGGGATATAGCTGACGCGGAAGTAAGAAAAATGAGACGCCTGGGACCGCACCTTGCTCAAGTAGCGGGACATGGTTGGGTCCCTAGCCTCGTACTCCCCGGCGATTTGTCCAGAAATGAGTTGAGAGTGTGAAGGCCCTCAAGCGCCCCGCGCCCAGCTCCTCAGCTAATCTCATCCCCGCCAGCAGGGCTTCGTACTCCGCCTGATTATTGGTCGCCAGGAACTGGAATCTGAGAGCATACTCCACCACGTCTCCCTCCGGGCTCGCGAGAATGAGTCCGGCTCCGCTCCCTTGAGAGTTTGCCGCTCCATCTACATGCAGGATCCAGTCCTCCACCTCCCCAGATGAGGGAGGGTCCACAGGCTCCTCCGGTCGCGCCTCCTCCACGTCCTTCTCGGTCCAGGAGCACTCGACTAGGAAATCCGCCAACACCTGGGACTTCATGGCTGACCTTGGCCGGATGGACAGGTCGAACTCGCTTAGCTTGATGGCCCATTTAGCCAACCGGCCGGAGGTGTCGGGGCGAGACAAGATAGCTCGTAGGGGCTGGTCCGTAAGCACCACGATGGGATGGGCTTGAAAGTAAGGCCGAAGGCGCTGAGTAGAGACCACCAAGGCGAAGATAATCTTCTCAGTTTTTGAATACCTGGTCTCAGCGTCATGGAGTACTTTGCTGGTATAATAGATTGGCTTCTGGGCTCCGTCAGCATCCATGCGCACAAGCACGGAGCTAACAGCCTCGGGGAAGCGGCCAGATATAAAAAGAGCTCTTCTCCATTTTCAGGCTTGGACAGCGGGGGAGTGGAGAGGAACTGCTTCAATTCTTCAAAGGAGCCCTGACACTCTTTCGTCCACTCGAAGCCGTTGATCTTGCGCAGCGCCTTGAAGAAAGGTAGGCACCTCTCCGCCGACCTTGACATGAAACGACTCAAGGCCGCCACCCTCCCCGTCAGGCGTTGCACCTCCTTCTTGCTGGCCGGAGGCCGCATCTCCAGGATAGCTCTAATCTTGTCGGGGTTGGCTTCGATCCCGCGCTGGGTCACCATGAAACCCAGGAACTTGCCAGCTGCTACTCCGAAGGCGCATTTGTGGGGGTTGAGCTTCATCCGGTACCGGCGCAGATTGTTGAAAGTCTCCTCGAGGTCGCTACATGGTCTTCTGCATTGGTGCTCTTGGTCAGCATGTCATCCACATATACCTCCATGTTGCGCCCCAGCTGATCCTCAAAAACCTTGTTCATTAATCTTTGATAAGTAGCCCCGGCGTTTTTCAGTCCAAAGGGCATCACCCTGTAACAGTAGATCCCCTTCTCCGTGACAAAGGAGGTTGCTTCTTCGTCTGCTGGGCTCATCTTGATTTGATTATACCCCGAGAACGCATCCATGAAACTGAGCGTCCATGCCCGGAGGTGGCGTCTACCAGCTGGTCGATTCGGGGCAGCGGGAAGCTGTCCTTGGGACACGCCTTATTGAGGTCGGTGAAATCCACGCACATTCTCAGCTTCCACTGGCCTTGCGAACCATCACGACGTTCGCCAACCAGTCGGGGTAGCGCACCTCACGGATGTGGCCAGCCGCCAGCAGCTTCCGCACCTCCTCGTCAACAGCCTTCTGCCGGTCCGGGGCAAAACTCCTTTTCTTCTGTCTGACGGGCCGGCACTCCGGTCGAATGTTGAGCTGATGTGTAATCACCTCCTCCGGGATCCCGGGCATGTCGGACGCAGACCATGCGAAGACGTCGGCGTTGGCCCGCAGAAAGGTAAGGAGCGGTCACGAGCTTCGTCTGGAAGTAAGGCTCCAACTCGAACCGTCTGCATGGGGTCCTCCCCGAGGGGGAAAGTGAGCAGCCGCTCGGCCGGTTCCCCCCTCCTCTCCAGGTCTCGTGGGTCAAGGGCCTCAGATGTCGGTGCAGATGGCGGTGCAGGGGCTGCCTCCTGGGGACTAGGGGCCAAGTGATAGCAAAGCGCCGGTAGGCCTGCTCTCCTCGCATCTCGCCGACCCCTCCGCTGGTTGGGAACCTCACAAGGAGCCGCTTGGTGGATATGACGGCATCCAAGAGGTTGAGTCCGGGCCTCCCGAGAATCGCGTTGTACGCCAGGGGCACACGGACCACCAAAAATTTTATAAGGACAGTGCTTTGGCACGGAGCCGTTCCAGCCGTCACGGGAAGAGTAATTTCCCCCTCGACCCTCACGGAATCTCCTGTGAATCCCATCAAAGGCGTGGCGACAGGTTGAAGTAGATCATGCGACAGATTCATGCGAACAAAGGCATCGTAGTTTAAAACATCTACGGAGCTTCCACTGTCGACTAGGATTCTTTTTACAGGGTGTTTAGCAATCGTCATGGATACGACGACGCTATCATCATCTTTATTTACAACCCCCTCCAGGTCCTTTTCGAAAAAAGGAATTACAGCTTCCACCCCCCTCTCCCCTTGGTCTCTTCAACGGGCCTCCTGCCCCCCAGGAAATCATCGCCACTGTCTTCTCCGTCGGGGCGTTATCAATCACCGGCGGCGCTGAGGTGCGGGAGCTCCCGGGTTGTTCCTTTGGACAAACTTCCCCAGATGGCCTGTTGGATGAGGTCTTCAATGGCTTTCTTCAGCTGCCGGCAGTCGTCGGTGTTGTGGCCATGGTCCCGGTGGTAGCGGCAGTAGAGATTTTTGTTCCGGGAATCTTCGGGTTGATGGGAGGAGGGCGTTGCAGATAGGGCTCCCCTTCGATCTCGAGCAGGATCTGGGATATTGGGGCAAGCAGGGGTGTAAGGCCCGTCTCTCGGTGCAGGAGGTCGAGGACGGTTGTCTGGTCGGCGAGGAGGCTCGGGCCTCCTGGGGCGGGCTTCTGCAGGTTCTGGCTGGGTTGGCTTCCTGGGTATGCTCCCGCCAGCTTCACGCCGGGAAAAGTCAGCTTCGTCTGCCCGGATGTACTTCTGGGCACGGATCAAAAGTTCGGAGTAGGAGCCCGGCGGCTTTTTGTCAAGAGAATATGCGAAGCGAGAAGGGCGAAGCCCCGCTTCAGAGCCAAGGTTGCCACCGAGTCCTCCAGGTTGTAGACCTCCAAGGCGGCCTCCTTGAACCGGGCAACGTAATCCCGCAGAGGTTCGCCATTCTTCTGCTGCACGGCAAACAGACTGTCCGCCACCCTCGGGATCTTCCGGCAAGCGTCAAAGTGGGCCAGGAAAGCCCTCTCCAATTGGCGGAAGGAGTCGATGCTACGTGGCGGCAGACGGAATACCAAGCCCGGGCAGCCTTTTTCAGAGTAGCCGGGAAAGCAACACACATAAGTGAGTCAGTGGCCCCCTGAACTTGCATGAGTACCTTGTAGCTTTCCAAATGGTCCAGGGGGTCCGTAGTCCCATCGTATGGGTCCAGTTGAGGAAGGCGAAACCTGGTGGAGATAGGCTCCTCCATGATGCGGCGGGACAGGGGAGGTCGACTGTCGTAATCAATCTCTGGCAGGTGGGTGATCCGACGGCTAAGCTCCTCCAACTTCTGGTTGCACTCCTCGAGTCGACGCTCAGCTCGACGAGGCATCCGGCCATCAAAGGAGCCCTCCCCCGAAGATTCAGAAGAAGAGCGGGGGCGGCGATGCCGGCGCGGGCGCTCCGCCTCCTTTCCGTGCCGCCGCTTAGGAGAAACGCTGGCGTGGCGAGAGGGAGACCGGGGCCTTTTGGATGCTTCGCGGTGATGTGGCTTGGCCGGGGATCGGTGGTGATGATCTGCAGGAACTGGCGATCTCCGATGGGAGGAATGCTGGCTAGGCTGCATCACCCCCGGGATAGATGGGTTCAGCTCCGGCTGCTGCAAGGCCGCTTGCTGGTGCTGCAGGCCCTGAACCATCGCCGCCAGCGACTGGACCTGCGTGGCCAAGGCAGTGAATCGATCCTCCTGGGGTTGCTGCGGAGCAGACGCAGGAACTTCATTCTGCGGAGCGGAAGGCCCGCCCCCCGGAGATTCAGAGGCTCCGGAAGACCGGATGCGAGAGTTGGGGGGCCTCCGCGGGTGGACCAGCCCCGCAGCGCTGCCCCCCAGCGCGACCGGCTGAAACTCCTTTCGTTCGAGTCGTCACCATGGCTTCGAGGTCCTGAATTCAGGAGAGAGAAGAAAGCTGCTGGTTCGACGTCTTTCTTACACTCCCTCCTGGCGCGCCAATCTGATGACGCCAAGCCACCTGTTCTTAAACGTCGGGGAAGACGGACGTCCTTCTCCTCGAAGTCCTGCAAGAAAAGTCCCCAGGGACCGGTGGCGCCGGTGGGGACCCTCCGACGATCAAGTCAGTTGCTTGGGCTCAGACAAAGAACCGCTCCAGCCCAGAGGAGCTGAGGCGGTTAGGGTTTTTGCTGGGAGGAAGAAAGCTCAGAAAAACCAGAGTTCAGATGCCACTTACAGCGCTAGCTCATGCCCTTATATTTGTCCGAATACCTTCTCTTACAATCTGAGGAGATCGCCTTTGTACCATGGCTACACGTGCCGGAGACATTCCTGTACCGCTTGTTGACGTGACATCATACGTGTCCAGCTGCCGCGAAGGCATGCAGTGCGCGCCGCCGGCTGACGAGACCGAGCACAGTTGCGAGTGGCAGCCTACCGTACGCCGTAGCAAGGCATGGCCGTGTACAGGGACATGCAATGCCCCATACGCCGTTATGAGGTATGGCCCTCCGTAACGGGGCGGGGCAATCACGGATGTACTGAAAATCACGTGTGAGTACCACACGGCTTGGGACTGTCGTTTTCCTTGGCGGCTAAGTTGCATGCTAATTGCTGACGACTTTCCCACCGAGACCGGAGAGGGTCCTAGGGGAGTGCAAGTGCTAGAGCACCCCAAGAAATGATGACCCCATCTCCCGACCCCGAGGGGGTCCCGGGGGTGGGGAAGTGACAGTGCACCCCGAGGCCGGTGGGGGCCTCGGGGTTAAGAAATGATGGCCCCGCCCCCCGACCCCGAGGGGGTCCCGGGGTGGGGAAATGACCGCACCCCGAGACCGGTGGGGGCCTCGGGGTTAAGAAATGATGGCCCCACCCCTCGACCCCGAGGGGGTCCCGGGGGTGGGGAAATGACAGCACCCCGAGACCGGTGGGGGCCTCGGGGTTAAGAAATGATGGCCCCACCCCCCGACCCCGAGGGGGTCCCGGGGGTGGGGAAATGACAGCACCCCGAGACCGGTGGGGGCCTCGGGGTTAAGAAATGATGGCCCCATCCTCCGACCCCGAGGGGGTCCCGGGGTGGGGAAACGACAGCACCCCGAGACCGATGGGGGCCTCGGGGTTAAGAAATGATGGCCCCACCCCCCGACCCCGAGGGGGTCCCGGGGGTGGGGAATGACAGTGCACCCCGAGACCGGTGCGGGCCTCGGGGTTAAGAAATGATGGCCCCACCCCCCGACCCCGAGGGGGTCCCGGGGGTGGGGAAATGATAGCGGCTGCCGTTACCTTTTCTGACGACACTGGGATCAGTCATATCACATGTCATGCCTGGAAGTGTCAAAATCGGAAATTTTTATTTTTCAGGTATTTTTATATCTTAAATCATTATTAATGGTATTATTTTCATTTTGAGAAGTCTTTCATAGTAAGCATTTGAAGCCCATCATTCCTATGCTTATCTTCAATATTAATATATTGTCACACTAAAGATGATTCAAACAGTGAAAAAAAAAAAAGATATGTGTGTGCCCGCGTGCGCTTTATTCTATTTGTATTCTACCTCATGCTCCTTTTTCAGCTTGGTTTCACTTGAGTTATATGGGTCTTTTTTTGGGAAGGATATAACTTAATACTATTAGTATTATTGCCTGCATTCGTATAAATAGGCTATCCAAATTATGGCTAGGGCAACACAACATTGTCAATAATGAACTAAAATTTTAAATGATGTATGAAATCTGATCAAAATCAAAGCCTGAAAAATGTTATATGGAATTAAGAAACCAAAGAAATATCTGAAACCAAAACCATCCTAAATTGGTGCAGCTTAAAATAAAGTAATAAAATCACATAATTTTGGGTTGCAAAACCTCTTCTGCATAATCAGTAGAAGAAACTAAAACAATGCAAGTATGGAACGTGAACACTTCCCACAGGCCACAACTATGAGCAATTGTCTTGAGTCATGACCTCAAAGTCCAACAATGCATTTTAGGAGAGTATCATAGTCATGTATGCGCAAGAGAATTCACCTTTTTTTTTTCTGTAAAGATAGAACAAGATGTACACAACCACAACACTTGCCAATTATTGAAGGCACACAAAATCAACTTTCGGAGAAAAGTTCACAATCAGTAGCAGAATCCAAGAAGACCTGATCAACTTAAAAGATTCAATCTGCTAAAAGCCTCTTGCAGAGAAGGAGATGATGCACCCTATAGCTTTACATGCGCCTCTTCGAACCTAAAAAAAAAAAAACTTAAGCAAAACACTTTCTATTACAAGCAAACCTATACAAATCATGAAATGGATTGGGATAGACATGAATACAGAAGTCATGATTGCACTTGCAGGCCTTACCTTAGTTGTACTCATTCTTCCACATGCCCTGTTTGAGCCTCTGGCTGGCACCTAAGACTCACATGATCCATGATGAAAATCACTTTTTTAAGCTACTTCCCTTCTTGCTTATTAAACATGCACGACAATTTGCCTCTATTAGCTGAACCAAACTTCAGCATTTCTTTACACAGTTCTATGAGTAGTTTCACCTAAACTACAATACATTGGCAGGAGGCTTAGGTTTAAGTGTAACTGGAAGAAATCTAAGAATCATCACAAATACCTACATGGCTTTTATTTAAAAAATGTGGGTGGCTTTGATTGTTAACCAGACTTGGTCTTAGTTATGTCTCCAAAAGATTAGCTGATAAAATGTTAAGTTATTCCCTTTTACTAGTCTGGGTGCATGATCCATGAACTTGCGTACTTCTTCCTTCAAACAGTTGTATTGTGCCAATGCTGTGAATGAAATCATCATATGTTAGAATGCTAGCATATATTCTCCATTCACTTTTTTGGAGTTCTCAGCTTTCATAACTGATTTTAACTAATATTGAGGAGTTAGATGTGTGAGCTTTCATGTTGTTATCTACCAGAGCCTTACTCTACCTTCCATATGTACTTTATCCTTCACTATTTTTGTTTTATTTGGTGATACCTATATAGTGAATGGGATCATTATATGTCTACATTTGCTATTTTCTTAACTAAAAACTTTACAGGCTAAGACTTGTGTTATAGTTGAAATAGAAGTTTGGATATTCTATTTTGCAAATTATCATTGTATAATAATAAATGCATTTTGATTAGAATGTAACTGAGGAATATTTAACACTCTTATGTAGTTATGAATATAAATCACTAAGGTATTGAATAGATCTGTCAATCATTTGAGTTATTGCTGGCTTCTTAAATGCCTTATGAACTACTCAAGAATGCAATGATCACAATAGAGGACCTATTAATATTTATAAATGCAAAAGATGAAAAATATGCCATACAGTCTGGTTTTACTTCATTAACCTCTTATTTGTTTGTAATTCTTCTTTATTTTCTTGCACTTGGCTGTGATATTACCTTTTATTTGAGGGTTTAAAAGTAAAATGTATAGGTAGTTATTACTATCTAGCTGAATAGCAGATTTGATATTCTATAAATTATCTGTAATGAAGATTTTCTTGAAGCTCCCAGTCATTACTATTGCCTAACCTGTTATCATTCTGTTATCATTGAGCTTCTTGGGCAATTTATACTGACAAATAAGCATTATTTAGTTGTTACTCTGTTTTGCTGCTGTCTAATTTATACTTCTTTCATGTGCATTTAAGGCTAGGGGATTGAAAAAGCATTTGAAGAGGCTCAATGCCCCAAAGCATTGGATGCTGGACAAGCTTGGTGGTGCCTTTGTAAGTGCAGAAAAAATTCATGCTGTCTTCTTTTTTTCAAAAAAAAATTAAAAGGGCATATTCGTTTGCAAGGAAATCCATTGGAAAGGAAAAATTAAAAGTAGTACTTTTCTATGGGAATGGAAAAGTTTTATAGAAATTAGTTATAAACTTTCCAAAATTGCTAATTTTCCAATAACATAAGCAAACCAAAAACTAGAATTTCCAAAGGAAACCGTTTTTTTCAGGCAGTTTTCTTTGCAGCCAAACATCTTCTTAATGAAAAAGAAAATTACAAGTGTGTTCTCTACACACACACACAGGCACACACATATACTCGCGCGTGCAGAGAGAGAGAGAGAGAGAGAGAGATAATATACTCAATAAGGTTAGCCCTCAGTCCTGACTCAACTACTGGAATATCGAAATAATAATATGTTTTGACATAAGCAGTTAAGAGATAAATCACATCCTGTTAACCGGTGCCCTATGCCTAGGCCCTTGGTTGTCCATTGAAGACCAACCTTATCAAAGCTCTTATATGGGCACTTACATCTTATCTCCTCTCTCTATACACACACACACGCACACATATGTATATGTATCTATATGCATATATATGCATGTGAATATATGATTCTTTGATATTTATATATGAATTGATTATCTTTTAGGCGCCCAAACCATCTTCTGGCCCACACAAGGCTCGTGAGTGTCTACCGTTGATCCTTATCCTCAGAAATAGATTGAAATATGCTCTTACTTATCGTGAAGTCATTGCAATTCTGATGCAACGACATGTAGCGGTTGATGGAAAGGTCAGGACTGACAAGACTTATCCAGCTGGTTTCATGGGTATGTTTATTGTTCAGCTTTATTTCACATACATGTTCATGGAGACTATTGACAAATATTTTAACTTTTGTTATCTCTATGGCATTCTATTCTGTAACGAGCAGATGTTATATCAATACCAAAGACAAATGAGAACTTCCGGCTCTTGTATGACACCAAGGGGCGCTTCCGTCTCCACTCAATTAGAGATGAGGAGGCTAAGGTCTGTATGTGATATCTTATTATTGTGCTCTAATTCATCCTCATAATGCTAGGACATTCATGAATTCTTATTTGTGAAAAAAAGATAACCTTTTCCCCTTTCTCATAGGTTGTAACGTTAGAGTCAACAAGTGTATGCTTGCTTCCCAAATAATATATTCTTTGAAAATGAAAATTGTCTGATGACAAGTACTTCCTAGCATTAATCATCCCATCAACTATACTCATTTGTGTTCTTAGTTGACATTGAAATGGTCTAGCGTGCTCAATGTTTAACCACTTAAAGATTCTCTTTCACAGAAATGTATAAAACTATCTAAAACTAATGTATAAGGTATAATATGTGATCTTGCTGAAACAACTGAAGGATGAATAATTATAGAGATTCATATGGAGGTATGTATCTGTTCAAATAAATTTAACTCAGAATACATTACCTTGCAATACTTTTCACTGAGGGCTTTATTTGGCATTGTCTTAGAAAACGTTCTCTCTTCCTATGCAGTTCAAGCTGTGCAAGGTCCGGTCTGTTCAGTTTGGACAGAAAGGCATTCCATACCTTAATACTTATGATGGTCGTACAATTCGTTATCCAGATCCTCTAATTAAAGCAAATGACACTATTAAGCTTGATTTGGAGACTAACAAGATTGTAGATTTCATCAAGTTTGATGTTGGGAATGTAGTCATGGTCACTGGTGGAAGGAACACGGGACGTGTTGGTGTTATCAAGAACAGGGAGAAGCACAAGGGTAGTTTTGAGACTATCCACCTCCACGATGCAACTGGTCATGAGTTTGCAACCCGCCTTGGCAATGTCTTCACCATTGGCAAGGGGACGAAGCCATGGGTTTCTCTTCCTAAAGGCAAGGGTATAAAGCTTAGCATCATTGAGGAAGCTAGGAAGCGACTTGCTGCCTCTGGTGCAGCTGCCACTGTCTGATCATATTGTTTTCTTCACACTTTGTCAGGTGGAGTTGGAAGTTCTTTGTGGACATGTAGTTGGGGATGTTACCAATCCTTTTGCTTGATTTTGATGATATCAACTCTTTTTTAGTTTAGTTTGCTTTAGAATAGTAGGTATTTTAGTTCTCCTAAAGTTCATCGACAGCTAGATGTTTGTTTTGGTTTTACATAAATGACATTTGATTGCATCTGCAACATCTTATGTTATTTTTATGTTTATCTTATATTTCTGCAGTTCTATGTTGATTAAATCAGTTAAATTTGGTAAAATGTGCTGTTGTAGTTTCCTGATGTAATTGCATTTTTGCCTATTTCTAGCTTTTTGTATCTTTTCATTTTTGTTGACAAACATGTAGGCTTGTAATATGTGATTGTCCTTCAACTTGGAGCTGCTTTCCAAAACTTGAGTCAGCTGTGGCTACTCTTGTTATTACAAGTTACATGTATGGCAGTTACCATGTTCTTCTAATGTCTTTATGAAATTATACTTTATTTGTTGCATACATCCTTAGCTTTGTAAAAATTCTGAAAGAAAATTTGAATCATCTCTAGGAACTCTATTGATTATCTAATGTTCACTCAAGTATTAAAGCATTTAGATATGGCTTAGTATGTGTGAGGATTTCGGTAATGATTTGCGATAGAAATTGGATGCTAGGCTTAACTCGTTCTCCACAAAACAGGGTGTCTTATTGTGGAGTCAATCATATACTCTGTTAGTTACCATACTGAAAAAAAAGGAAGAATGTTATGATTTGTCCTAACTTTTAAATGAGCTTAGCATGTGGATAAGATGAAAGGTTTTTTTTAAAATCTCTATAAATATCTGAAATTACATGTATATTTTCTTTATATATATATATATATATATATATATCTAAAATCATATATACTCTTAATTTTACTATTTGCTAGTGCACACTTTTCTTTTCTGAGTGTAGATTCTCACAAAAATACCATTTGCATGTATATGCTTTGAAAATTATCTCTTCTCATGCCTATCCTTATTAGGGTATAGAGCAATAATTTTGGATATTTACAATGTCATATAAATAAAAGAAATAATTTATCAAACTATCCACACAAATAATAAATTTATGAGAATATACGTGTAATTTTAGATATATATATATATATATATATATATATATTAAAAAAATAATTTATAAGCTTATATATAAATAGTAAATTTGTAAGGTTATACATACAATTTTAGATATTTATAAGAATGTATATGAAAAAGTCCAATAAAAGGTGACACGAGTAATCAAGATATGCTAAATTTGTAACTAAAGCGTCTGCTTATGTAATATTTGTTATAATTTGGTGTTTTCCTGTGAGTCTTAACATTATTTATCTTAAGAAACACTGTCATCAAATTATAAGAGTCCCTGAGATGGTAACTTTGAGGCCGAGGTTGTAGGTTCTCTGTAACATTAGTTTCAGTAATATCATTAGTCAAACATGAGTTCTGTGTCCAAAATACCCGCTCAAGGCAAATGTGGAAGATCTGTGTTCTTAACACGAGACAAATCATCAGTGAAGCTTTTGTTTGCTCATTTTATTTCTGATGTTTGCTCATTTCATTTCTGATATGGCGTTTCATTCCATAGCAGATTGTGTACATGGTTGCATACCATATTAGCAGGAGTAGGTCTGATATGTGGATGGTGAACTCGGCAACTGTGGATGGATTCTTTGGCTCTCTCTTGTAGCAAATATCTATCATTGGCTAATTGCATTGCATCTTTCCCAGCTTCCACAGCTAGCAACCCCACTAAAAGCTGCATAAAAACCAAAGTTTTAAGTTGTTCATACCATAGTGGGATCCTTCATTGTTCACCATTTTAGGAGACTTAATTGGCCTAGTTTTGCCTCATTCTAGTTCAATGCATTTCGGTTCAACCATGCATGTTGTAATTGATCTTAATGTGAAGGTTAGAGAAAGTTTATATGGATAAATGACAATGAACATAAGAAGGTATCCTAAGTCTTTAACAACACTACGAGTTACCAGAATTGAATTTCACAATGTCATATTGTGTGCGCGCGTGAGAGAGAGAGAGAGAGAGAGAGAGAGTACATTCAGTGGTGGTCTGTGCATCCTTGAGTATTTAAATTTGGTTAATTTAGATCACTGTTGAACTCTCAATGGTCAAGATTACAATTGTGTTAGCTGGAAGTGTTGCCAGACCACAGAACTTCAGTTGGTTCGATTTGGCTTTCAACCCCACTAAGAATCAAATTGAGTGAGAGTCCGGTTCAAGGTTTAATAAGTATACGTCATACCGGACGGGCATGCAATTTTTGTTTCCTGGGTGTTAATGTGGCTGATCAGTAAACGGTGAAGACAACTGATGGAGCCTACCTCGGTCTCGTGGGATGGCCTCGGCCTCCGAGGCCTTCGAGGTCCCCTCGGCCCAAACCCAGCGTCTCAGCCTCGAGCTTCTGCCTCGGCCTCGGTCTCGAGCATGCCTTGCCTCGAGCTCCTGTCTCTGCCTCGGCCTCGAGCTTCCGTCCCGGTCTGCCCTCCGGGACTGGCAACCTGCTGCCTCGAGCGCCTGCAACGGCCATATGATCCACCATTCGCCTGCAACAACGCGTGGCCATACCCGTAACGGCGCACCCTAATGCAATCAGGTCCGCCTGCCATCCGTAGCACACACTTGGCAGGCGGCAGGCGAGGCAGGACACCTCTGACATGCCAGTGTCGGTTGTGACCCATCACTATCAGCCTTGCCTTTCGTCGTTACTGGACAACGGCACCTTGAAATCAGCAACATTCTGGAAACGAAAAAAGAGACCTTCGAAAGGTATAAAGGCCCACACTCACGACGAGGGAAGGATCCTAAACTCAAGTTCTTAGCTCTTTTCTGCTAGTTAACTCTTGTCTGTTTCCAAGTTGCTGACTTGAGTCGGAGGGTCCCCACCGGAGCAACCGGTCTCCGGGGACTTTCTTGCAGGAGCTCACCGCGGAGGAGGATCTCCGTTCCCGGCGTTGGAGGAAGGCGACTTGGTATCAACAGATTGGCGCGCCAAGTAGGGAGGATAAAGAGAGAAGCTTCGAACTATTCAGCGGCAACTTCTCTTTCCCGAGCTCTCAAGCAATGGTGTGACCCGTGCGCAAGAGGTCTCCATTAGTCATGCTGGGGGGCAGCATCAGGGGCTGATCCGCGGTCGGCCCCTTCACTCCCCTAGCCGACGTCCCTACACCACCGCAGCAGCTTCAAGAAGACCGGCTTACCGCCCTCACCATGCAAGTCCAGTCTTTGGTGGTGGCGGTCCAAGTCCTGCAGCAGCAACCGGCAGCCGCGCAGCAGCCGGAGCCACTCCCGTCAGTTCCAGGAGTGGTCCAACCCAGCCAACGTTCTTCTCGGGGGAGGTCTCCCATCCAAGAAGCTCGTCACCGCCATACTTCACCGAGGCATCATCGCCGGGAGGCCTCCAAGAGGTCCCGATCGCCCTCTCGCCACGCCAGTGCTTCTCCTAGGCGGCGGCACGGGAGGGAGGCGGAGCGCCCCCGTCAGCATCGCCGCCATTCTTCCCCCTTAGAATCCTCGAGGGAGGGGTCCTTCGACGGTCGAATAGCCCACCAGGCTGAACGCTGGCTCGACGAGTACAACCAACGGCTGGAGGAGCTCAGCCGCCGGATCACCAACCCACCAGAGGCGGACTATGACATCCGGCCGCCGCTGTCCCGCCGCATCATGGAGGAACCAATATCAATCGGTTCCATCTTTCTCAGCTGGACCCGTATGACGGGACCACTGATCCCCTGAACCATTTGGAAAGCTACAAGGTCCTCATGCAGGTCAGGGGGTAATCGATTCACTTCTCTGCGTCGCCTTCCCCGCCACCTTAAGGAAGGCTGCCCGAGCCTGGTAATCCCGCCTGCTGCCGCGAGTATCAACTCCTTCGCTAGCTGGAGAGGGCCTTTTTGGCCCATTTTGATGCCTGCCGAAAGATACCTAGTGGCGGACAGTCTCTTTTCCGTCCAGCAGAAGAGTGGCGAGTCCCTGCGGGACTACGTCGTCCAGTTCAAAGAAGCAGCCCTGGAGGTCTATAACCTCGAGGACTCTGTGGCTACCTTGGCTTTGAAGCGAGGGCTCCGTCCCTCCGCTTTGCATATTCCCTCGATAAGAAGCCGCCGGCTCCTACGCGAGCTCTTGAGCCGGGCCCAAAAGTACATCCACGCCGATGAGGCTGACTCCTCCCGGCATGAGGCTAACGAAGCACCATCAAGAAGCCGCTTATTTGACCTACAAAGTTCGTCCCAGGAGGCCCGAGCCTCCTCGCCGACCAGATAACCGTCCTTGGGCTCCCGTGCCGAGGGACGACCCATTCACCCCTTGCTTACTCCCATCTCTCATATCTTGCTTGAGATCGAGGGCGAGCCTTACCTGCCGCGCCCTCCTCTGCTGAACCCGAAGAACCCCCCGCAATAAGAATCTGTACTGCTGCTACCATTGGGATCACGACCATGACACCGACAACTATCGCCAGCTGAAGAAGGCGATAGAGGACCTCATCCAGGAGGCCACCTGAGGAAGTTCATTCAGAGGAACAACCCGAGTGCCCCTGGCCCGTCAGCACCTTTGCCATCGATGATCGACAATGCTCCAATCGAGAAGACGGTGGCGATGATTTCCTGGGGGCAGGCGGCCCATCCAAGAGGCTAAGGAGGGAGGAGGGGTTAGATTCTGTAATTCCCTTTTCCAAAAGGACCTAGGGGGGGTGGTCAACAAAAATGATGACAGCGTCATCGTGTCCATGACGATCACCAAGCATCCTGTAAAAAGAATTCTGGTTGACAGTGGAAGCTCGGTGGACGTTTTGAGTTACGATACTTTTGTTCGTATGAACCTGTCTCCCGACTTACTCTAGCCTGTCACCACGCCCTTGATGGGGTTCACCGGAGACTCCGTAAAGGTCGAGGAGAGATCACTCTCCCTGTCACGGCCGGAATGCCCCCGTGTCAAAGTACAATTTTTATGAGCTTTTTGTGGTCCGGTGCCCCTTGCCTACAACGCCATACTCGGAAGGCCCAGACTTAACCTTCTGGACACTGTTATCTCCACCAAAAGGCTCATGGTAAGGTTCTCTACCAGCGAGGGGGTCGGGGAGATGCGGGGGAGCAGAACCCGCTACCGCTTTGCTACCACATGGCCCTAAGTCCTCAGGGGGTGATATTTGCACCTGCACCAGAAGCGCTGGACCCCTGGGACTCAGAAAGGAGAGGAGAACCGATCGAGCACCTATTAGCCTTCCCCCTAGGGGAGGACCCGATGCAGACCATCCAAATCAGGACCCTGCTTTCGAGGAAGCCCGCAACCAGTTCCTCGCTTTCCTGTGAGCCAATGCTGACATCTTCGCTTTGTCGGCGTCCGACATGCTAGGCATCCCGAAGGGGTGATTACCCACCAACTCAATATCAAGCCGAAGTGCCGACCCGTCCGGCAGAAGAAGAGGAGCTTCACCTCCGACAGACAGAGGGCATAGATAAGGAGGTGCGTAAGTTGGTGGCGGCCGATCACATTCGCGAAGTGCACTATCCCGACTGGTTGGCAAATGTCGTGATGGTTCGCAAAGCCAGTGGGAGTTGGAGGATGTGCATGGACTTCACCGACCTCAATAAAGTATGCCCCAAGGATAGCTTCCCACTGCCTCGGATCGACCAGTTGGTAGACGTTACGTCCGGCCACGAGACCCTCAACTTCATGGATGCATTCTCGGGGTACAACCAGATCAGGATGGACCTGGCTGATGAAGAGGCGACCTCCTTTGTAATCGAGAAGGGAATTTATTGCTATAGGGTGATGCTGTTTGGGTTGAAGAATGCGGGGGCCACCTATCAGAGGTTAATGAACAAGGTCCTTGAGGACCAGATCAGGTGTAATATGGAGGTGTACGTGGACGACATGCTGACCAAGAGCACCCGCACTGCCGACCATGTTGTTGACCTTGCAAAGACCTTCGGTAATCTCCGCCGATACCAGATGAGGCTGAACCCCCGCAAGTGTGCCTTCGGGGTTACAGCAGGCAAGTTTTCTGGGCTTCATGGTGATGCAGCGAGGAATCGAATCCAACCTCGACAAGATCCGAGCCATCTTGAACATGAGGCTCCCGGCTAACAAAAAGGAGATGCAGCGCCTGACGGGAAGGATGGCAGCTTTGAGCCGTTTCTTGTCCAAGTCGGCAGAAAGGTGTCTACCTTTCTTCAAGGCGTTGCGCAAGGTCAATAGCTTCGAGTGGACGAAGGAATGTCAGGAAGCCTTCGAGGAGCTAAAGAAATTTTTATCCACTCCTTCACTACTGTCCAAGCCGAGGGGTGGGGAGGAACTCTTTCTATATCTTGCGGCCTCTCCCAAGGCTGTCAGCTCCGTGCTTGTTTGCATGGATGCCGATGGAGCGCAGAAGCCGGTCTACTACACCAGCAAAGTACTTCACGACGCTGAGACAAGATACTCCAAGATCGAGAAAATCATCTTTGCCCTGGTTGTCTCTGCTCAGCGCTTTCGACCCTACTTTCAAGCTCATCCAATCGTGGTGCTCACGGACCAACCTCTCCGGACTATCTTGTCCCGTCCTGACACCTCCGGTCGGCTGGCCAAGTGAGCCATCAAGTTGGAGGAGTTCGACTTGTCCATTCGGCCAAGATCTGCAATGAAGTCCCAGGTGTTAGCCGATTTTTTGGTCGAGTGCACTTGGACCGAGAAGCATCCGGAGGGGTTGCACCTGGAGGCACTCGTGGAGTCCTCCACGGCCGAGGGAGCGGGGAAGGAAGACTGGATCCTTCATGTAGACGGAGTGTCGAATTCTCAAGGGAGTGGGGCTGGATTCATTCTTGCGAGCCTCGAGGGGGAGGTGGTGGAGTATGCCCTCCGATTTCTTTTCCCAGCCACCAACAACCAGGCGGAGTATGAAGCCTTGCTGGCAGGGATGAAGCTAGCCAAGGAACTCGGTGCGGAGTGTCTGAGGGCCTTCACGGACTCTCAACTTGTCTCTGGGCAGGTCGCTGGGGAGTACGAGGCCAGAGACCCGATTATGTCCCGTTACCTGAGTAAGGTGCAATCCCAGGCCTCTCAGTTTTTCTACTTCCGCGTCAGCTACATTCCCTGGGCGAAGAATGCTAGGGCTGATGCACTGTCCCGCTTGACCACTTCGGCCGACGGGACCTTGGGAAGGACGTACGTAGAGCACCTGCAAGTCCCGAGCATTGAGGCAGCGGAGGAGGCTCTGCCGGTTTAGCAGGAGCCCTCTTGGATGGACGCCTACGTCCGATATCTGACTGATGGCGCCCTCCCTGAAGACCCAGCTGAGGCCAGACTGCTTAGGCGGCGGGCCCCAAAGTTCCTAAAAACGGAAAGCTCTACCAAAGGTCGTTCTCATACCCGGTCCTCAAGTGCGTCAGCCCCACGGAAGCTGATTACATCCTGCGAGAAATCCATGAGGGCATCTGCGGAAGTCTTCTGGGGGCAGAGCCCTGGCGTACAAAGCCCTGCGGCAGGGGTACTACTGGCTGACCATGAGGGACGACGCGGCCGAGCTCGTCAAGAAGTGCGATAGCTGCCAGCGCCATGCCAACATCCAGCGGCCGCCGCCGTCCCAGCTCACCCCCCTGGCGGCACCTTGGCCCTTCGCTTAGTGGAGATCGGCGCCCCGAGCCCCAGGGTGGAGGCATATAGCGAGAAAGACAACCCGAACCAGTTGTGGGCCAACCTGACATGGTGGAGGAGGTACGGGACCGAACGCGACTTCGGATGGCAGCCTACTGACGGCGAGCGGCTAGGTATTACAATGCTCGTGTCCGCCCTAAGACCTTTTTGCCGGGGACCTAGTTCTCTGGCGAGCTGAAGTTTCAAAACCAACGGAAGGAGGCAAGTTAGCACCGAACTGGGAAGGACCCTATCGAGTTACTGAGGCACTCCACCACGGAGCGTACAAGATTGAAGGGCCGGATGGAAAGCCACTTCCGCGGACGTGGAACGCTGACAACCTCCATCGGTATTATCAGTAGTGTACCCTCTCTTTACATTAAATTTCACGCTTGCATTCTTCTGGGCTCCCGCCCCGCACTTGATATTAATAAACATGAGTTCAAGTAGCCCAGTTTTTCAGCAAAAAGCCCGAGGCCAGCTCGACACTTCAAGTCCAATGTACTATTGGCACCGAAGACCGGTGTACCACTGGCTCCCAAAAAGCCCGAGGCCAGCTCAGCACCTCAAGTCCAATGTACCATTGGCACCGAAGACCGGTGTACCATCGGCTCCCAAAAAGCCCGAGGCCAGCTCGGCACCTTAAGTACAATGTACCATTGGCACCGAAGATCAGTGTACCACCGGCTCCCAAAAAGCCCAAGGCCAACTCGGCACTTCAAGTCCAATGTACCATTGGCACCGAAGACTGGTGTACCATCGGCTTCCAAAAAGCCCAAGGCCAGCTCGGCACCTCAAGTCCAATGTATCATTGGCACTGAAGACCGGTGTACCACCGGCTCCCAAAAAGCTCGAGGCCAGCTTGGCACTTTAAGTCCAATGTACCATTGATACCGAAGATCGGTGTATCACCGGCTCCCAAAAAGTTTGAGGCCAGCTCGGCACCTCAAGTTCAATGTACCATTGGCACCGAAGACCGGTGTACCATCGGCTCCCAAAAAGCCCGAGACCAGCTCGGCACCTCAAGTCCAATGTACCATTGGCACCGAAGACCGGTGTACCACCGGCTTCCAAAAGCCCGAGGCCAGCTCGGCACCTCAAGTCCAATGTACCATTGGTACTGAAGACCAGTGTACCATCGGCTCCCAAAAAGCCCAAGGCCAGCTCGGCACCTCAAGTCCAATGTACCATTGGCATCGAAGACCGATGTACCACCGGCTCCCCAGAAGCCTGAGTCCTCCTCGGCGTCCCAAGGCTGATGTTCCATCAGTCCTCAGAAGCCCGAGTCCTCCTTGGCGTCCCGAGGCCGATGTTCCATCGGTCCTCAGAAGCTCGAGTCTTCCTCGGCGGTCCAAGGCCGATGTTCCATCGGTCCTCAAAAGCCCGAATCAACCTCAGCGTCCGAAGGCTGATTTTCCAACGGAAGAGTTCCCCATTGGCACAGGATCGCTCCCCCATCGACGCCTGGTGGTACGGGGCCGGCATGGTCCTTGGCTCGGCCTTGGCTCTCCTGGGAGTCTGGCCCTACATAGCTAAGTCAAAGTCGCTCGTGAATGGGTAGAAACTGCTCCTCGGTGCCGACGAAGCCCCTAGGGGTCCCACGTCGGCCAGCTTGAGGATTCAAATGCAACACATTGTGGTTAGCTAAAAATAATTTCATTGATGCTAAAATGTTTACAAAATGTCGACTGAGTCGGACTTGGTACAAAAATAGAGGGAAAATAGTGCAAAATCAAAGGTCGGCCGCAGGCTCATCATCAGAGGGGCCCCCCTCGGACCCTTGGTTCGGCTCGATATCCATGGCCCGAGGGAGGTCCAGAACCCGGGCCACCTTCTCTCTGGCGTTGCAGAACCCTTGAAGATAGGCGTCTGCGTTGGCTTCGACCAGCTCGTCAGCAAAGCGGTTTGATGCCTTGAACTCTTCCACCACTGCTACGACCCGGGCCTCGACGGCAGCCTTTGCTTCTCAGGCTCGCGCCTCCTTCTCCTCCGCCAGGGAGGCAGCCCTCCTCTCGGCCTCTTAGCACGCGTGGCCCTGGCCTCGACCGCCTGGATGGCCGAGCCTAACTCGATGATGTGGAGGTTCCGGGCCTCGATCGTGCTCTCGGCCTCCCCCAGTTGGTTCAGCGCCGCCCGGAATCGGTCGGCTTTGGCCTTCGCTCGGGTGGCGGCCTCCCTTGCCTTGGCTGCATGGTCGGTTCTTGCCGCTTCCAGGGCCCTTTCTGCCGCCTCGGCACGGGCCTGGGCCTCCTCGGTGTCCCACCGGGCCTGGCGGATGATGGCCTCCCCTTCGTCGATCACATCCCTGGTGGCTCCTAGGGAGTGTGTCACATGCATTCAAAAGTCAGTCATGCAAACCATCGGGTATTTGAAGCCAAGGGCAAAAAAGATACTTACCCGGACGAGGGCTGCGAAGGCTTCCCTGAAGAACCTGGATGCCCCCAGGTGCCTGAGCTCCCCTGGAACTCGGGCAGGATAACCTGGGACATGAGCCGCTCCGCTCGATGCCCATCATTCATAAGGGAAAATCTGCGGGGGGTTGGTTCGACCCTGCTCCCCTCAGCGGCTTCGGTGCGCTCGGGCTCGATGTGCGGGGGGCTGCCCGTCGGCATTTCCTCTGGGGGCGGGCTCGCCGCCACTGATGGCCCCATGCTTTGGCCCTGCTCTGCCTCCGCCGGAGTTGGCTCGGCGGGCACCTGGGGCTCCTCTGTTGCCCCTTCGACCCTCGCCTTCTCCGGTGGGGTGTCGGTTGTCAAATCCACTTCCGGAGCGGTTGGAGGCTCTCGGCGCTCGGGTGGTTGGGAAACTCGCACCGTCAGATGCTTGGGGGCCGGGGCCTGCTGCCCTTCGCTTGGCCCTCCCTCGGCCCTCATCCTCTTGATAGCGGCCTTCCTGAGCTTGGCGGTCGGGAGCTTCATCACTGTGCAACATCGATCGGAGTTAGCAAAAAAAAAAGGAGGAAAAGGAAGAAGGAAATTTGGTTAAGTATGGGGACGTCTACTACTCACCGACAGGAGTTGGTTGCACCTGGGGATGTCGGTGGTCAAAAGTTGCCCCAGCGCCTCCTTGTCCCCCGGGAGTATTGTCGAATTTGCGTTGGGCCTAAGGTCCGGGTCCCCCCACCCGGTTTTGACTTGGTCAATGTCGGCAAAAAAGAACCGGGACTTCCATCCCTTGATGGAAGAAGGGAGGAGCAACTTGAGGACACGGCCGGGTTGGGGCTGGAAGAGCCACCAACCCGCCTGCTGCTGGAGGGTGTAGAAGGATTGAAAAAGTGAGATTATGGGTGTGATGCAGTGGAAATGGCATAGGACGATGAAGGCGCAGACAGTTCGGAGAGAGTTTGGGACCAGTTGGAGGGGGTCAAAGATAGTAGTCGAGGAGGTTGGTGAAGAAAGGGTGAAGAGGCAGCAGAGACCTAACCTAAAGGATATTTCGTAAATGGCCACTCTATCGGGCCGGGAGGAGACCACCCTGTCGTCGGGGTTGGGAGGAAGAGCCCGATATCTCGGGAGATTTGGTAACGGGCCCTGATATTAGCCAGGTCCTGGCCCGTTACCGTGGGGCAGTCCCCATCGGGGATTTCGCCCCCACCCTCTGTGAGGTGTCGGCGGCCGCCCAGCGCCTCCGTGCCGAAGCCCTGCGGGCAGCTCACCGTGGTTGGATAGGAATGTGGTCCTCCGGATCGGAGGACCATGAGAGAGCAGGAGAAGGGGAGGCACGAAGCCTCGAGGAAGAGATTTGGTCCTCGGGATCAACCGATGAGGACCAGGATGGGGAGGAAGCCATGGCAGGGGTTTAGGAGAGGAAGGAAGGCTCATAAGGGTCAGGGAGCTAACCTGAAACAGAAATGGCAGAGGCCGGTTCTCGGGTTGCAGGGGAGGTCAAGAGCCAGGGGAAGACGATGATGGTTGAAGCAAAGTGGCGAGATTCAGCCCTCGCCCGGGTTTTGTCAAGTTTCAAATCGTTCCGCCTCGTCTAGCCAGCCACTGGACTCCCACTATAGGCTGGGTTGCCTCGGCAGGCACCCGGCGCGTAAGACGATCCGCCTCCAGCCAATGACGGGATGCTGCTGATGTCAGCGTCATGATGGCGATGATGACAGCAGCTTTTTGTGGATTTCGAGAGGACAACCTCGCCTCGAGGATGATCACTGCAGATTGGACGAACGACAGTGACTGCCCCATCACATCCCCCAAGTCGCCCGCGCTAAGTTATCGCAGCGCCCAGAGACACGTGTCCAAGGGCAGTAGTAGCAGATGGGGATCAGCCACTCGGGAGGTGACACCCTTTTGCCTTGTAGAGGTGGGCTCGCTTCGTCTCAGGGGCGAGAGGGCATCTAATGTGGCTGATCCAGCATCATCAGAGTAAACGGTGAAGGCAAACGGAGCCCTACCTCGGCCTCGTGGGATGGCCTCGGCCTCCGAGGCCCCTCGGCCTTCGAGGCCAGCGTCCCCTCGGCCTCGGCCTCGAGCTTCTACCTCGGCCTCGGCCTTGAGCTCCTGTCTCGGCCTCGAGCTTCTACCTCGGCCTCGAGCTCCCGTCCCAGTCTGCCCCTCGGGACTGGCAACCTGCTGCTTTGAGTCGCCTGCAGCGGCCACGTGATCCACCACTCTCCTGCAACAGCGCGTGGCCATACCCCGTAATGGCGCACGCCTGATGCAACCAGGTCCTGCCATCTGTAGCGCTACAATTGGCAGGCAAGATAGGATACCTCTGACATGTCCAGTGTCGGTTACGACCCTCAGCCTTGCCTTCTTGGAAACGAAAAAAAGAGACCTTCGAACAGGTATAAGGCCCACACTCACGATCTCCGAAGACTTTCTTGTAGACGCTCGTCGGGAAGGAGAATCTCCATTCCCCGGCGTTGGAGAAAGACGACTTGGCATCAACAGGTGTGAACCAATTTTTACGCCATCCAGGCCATTGGAGGCTTTGGAGAATTTAATAGGGAAAGAAACCAATAGACAATCAATGGAAGAAAAATCTTTAGCCTTCGTACCAAGATGGTGCTTTAAGAAAGGAGAATTTAATTATACTGCTTTTCAAGTCATCAATTTTATGACCAAGCAAATCTTTATATTATGACAAGCAACAAGTACTACCAGCATCAAAGAGAAGGCAGCAGGTTCCCTGTTACCGTACATCATATACCATTTTCCTCATTTGCTAGTTCATTAAAAATTTTATTTGGATGGCGATAGGGGAAACTTTAAGGTCATACAAAATGAAGGAAAAAAAATACAGCAATAAATTAAAAAACAACCACCTGAAACAATTACAAATAGAATGAAATCGAAAAGCAAATATTCTAAAATCATTCAGACCAGGGGCCTCTTTTCTTCTTCTTCTTCTAGCTCTTGCAATTCTTGCTGCTGCTGCTGCTGCAGCTGATGTTCTTTGACTTTATAAGAAACAGGAAGTTTGTTTTCTGGAAGGAGTTTCAAGATGATTCCCATGGAGATCAGTAAAAGCCCGGTGCCATGCTGCTCTGTCATCGGCTTTGTGAATATCAAATAAGACAGCAGTAGTGTGACTGCCTTCCTCGCTGTAGTTACCTAACAGAACATGAACAATAGGTGTCTGGGATCAGACAAACAGAGATTAGAACAAGACAGAAGAAAAAACAGTAAAAAAAGACTGAAAAGTACCATTGCAGTCGTTGCTGCCCCAAAAATTGCAATCAGGGACAGCACAGAGACCTGGCCTACAAAGGTGGCCATCGCCTCAAACACCAGCACAGCATAGACATATGGATGCTGCATCCATTAACAATGACAAAAGACCCGGATCAGACTAATGGTGTCCAGATTTCTATTTTCAAATACAAGATAAACGATCAAAACAGTATTTCTCAGCCAGAAGATAGGAGGAGTGTTTTCCCTTTGATTGCGAACTTAACATACGCTCATTATTAAACTTGCATCCGCTCATTATCAAGTTGCACATTGATGTGCTGCAATGACATAGAGACAAAGAAAATGTGTTGACAGTGTTATAAGGTGATGATGCATGGTTATAGGTCGATCAGGCAAGTCTTTTTCACCAGTTAAATGAGCCAAAGACTGATAACTACATGAATGGATACTGTTTTCTTTCCTTTTTTTTAAGTTAAAGAAAGGGAGACCCACTTGCGCAGGTCCAGATTTTTTGGAGTGCACCTTTGATTGCTAAGTATGGAGCTATAACCACTGAGATAAGCCCCAATTCACACTAGTTTCATTATTATTGATTGAGAAGTCATAGAATATACCCTATAAGTAATATTTGTATGGTTTCTTAGCTTTGATTTCTGCCTTTATTGTTAATAGTTATTGTAGGCTGAACAAGTATTTGGATTCACTAGATGACCTTTCTTTTCTTTTCTTTTCTTTTTTAATGTAATGACTCACTCGATTCCTAAAGACCTGAAAATCCATAGTAGAAAGGCTTAACTCAGCCTTTGAGTTCACTGTTTCTTGTCATAATTAATGAATTTTTTAAAGCTCTACCAACCTATGGTAACCAGATACTAAGGTATCATATAAATATTCTTGTATAAACTGGATTTGCACAAGCCCATCATGTTAGCAAAAACTATAATTCTCTATAATTTATCTACTGAGGAATGAATAACTTCTTTGCTTGTATGTTCACCAATAATAAAAGTAGTAAAATAATAAAGAAAGAAGCAGAAGAATTCACCTGGTTGCAGGAATTCCAGGCTCTCACAAGCTCCCCGGTTAAAACCATGGGAGGGATCAAGAAAGGTAGGCCAACAACTGTAGAGCAGAATAGCATTTCCATCTAGAACAGAAGAATTCACACTTCTCATATGAGCATTCCAGATTGGAAAACAAAAGTAGCCACCAGAAGACCACATACATGCTAACAATGCCACCAACTAATTGAAGAAAGGAGACAAGAAACATGTGAATCACCTGGGTGGTTTCAGGATTCATGGTAAATATGGCCTCCTGGAAATTACCAAGAAAGGAGTCCATGACAAGTGCGCCAGATACCATCACCACACCCACAACACTAAAGTTGGGTGATGTTTGGGCATCAGCCAAGGTGAAGAGGATGAGACCCAACACAAGAAGCACTGCAGAAACGTATTCATGAAAAGGATATTTACGCCGAAGACCAGGAATGAAGGCCCCCATTATCATCACAGGCAGCACCTAAGTTCCCATAGAAAGCTCAGCAAATAAGATTGCATACATACCATATGATGCTTAAAATATATAAGAAACAAAGAAAAAGCTCATAACAAGCCTACATCATGTTCTTATGGTTACCACATGGAAATGTATCAAGAAAAACGTCAGAATCCATTGCTTCTAATTCTTCAATGCACTTCAAATACCATGGACTCTCAGAAAACCAAAGTTTTAACAACACAATGGCATTGCAAAAGGCTTTGATTAGAAGAGAAAAAGGTACTGCATCCTATATCATTACCATGAAAAATTCAGTGCTAACTAGAAAGATAGAAGAGATTGGGCAAAATAAGAAGCTAAAGGGAATGGAATGGAATTGGAAGCTGAACCTTGGTAGATTTGAACATAATTTGAGCCGGGTAGTTCAAGAAGGCCAGGGACCCCTTTGTGAGGCCGTTTGATCCCATAAGAACGGCTGAGAGCTTGACGTAGGTCTTCCATGGGTTCACCATCTGCTTCATGTCAAAGCCGTGCAGGCGTATGAGTCCCAAATAGACAAACCCCTGCACAAAGGTGAAGTACCAACCGTAGCTGCAAACAAAACAACAACTCCATTAAAATTTAAGCACGGAATCTAAACCAACAGACAGGAACAAGACAATAACCATGAGCTCAAATTGCAGCACCTGAATCGCAGACGATTGTAGACATATTCCTGAAACATGAAACAAGAAAATGAGCAGAGTAAATAACAAATCCTTCACAAAACAAAGAACAGATCATGTATTGCCAAGAAGCAGGATTACACATAACCAAAATTAATATTTCTTTTAAAAAATTAATCCATAAAAATCCAAAAAAATCAAGGAAATAGAGAGGGAAAAACAATAAAGAGAATACAAAGTAGATAAGGTTTCAGATATTGAAACTTTCCGGTTGTAGTGGTAGATTTGAACCAATAAAAAGAAGAATTGACCGGGAGAAGACAAGAGAACTGAAAGAAATTGTCAGAACATGGCAAGAAAATGGACAAAAAAATCAAGAAAAACAGGGGGGAAAACCGAATTATGAAAAAGTTATAGACTAATGCATGCAGAGGAAAATACTCTGATAATATGCATGTAGAAGAAAACCTATATGGAACCCAGAGAGAGAGAGAGAGAGAGAGAGAGAGAGAGAGAGAGAGAGAGAGAGAGATCAATCAACACTATCAGTGAAAAAAATATAGACAAGGTAAAAAGAGAGAAGGACCACGAACGTTGCAAATCCGGCGCTCATGCATGCAAGAATTAAAACTCGAAAAAAAAAAATCCGATTCAAAGCAGGAACCAAGGAGGAGAAAATTTGAATTTTTGTGGATCATAAGCAAGGGCAAAATATAAAAATATGAATCATTTCATCAGCACCACGCATGGAAGCAAGCCAATAACAACAAGAAAACAGAATCAAATACCTCACAAATACCATTGACCAAGTAGCCATAGAAGAAGCCAGAGGAGCATATGAGGAACTGCTGCCACTTTGGCCTCCCTGTCAATGATATCCCAAACAGAGCCCTTCCCCGCTCCTCTTGCTTCATCTCTCCTCCTCCTCCCCCTCGATTCACAACAAAACCGGCAACCGGCTAAGAATTAGAAACACTTAAAACGCCAAACATCAAGGAGAGAAAAAGCCGCTTGCTTTACATAGCAAGAAAAGAATTTCCCCAGTATCGATCTATTCTATCCCAAATTCTAAACCTCAAAGAAGGAAGAAAGAAGCTCATACCAAATTCCAACCCTCTCACCCATTCCCCTGACAGCGTATCTACTCTTTCCCTCTGTTCTCTCGGTATATTCCAGTCCTACGAAGGAGAGAGGGAGGGGGGACACGACTGGAAGGTGGCGAGAGATTTAATTTTAATCCCGGTAATCACGCCTAAGATTTTTAAAGGACGCCGAGAAAATCGACGCCTCGATCTGATGACGTCCAAATCAATGACCAAACTAGTTATGGCCTCACGTTATTATGTGATCGATGTGATCAAACGTTCATGTCGTGCCACGTTGGACGGGAAACGGTTTTGGTAAAATTCGAAGGGCGTCGGAGCTTTAAACGTCAGCCGCTGCTACGCGTCGCTCCGGTCGGATGCCTTGAATTAAAAAGACTGTTACCATTTACCAATGGGGATTACCGCCTCTTTTGCTACCCGATGGATGGTCGTGATTGATGGACCCCGACAGATCGGACGGGCTGGATTTTCTGGGACTTATTTAGGGGGCAGGCACGAGATAACCGCGCGAGAGAGACGTAAAGCGGCGGAGCCGCCGTTGCCGCGCGCCAACTTATCGGCGTTTTATCGGGCGAGAAATGAGGAGGATCGTAGCGTATCGTATCGGGAGAGGCGCGTTGGGGGGGTTCGAAGCGCCACGTCGGGTTCAAATTCAATGCATGCGTCCATTCCTTCCTTTTATTTGAGATCTTATAATTAAAATTTGTTCAAGAAAGCTATAAAGACCCGTTTTCCGAACCATCTTCTTAATCCCACCAAATTAAAAAAAAAAATATGTTTAATTGATGGTAGTTTAACATATGTTAATAGGATTAACGCGAACTTGACGATTTGTATTTGGAATATCACTGTTTTAAATTAGAACCTGAATGCCGCTTGTGCTACGTTTTTTCAAAAAAAAAAAAAAAAAAGAGTGAAAGTGCTTGTCCTTAGCAAATGCATCG